>JAYESA010000020.1:83984717-84297217 GCA_036927795.1 Iris macrosiphon | reverse complement strand
GGCTATCGTCCCAAGGTCGTTGTCTGTCCTGCGCCACTCGAAGCCTGTATCTGATCAACTTAACCTTCTTTGCTACATCCACAACCATCTCTGGCCCTAGCAAAACTCTCTCTCCAACATCGTCCTATGACAAGGGAGTACGACATCTCCGATCGTACAGAGCCTCAAATAATAACATCTCTATACTAGCTTGGTAGTTGTTGTAAGAAAACTCTACCAAAGGGAGATGGTCCTTCCAAGATCCCCTAAAATCTGGTACACAGGTATGCAGCATATCCTCAAGAGTCTGAATGGTCCTCTTTGACTGCCCATCTGTCTGGAATGATATGTTGTACTGAACTTGAGCTGTGTGCCCAAACTCGCTTGCAAACTCCTTCAGAAATGAGAAGTAAAATGACTATTCCTGAGACTATGCTGACGAAACTCTATGTATCCTGGCGATCTGCCTCATATGCATCTCTGTCAGCTTCTCCGTAGACAAACCCACATTGAAAGGCAAAAAGTGGGACGACTTGGTCAACCTATCGACGATGACCTAAATCGCATCATTCCCTCCTAGAGATCGTGGAAGTCCGAAAACAAAATCTATAGTAATGTGCTCCCACTTCCACTCTGGAATTGGTAATAGCTGAAGTAAACCACCTGGCCTCTACCTCTCAGTTTTCACCTACTGGCATACTAAGCATCTAGATACAAACTGTGCCACTTCCCTCTTCATAACATACCACCACACACTCTCTCGCATATCCTGATACATCCTTTTGGAGCCTGGATGCATAAAATACTGAGAGTGATGTGCTTCCTGCAATACCTCCTCACGAAGATCTCCACTAGGCACACATAATCTAACACCATACCGCAAAGAACGATCCTCAGCAATGGTGAAATTATCCTCCAATCCTGTTCTCACCTGAGCTCAGATTCTGCTCATAGATATATCCTAATACTGGGATGCCTTGATTCTGTCCATCAACTCTGAGTGTATCTGTAACCCCCACATCTGTATAAAAAACTAGGAACTATCACCTCAATGTCCAATCTCTCCAAGTCCTCCAACAAATACCGATCATGCGTCAACAACATAGCTATTGAATACTTGCTCAAAGAATCAGCAACTATATTGGCTTTTCTAGGATGATACTGCAAAAATATTTCAAAGTCCTTCATTGCCTCATGTTCAACTCCTTCTGAGTGAAAACATACTTCAAGATCTTGTGGTCTATGAAGATCTCCATACGCTCTCTATACAAATAGTATTTCCATAAATTTAAGGCAAAGATGATTGCTGCCAACTCCAAATCGTGGGTAGGATAGTTCTTCTCATGATGATATAATTGCCTGGATGCATAGGCAATCACTTTCCCATTCTGGTGAAGAACACAACCCAGCCCTTTCTTCGATGCATCACTATAAATAATGAAACCTCCTGACCCTGATGGCAATATCAAAATAGAAGCAGACGTCAACCTCGTCTTCAAATCCTCAAAAGCAATATGGCACTCCTCTGTCAAAATAAACTCTGTATCATTCCTGGTGAGTCTAGTCATCGGCTCGGCAATCCTTAAAAAATCTTGCAAAAACTTCCTGTAGTAGCCTGTTAGACCCAAGAAACTTCTGATCTCTACCACTGAACTCGGGATCTTCCAAGACTTCACTACTGAGATCTTCTTCGGATCTACTGAAATTCTATCACCAGTCACCACATGTCCTAAGAACTCCACCTTTTCCAGGAAGAACTCATACTTGGACAGCTTCCCATACAACTTCTCCTTCCTCAGCATATCCAACACAATCCGCAAATGCTCCTCGTGCTCCTCCTGTGTCTTCGAGTATATGAGTATATCATCGATGAATACCACCATAAACTTGTCAAGGTACTGGTGGAACACCTTGTTCATCAAATTAATAAATACCGCCGGGGAATTAGTCAACCCAAACGGCATCACCATGAACTCATACGATCCATACCGAGTACTAAAAGCACTCTTCGGAATGTCCTCCGACTTTACTTTCACCTGGTGGTAGCCTGATCTTAAGTCTATCTTGAAAAATACCTTGGCGCCACTCAACTGATCGAACAGGTCATCAATCCGTGGCAATGAGTATTTATTCTTGATAGTGAGATTATTCAATGCCCTGTAATCGATGCACATGTGCACCGATCCAACCTTCTTCGGTACAAACAAAATCGGGACTCCCCACGGTGAAGAACTGGATCTGATAAACCCATTATCCTGTAATTCATCTACTTGCTTCTTTAGCTCGACCAGTTCATTGTTGTTCACTCTATAGACATGCTGTGAAAATGGTTTGCACCTGGCACCAAGTCTATAGAGAATTTAACATCTCGATCTGACGGCAATCCTGGAAATTTCTCAAGAAATACATCCAAGAACACTTCTATCAACAGATGCGACAACTCCTTGTCTTCCACTAATAGTTTGACAGATAATGCCTTCTCTCTGCTCTGTAGCTCCTCTAGCAAACTCAAACTCCGGCTCTCCTGGTGGGCTAAATGAAACTCTACCTCCTCTACAATTTATACTAGCATGGTCCTACTCAACCAATCCATCCCGAGTACAATATCGTAGCTCGAAAGTGGCACTACAAGTAAACACACACTCATCTCCATGCCTCCCAGAGTAACTCTTTGATCCTTACAAATATCGCTAACCAGGATAATGCCTCCCCCGGTCATGATCTTGCAAGTCCTAAGCAAAGGCTCAGCTACCAAATTATGCTTCAGAGCAAAAGAAACAAATACAAAACTATGGGAAGCATCACTATCAAATAAAGCTAAAGCTGGAATAGAATCAAGAAGAACAGAACCTACGATGACATCTCTGGTGGGCTCGGCCTCCTCAACCTTCATAGCAAAAGCTCGTCCCTGACGTGCCCCTCCCTGATGCTGGTACTGGGCATAACACTGTTGCTAGGTCAGAAGCGACGGCCCCCTCGGTTGTACTGCAGGTCGACTCGCATGTGTTCTTAGAGCTGGAGCTTCTTCCTGAACTGTACGACGAGGGTTGGAAGGATAATCCCTCAGCTGATGCCCCTCGACACAATAATACAAACAAACTACCAATCTCTTCCTACAAACATCCCAGATATAGCCGAACTTCTTACAATAGTGGCAGGAAGCTTGCTGTGACTGTCTCTGTTGCTGCGGTGTCTGGTGAAACGATGCCCTAGCTAGAGTTTGGTGTTGCTGCGGTTGCTAAAAAGGCCTGAACTGAAAATGAGGATGCTTAGCAGTCACTGTGCTGCTATTAGCCCCTAAAAAAAATTGCAATCTCTCTTGGGTTTCAAGCCCAACTCCCGCTCAACCTTGCGTGCCTTCCCAAGTATCTCCGAATAGGTCTCATCGAAAGACAGAATGAGGATCTTCATTTTCCAGTTCAAACACTCACAAAAATGGATAGCTCAAACCTCTGGCTCCCTCACCAAATACTTCATAAATCGGCTCAGCCTATCGAACTATATGGCGTACTCCTCCACGGACATGCTCCCCTTAGTAAGGCCCTCAAACTGCCTCCCCAAGTCTAACATGTTCGTTCGAGCAAAGAACTTCCTCTTAAAGAGGTCCTTGAATACCTCCCAAGACTCCCCTGTATTAACAAGAAGTGGCTCATTCCTGAACCAAGTGCGGGCGATGTCGAACAGCTGAAGTCCTACTGCCGCAACCTTCAGTTCCTCAGCAAGACGGGATACCCTTATAAGGCGCTCAATATCCTCGAGCCAATCATCAGCATAGATGATGAACTCACTCCCCTTAAAGACCTGAGGTTCCAGCTTCTTGAAGTCCTGGATATTACTCGGCCGAAGATAGGCAACCTGCGGAGCAACCTGCTGCTGGACCGGAACTCCTCTCTACTACAGCAAGGGCAAGATGATGAGCACTCTCAATGCCCTACCGTAACACGTCGGTCTGCCTCTAGTGTGCCTCGAACTGGGCACTTTGAGCCTCCTTCATCTCAAGAAATAATGCGAACACCTGAGTCACATTTTTCGGCATGAAAAATTGAGGCAGAAGTCCCTTAGACACAGCCGGAATAGTCCTCTGAGCTGGAGGTGGACCCCCGAACGTAGCTGATATGCCAATCACAGAGAAGTGACTGGTGCAAGCCCTCGGGAAGTCGCAGATCTCTCAGAAAATGCTCCTCTCAGCTGTGATCTAGTCTTAGGCGGCAACCTGAGGCAAAGTGAAAGGAAAGAATTAATATGGCACATAATGTAATGCATTTAAAGAAGGACAGTTTAAAGATCAAATATTAATATCAAGGAAGAACAGTTGAACTGAATCAAAAGAATTTTTTCTAGATATGATTAAGTATTCTCAGCCTATAACCTATATCCTATATCCTGAAACAGGCACGTAATAACACTCAAATAAGAGCACCACTATGAATCACACTAATTGCGACCTCGAAGACCTGTATAGGCCACCACTAAAAATGTTTCATGATCCGCACCCGATGTAGGGGCACGAGTAGTGAACAACACCCAGCCTGCACCATAGCATCGGCAGTAGAACGATATTTGGGTAAACTATCTATCTAGTATCAAGATATAATAATAAAATATGAATACTAAAACCACAGATCTATAAGATGGAACAATCACACGAATAAGATATAAGGAACAGAAGAGTCACAATACAGCTCACAAGACAAATAATATACAATGAGTCAAAACAAAGAAATACTAATAACAATGTTGGAGACAAATCTAGTACAAAGAGTCTAACTACTGTGCTACGAGTCCTGGGTCATCTGTCTCAGTAGGGATGAGACCCTCCTGAGCCAAGGTCTCTGGCTCTAAGTCTACGACATCTTGAGGCCCATAGTGAGTGGGGTACCACTCCTCAGTGTCATTTGGAAAAAATATATCCAGTTAGAAAAGGAGCAAAGTATATCTCTAACAACAGTTCTAATAAATGTTATAAACTATATAACAGTAAATAGAGAGAATATACAAGATGCAATATAAAGATACAAGAGATAGGCAATATAAGAAATACTGAAAATAAATACAAGAATGAGCATCATAGGAATGAACAACAAATACTTCTACTAAGTGAGTGAGTACCAGCTTTAACATGTGATCAGCTTGGGAACTTGCAAAAGGATAAAGGGCTAATTAATCATACGTGCAGTGTATTATTAACATTATTCAAGAAATAAGATATGCACAAGGAGGGTATGGTCACATATCCACACTACATACTCTCCGCCCCCGACTGGTATAGTGGATCTAACCATTTTACGTTATGACACAAAATTCTCTAGGCAGGTAGCAAGTCTCCCCAAGGATTAATGTCTGAACATGTATAAGAAGAACAAGAAACAAGGCTTGCGCAAGATACACCATAAATACCAAGGAATAATATCTTATGACGAGATTCGGATATACTAATCTGTGTAACCATCGTGTTAAAAAATTCAGGATATCTATAATAAATACAAGAGACATAGAGGATATCATAAATGAGAAACTATCAGAGAATGTACTCGTCTGAAATCCGGTGAACATTATCCAAGATGTCTGGTATGGTGCCTCGAAGACCTAAATATGGAATATTACATCAATACAAGATTTTGAAATAAAAATAAGTTAAACTAGTCAACTTCTAGGGCATAAACCCATCTATGCCAAAATAGTCAAACTAGGTCAATTGTAGGTCAAACTGGTCAAACTTGGTCAAACTAGCTATTTTTATGTTGTATGAGTCCAACTCTAGGATATTGGGTCCATACACTATGTAATTAGGCCAAACTAGCTATACTAGGATACTAAAAAATTAACAAGATACCGTATCATAAGATACGTAATTTATTACATATAAAAATATTATAATATATATATACGAGAAAAAATATATAGCACTCCTAGCTAAACTAATGCTAAGTGGATACCTTGGCTTTGAACCAAAAGCGGTATCACACTCCTTACGCTCCCATCTTGATGTACAAATCCAATACCTTAAGTGTCACGCCCCAGTCCCAAAATACGTAGGACTAGGAATACGTACCACGCCAGCCGTATGTATACGAACTCCAATATATGGAAACTATATACACACGTACACTGTACATGAATATCCAATCCACAGTGGTAATATATGTCACAACAAGTCACACGCAGTTCTATATCTCATCCACAGCACAAATAATAGAATAATGGAAATCAATAAATGAATATCAAAGAAGCAGTCTCAAATAGTAATCTCAAAGTGTGATAGTCGGGTGGAAACAAATCCACTGCAAATCGACTATAATAAACTACTAAAGAGAGAAGAGAATAAACTCTAATATAAGAATAAATGTCTAGAAAAGAATAGCAACTAGAATCTCTAAACAGCTGCAATGAATCACATATAATCAGAAGGTAAGATCTCCTCAGACTGATAGGTAGCGTCAGGTCCAGGTCCATACTCCTGCGGGTACTCCTGCTCACCTATATCTGGAAGGGACCAGGTCCTCAGGGGGACGTAACAAGATACAAAAAGTACATGCCAATAAAGTACTGAAAATAAATATCCATTGGGGTCGCCTAACCATCTATGTGAATGCAGTTTAAGAACAACTTTCTAACAAGTGGGCTATTTGGCCATAAATAGGATTGGCATGGTTCTCTTGGAGATCCAGGGGCCTACAAAGGCACGTCGTCTTTTGAACGGCGGAGGCCCGCCAAGTAGTATAGGTGTCATCATGACCGCGCATCTCCGGCGGAGCGTACGGGTTACACAAGAAAAGTACAAAGGAGCCCAAATGCCTTACTTGTTGTTCTCCCCACCCAATGCTCTAAGCATATCATGTCTATGACATGATAATACCTCTAATAACTGCCAGGTCTACTAGCATGCAAAGTTTCTATTGGCAGTTATCCCTATCCGTCGCACGACCTATACGTACCGGTGGCCAGCCGAGTACGCAAGTCCGTGTCCTACATGTGACTCACACTCGTGTAAGAATAGTGTCATGGCCAATGAAACATAAATGCCTCATGAAAATGGGGTAGTCTCATAAAGTAGGTCCAATGCATATACATAAATAAAAATATAGTACGACGAAAAAACCATCGTTGCACCCAAGTTTCCTTGGACGCGTAGTTTATATAACAGTTAAAATAAATAAATTAAATAAACAGAAAGTAAACATGCATGCTTCATATGGAATGTAAAAATAGTACAATGGCAAGGTATACTTGCCTGGCAAGAAATCTGTAAAGTGTACGCGCCCAAATATCAAGGACACTGAACCTGAAACTAAGGACTCCGAACAAACATCTCCGGATGCTGAAATAAACATCACCAACATTTCTGGAATGAGCAAAATAGCTAAAAAGCACATCCCTTTCGTCCAATTTGGACACAGGGGCAAAACGGTAATTTCGGATAAAAGTGGGGTCCACGTGTGGCCCACTTTGCACCGAAAAGCGTGCCGAGGGTAACAGTCTCTAATTGGGATAAACTATGGGTCAAACAACTCTAGATGTCAATACGAACCCAACGGTATGTCCAAATGTTGATTCCGATGGGCCGAACAAAATTTCGTCCAAAAAGTCAACTGTGGGGCCCGCCAATTGGCGATCTGGTCAACCATCTCTGAAATACGTGAAAATTGGGTCACAGGACCAGCGCGTTACTATGAGTCCAGTGGCGCAAGTTAAGTCGCAATCTGACAAGCGTGCACAAAATACGCGCGAGTTCCACAAAAGTTGCGACACGAAATGTGTTCGCGGATACGGCCTGATTCCGGCGCGCACACGCGTCCAAATCAGTCCCCACGAATTTTCACGTGTCCGGTTATGCTGCGTGAACCATTCGGTACACTTGGCACACGATGGGGCGGTCCCGTTTGGCGGGGCACGCTCCGTTTTCCAACTTTTGGAAAACTGGAAAGTGGATGCGCGCAGTTTTATGACGAATATAATTATATCCACAGCAACTAATAGCATAGGATTATTTAACAAAAAATAAACTAGGTCTGGTATTCTACAGGTATCAAAAAGAATCACCGAATTCGGATCTCTGTGGTGGGAGATACGAACTCGGCAATATGGGTGGTCATTCTGGAATTCTGCGATTCCAGAATTCTGTCTGCTCGCCCAACTTGGGCGCTGTTTTTCACCTAGGGGCACACGTTGTCCGAGGTTGGCTATAAAACAAGTATGGAAGAGGGTTAAGGGTTGATCATATCTATGAAGACGGAATAGCGTTTGGTTGAGCGAGTTTCTAACATTCCATAAACAGTCCTTTGTAACTTATTATCATTGGGAAGATTGTAAGTACAAACTTTTGTATAGTCAATGAGTGTAACGGGTTTTTCACCACGCTGTGCTGTGTGTGTAAAGTTTGAAGCTAAGGATACAGGAAAAGGTACCCTAGGAATGGATATTCCATCAAGTTCAAATGTGTGTGTGTTGTATGGTTTATAGTGTCTTAAATTATCCATGCCAATAATACAATCACTGTCAAAATCTTTGGGTAGTAATACAAAGTCAAACATATAAGTATTAGAGTGTCCTTGTAAATCAGGGAAATAGACTTTAAGATTTTTTACTTTATGGTTGACGGATACTTGTCTTCCCATAAAATCATTTAATTTGCCTGGTTTATCAAGTTGTTGCCATAAATCTTGCGGAATAAAAATTTCCTGTAATAAACTAGCTTCGGCTCCTGTGTCTACGAGAGCATGGATAGTAAATTCATTATAACCAGATATACAAATGGTAAGTGGTATGTATATATGTAGTTGTGCTTTTACTTTTAAGTCTATGGTTCTGACCATGTTTATATCAGACGGAGTATCCGGAAGTTCTAGCACTTCTTTCCAAGTTTCTATAGAGAGATCTATATTGTCAAGTGATGTACTTGCAATTTCTAATTCTAGGGTATCTTCAATGGCAAGATTTATAGTATTATCATCTTGAGTATTGGTTCTCTTGTCGGGATTAAGTTTCTCAAATTTTCTAATATGTTTTTCAATTACTTGAGTAGTTCTATCCATATGTCTTAAAACAATAGTTCTATAGTTAGACCTTTTGACTTCTCGTATGATATTGCGAAATTTTCGTAGAAGTTGGTTCATCTTATAAGCTTGATCTATTTGACTTTCGTTATAACTAGTATGCTCTTTATACCAGTTAGTAGTCTTTGACATTTATTGAAGTGAAAGAATTCTACCCCTATCCTTTATTTGTGATAAAGGAATTTTTACTGACATTTTTTCTAATTCATTGGCACGCTGATTATCAAGCATAGTCTTAGTCCTACCCTCTATTGGTGTACTAACGCTCATTCTATGTTGTATATCTTGTAAAATGTTGGGCGTTAATTCGATACTAACTAAATTGTTCATTGAGTTAGATCTAGTGATTTGAGGAACATGGGAACTTGTTGCCTCAGAATCATGTTGACTTTGAGGTTGTTTTCCCCCTTCGATTTTAGTAGATATAGTATTACCAGAGGCAATAAAGTATTCGGTCGGTACTTCTATCTTTGGTTTTAGAGATTTAATAAAAACTTTCATTTCATTATCGTTCTTAAGGTGTTCTAATCTGATGAGCCTAGGTTGGATTGTCTTTCCCATTCCTACTTCAAAAAGCCTTACTAAATTTTTTGGTGTGATTGATTTAAAGGTTGGCGTATCGTTTAATGCCATACAATGTTCCCATTGTATCCCAAGTACCTTGGAACCAGGCATTAATTCGATTCCTTGGAGACTCACAGATAGTGTACAAGTCTTTTCTATATTATGATCATCTAAACTTATAGAAAAGTCCGGGTGTATATTGATGCCAAATAACCTGTTAACAAGATTGGATTTAGCTCCTCCAATTATACTATTTAATGGATTATTGATGATTCTCTCATCCATGCAAACTACTAGAATAGGAGTATCTATTCCTGTTCGGAATAGTCCCGTTATTTTAAGCTGTATTAAGCCTATATGTAAATATCTCATCTTGGGATATTTAGCCCTTAATTTCTCCATTTTTCTTTTGTCCAATAAATTGATGGAGGAGAAATCTTCATCTCCTTTTAATTCTATATTTCCTTGCATCCTTTCAAAAATATAGGTGTGTTTATTCAGGAATCTAGACTGAAAAGAGATGGGTTTATAAACTTCTTTTTTATCAGAATGTGGTATTGCTTCTTTGAGTTTTTCAAGGTCATCATCGGTTATTTCAAATTGCTCCCCCTCACTTTGGGGAATACTAGAATTACTAGTTTCCTCTGAAGTTAGAGTATTCATGTAAATTCTAAATTCGCAATAGCCGTCGTGTAATTCACTAGAACTTGATCCAGGAGAACTAATGCGGGGTTTAGGAGGAGTGTCTTCTATTATAGGTAAGTCTTCGTATTTATGTATAACCAATAAACCTAAAGGATTACCTCTTTCGAGGAGATAGTCTCTATCCTCAAAGGAAGTATTTTTCATTATTATGGAAACATTATTTCGGGAAACAGGTTCAATAAAGCCATAAGTAATGAATATATTTTTTGTAGCATGTAATGGTATGTTATGAATAATGCCATAATAACCTAATGGCAAAAATATTCTGATATCTAATAATATTTCCTGGGTATGATATCTTCTAATTCTGCAACTTTTACTAGCATATATAATATATCCTGCTGATATTCCTTCCTTTTTAGGTAATATTGTATTGTCATTTAATAGGGTTATCCTGATTGAATTTTGGGTTTTATTGATGGTAATCATGTTTATTTTTAAATGTTTCAAGGGTTCACATATGTTATCTTCAGATTGTTCGTCAGTATCATCGGATTGTTCATCCGAACATATAGACTCTATTTCGTATATAGAAGAGGCAGAAGTATCACTATTTATATCATCAATAGTTCCGATGTTGATACCATATGTATCCAAGTCATCTACTATTATTGTATGAATATTGTTAGGACATTCGTTTGCGAAATAACCTTCTTTATTACACTTAAAACATTTACAACCCTTTCTAAATTTTTTCCGTTTAATGAACTTTCTTTTTTCATATTTATGGGGTTGCTGTTTAAAAGCTGGTTTCCACTTTCTCTTGGTAATTTTATATTTGGTTTTTCCTTTTCCTTTTCTTCTAAAGAATTTCTTTTTCTGTTTCTTCCATCCTTTGGCTTCGGGTAGACATCCAAATTCGGCATTAATATCCGTATTATATTTAGAACAGCAAGAATAACCTAATCTAGATTTCTTAATGGTTCTATCCATTTGTTTTTGTGCTCTTACTTGTTCACATGCTGTTTCCATAGTTTTCATACATGCTTTCTTGAGCATTCCCGTAGTGTGGACATTATTTCTTATTTTATTATATTGTTCTTGAATAATATTATTCCAAGGATAAGGAATTTTAGTGAAAAATCCTCTAATCCAGAAGTCCTTTTGTCTAGTGCTTTTTAGTCTAAATATAAAGCCAATATATTTAGTAATAAATTCTTCGAGTAAACAGATATCGCATAAAATCATTTTATGAAGAAGTATTTCATAATCTTTATCATCATTACCATCTTCTCCTATGAAGTCGGCTAACATGAGTCCTAATAACTTTGCCAAAGCATCCTGAGGATCTTCGGTTCCTCTAATTTCATCTCCCTTTTCTTTATTAGTAGTTTCAAGGCTAACTAACCAGGCTCTCGTGCTTCCCTTCCAAAAACTTGTTGCATAATGTATCCATTGAGCAGTGTTAATATTTCCAGTTAAATGATATATCATTCCACCCATTTGTTGTGACCATTCACCAGCGTATTCTTTTATTTTTTTATGTGGAACATTGTCTATATTAAAAATAAGTCCTTCCGTATGTCTATAATCACTGGCTTTATGATACCTAACCTAATCTTTCCTATTTTCAGGTTGTTTTTTGGAGTATGGAACCATAGCTCGGGTTGGCATGAGGCTTTCAGGGGGAGGTCCGATAGATCCTATGTCCTCAGTAGGTATTCCTTCTAGGGTCATACCCCCACCACTAGTACTTCCTACTTCTTCATTGTGTAGGACATGAAGGGTTTCTTCGTCTGATTCACTCTCAGTGCTATATTTCCATTTAAAAAAATCTATAGCTTCGGAATATTTTTCATAGAAAGCATAAACGACTTGTTCGTCAATTTCTCCAAGAAGTTCTTGGCTTTGTAATTTAAGGAAATTATGGTAGTGTTCTTCATTAATATCTTTAATATTGATTTGATTATCTTCTTTTGATGAATATTTCATCATATTGATGTTCCAATGGGCAGTTTTAGGGTTCTGGTTGTGCCTATCACCAAATCCTCCAGGGTTTGGTAGGTTTATATTTTGCAATTTTTGTATTATATGTTTGATATCATTTCTAATATCGTGTAATAGATCTACTATAAAATTATATATCCTATGTTCTGGGTGATCTCTACTAGACATGTGAACTATGTGTTCGTAATTATTAGGAAGGTTTAAAAAACATTGGTGTGTGTCTGCATAAATAAGCTCTGAAGGTGGTTGTTCGTTGGTCATGTGTTTATAACAGATGTTCTTGAATATAATCTTCATATTGCCCCGGAAGATTTTTCTAGAATATATTTTAATAATTCTGTGCCTTTTATCCATTTTGACCCACAATTCTGCGGCTTGTCACAGTACCCCCATTGCTTAGGTTAATTTAACCTAGCATACCGTGGATTTATGGCGGGGTTAAGCTGCTAGTATTCCAACCACAAGCTTATACTGTCGCTTCACAGAATTGGAGCACAGCATTGGTTCGTTTCCTACACCATGCGTAAGGATTTTGGGCATAAAATTACTAAATATAAAGAAGAAAAATCTTCCCGTGCCCTACTAGATCATATTCAAGAACTAAATTCTTAAGCTACCATAATGAAAAATTTACTTACAGGGGTTTGAACAAGGCTCTGATACCAGAAAGATGCGAAAAGATGCAGCAGCACAAACACAGAATTTTATTCACAAGAGCACACAGATTTACAATGGAGGGAGAGAGAGAGCACACAAGAACAGGGGAGAGAATACAAGAAGAAGTTTACAAAGCATACAGGCTTCCAAACTTCGATGCCTCAACTGATACTCCGAGGTCCTTATTTATAGCACAATGACCCATAATCATCGGTTAGAGTAACCGATAGCTGCCTGTCAAAAGTCATGATGGCAAAGCTTAGTGGAAATGCTTTTAGAGTTAGTGGGGATATTTGGAAGACAAAGTGGTAGCTTTTAGGTAGTGGATTGTCAGAGTAGTGGGAAAGTGGTAGCTTTTCGGTAGTGGATAGTGGGGAATTATATGGTAAAGTGGTGGCTTTTGATTTGGTGGAGTGATAATGGAAATTCTTTTTGGGTAGCTTTTGATAGTGGAGTGATGATGGGATGCCTTTTATGGTGATGATGTGTCCGTATCATTATTAGGGCTGTTGGAGGAACTTTCTTCATGGCTAGTATTGTTGGGGGAGCTTTCTTCGTGGCTAGTATTGTCAGGGTGACTGTTGAAGCTTTCTTCGTGGCGATAACTGTTTGTACTGTGACTGTCGTTGTCTCGTAGCCAGATGGGGATTCCTTCGATCAAAAGTGGATTTCCTCTATCATGTCTAGTGTTCATAATTTGTTCTCTATCCTCGATTAGAGAGCTAATCATCAATTCTCTTTCTTCTATGGATCTTCTTAACTGAATGATTTGTTCCTGTAACTCTTGTCTTCTTGTAATGATAACTTCTCTAATCTGTGCCAACTGTTGAGTTAGTTGTCGTCGTTGTAGTTGTTGCCGTTGCTTCCTTCGTTGTATGATCGTCTTCTTTGAGTATCGCTGAACTAATCTTGGTTCCAATCTTCGTAGATATCTACTAAGGATGTTTTTATAACAAATTTTCTTCATAGAATGATTGGGGAGGTCCACCATGCTTCTTGCCGTATGTTTTAGTCTGAATTTCCTTCTGAATCAACAAGAATCCTTATAGGATCATTATTGATGAGTAAATCTTCGTTTCTTGCCAATAAACCAATACGGCCTATTGTCAAATTGTTTATAAAATCTGCAATTTTGGAAGGACCCTCGACGTTCCCAGGTAACGGCTTGAGTCTGTCTAAAAGAATAGTATGCTGGGTAGTAGAGATTTGAGCGATTGTCCTGGAGGCACTTCGAGCAGCTTCGAAAAATTCAGTGGCTGCCATAAGTCTCTCATGATCTTCGTCGAAGCCCTGTTTTGAAAATTTAATGTATTCAAAAAAGGGTTCTTCAATAAGTCTACTTAATTCCCAGAGCTGGTAGGATGGGAACATTTTGATATATTGTCGTTCCTCCCAGATACTCCATATTCTGAATCGAAATATAGTCTGGAATTTGGTCGTGTGAGAGAGCGCCGCCTTGATGCAAATCTCTGGAAGACAATCCTTGTAGTCATCCTCGAAAATGGTGTTCATAATAATCTCATGGACTAACCCCTTTTTGATATGGGGTTTGTACTTCTGGATTTCACGAAAACAGGCAAGAAAGCGAGGCCTCCTGTTGATATTAAGAATAAGTTCTTCATTCTGGAAGAGATTGATAATTTCAGTATCTTCAAGCTTCTTGAAAAATAGAATAAGTCTGGAATCGTCCAGTAATTGCTGTTGATGCATGGCGAGCATCTCCTGGACGGTTACTTCGGCGTTGAATTCATCGATCTTCGGAGAAGCTACCCCGAGAGTTTTAAGAAATTCAAGAACATCGGTCATGCGAAAATTAACCAAATCATTGGTTTTGATTTGGGAGAAAATTTCCCTGAGCTCCTTTTGTTCTGCTGAGGTTCCGGTGAAGAGATCTCGCTCCCTAGTGGCAAGTGCAATGGATCTGGAAGTAGAGGTGAAATTGATCATCTTGGAGACCAGCTGATGAATCTCCGTCATCTTCTTTTCGAGCATAGAGTTTTTCTGCCTTTCGGCTAGGAGTGTCCTTTCAATTTGGGTCAGCCAATAACTGGCTCCCTTTATGTCACGAGCCTGAAAAGCCCGAAAGCAGCCATTGAACCTTTCCCAAACTGCATTGTCCTTGTTTTCCATTTCAGTATTATACCAATTTTTAATTATGACATCCGAAAATTGTGCAGGTATCATTGAGGGCCTGGGAGGTCCCGAGAACTGTGCTGGAGGAACTGCAGGCCTTATTGGGACAAACATGGGCCTAGGAACAGCCCCAAGTATGTTTTTACCCTTTTGGCTATTCGCCTGGTAATTTTGGCTATTCGCCTGAGATTGGCTATTCGCCTGAGATTGGCTATTCGCCTGAGCTTGGCTGTTCGCCCTTGGGGAGATATGGCTATTCGCCTCTCGGGTTTGTTCAACCCCAGATGATTCTGCTGTATTGTTATCTTTGGCCTTTTTGGGGCCAACTTCCTTAAACTCGCCCTGCCTCTTCATTTCTTGAAAGAGGTCACGAAATTTCTTATAGAAATCCTCGTCTTCCATGTATCATAACCTGGTGAGAGTATCTGCAAGGAAATTAGTATATCCAGGAATATATTTAACATCGTAATTGAATATTTTTAAATACATTGCTATTCTAATTCGTCGAAGATTTTCTTCAGGATTATTAATAGTCTTCTTCTTCAAAAATTGTGCTACTGATTTATTGTCAGTCTCAATCAAAAAATGTCTATACAAAATATAGATTTTCAGACTTTTTATAGCCAGTTTAACTGCTAATAATTCTTTATCATAAGTAGCATATCTTATTTGTACTTTAGTAAATCTTCCAGATGTGTAAGCAACAATTTCTTTTTGCTTAGCAATTAATACTCCTGCCCAGAAGTTATCTGAGGCGTCGGTTTGTAGAACTAAAGTATCATTGTTCAGCGGAAAATAAAGAATTTTTTCTATTTTTATGGACTCCTTTACTCTAGCAATCTCATCAATTTCCTTTTGATCAAGGGAAATAGGGATTTTGTCTGTATTCCATTTTCTTGGTTGTTCACCAGTGACTTCCTTGTATTTGGCTTGTTCAGCCGTGAGCTTTTCCTGCAAGTGTTCTATTTTTGCTGATAAATTAGGAATAAATTTTCTACCATAATTCAGCAATCCCAGAAAACTCTGGAGTTCTTTAAGAGTTTTAAAGTTCTCTGGAAATTCCCTAATCTTGGTATATATATGTTCTTGCAAAAGAATTTGTCCATTCTTTATGGTTTTTCCTAGAAAATCAATTTCAGTTTTGAATAACTCTATCTTTTTTGGGCTTAAAATAATTCCATTATCAAGTAGTAATTTACAAACATGCAATAGATGTTCCTTGTGTTCTTCAACGGTGTTTGAGAAGACAAGGATATCATCAATGTAGACTACTACATAAGGAAGATGTCCAAAGATTGAATTCATCCATTTCTGAAATATTTGTGGGGCATTTTTCAATCCAAATGGTAAAACCAACCATTCAAAATGTCCCTGTGGGCAACTGAAAGCTGTCAATTCAACAGAATTTTTATCTTCTAATTTTATTTGCCAAAATCCTGATTTAGCATCAAATTTACTATAATACTTTGCACCTTGAATTTGTTTAATAAGATGCTCCGCTGTGGGAATAAAATAGCCATCGAATTTAGTATAACTATTTAACTTTCTATAATTAATAACCATCCTTGCTTTTCCTCTTTTTATTTCAGCATGGTTTCTAACAAGGAAAGCTGGGGAAGAATGTCTGCTGAAACTTTTTTGGATAAGCTTAAGTTTTAAAAGTTCGCTAATTTGTTTGGAAAATTCTTCTTTGTCAGAAGGGGAAACCATAATACTATTTACTCTAATATTGGTTTCTCTGTATTGTTCCAATAGTTCTATTTTACAATATCTAGGGGCTTTATCAAAGGCCTTTAATGGGTTATCAGAAAAGAGTGGTTCTAACATTCCATAAACAGTCCTTTGTAACTTATTATCATTGGGAAGATTGTAAGTACAAACTTTTGTATCCGTCAACCATAAAGTAAAAAATCTTAAAGTCTATTTCCCTGATTTACAAGGACACTCTAATACTTATATGTTTGACTTTGTATTACTACCCAAAGATTTTGACAGTGATTGTATTATTGGCATGGATAATTTAAGACACTATAAACCATACAACAACATATAGACTCTATTTCGTATATAGAAGAGGCAGAAGTATCACTATTTATATCCGAACTTTTAAAACTTAAGCTTATCCAAAAAAGTTTCAGCAGACATTCTTCCCCAGCTTTCCTTGTTAGAAACCATGCTGAAATAAAAAGAGGAAAAGCAAGGATGGTTATTAATTATAGAAAGTTAAATAGTTATACTAAATTCGATGGCTATTTTATTCCCACAGCGGAGCATCTTATTAAACAAATTCAAGGTGCAAAGTATTATAGTAAATTTGATGCTAAATCAGGATTTTGGCAAATAAAATTAGAAGATAAAAATTTTGTTGAATTGACAGCTTTCAGTTGCCCACAGGGACATTTTGAATGGTTGGTTTTACCATTTGGATTGAAAAATGCCCCACAAATATAAACCTACCAAACTCTGATATCATTTCTAATTCTAGGGTATCTTCAATGGCAAGATTTATAGTATTATCATCTTGAGTATTGGTTCTCTTGTCGGGATTAAGTTTCTCAAATTTTCTAATATGTTTTTCAATTACTTGAGTAGTTCTATCCATATGTCTTAAAACAATAGTTCTATAGTTAGACCTTTTGACATACCTTTGACATTGACGAAATAGCTTATCAGGAGAACGAGCAACCTCTTGTAACAAATATTGTAGATGTGGACTCAACGAAAGTTACTCATTACACGAGTAATAATGTAGAAGATGTCGAATTATTCGAAGAAGAAGACGAAGACGAAAATGAAAACAAAGACGAAGTAGATGAAAGTGAAGACGAGGAGGAGGAGGAGGAGGAGGAGGAAGAGGAGGACGAGAAAGGCGAACAAGATAAATTTTCTGAAGATGATTGAAAATAAAATATTTTTGAGAAGAATTAACTCCTTCTGCGTGAAGACGTACTTGAGGCTTTTGTGGTCTGTATAGATTTCCACTCGTTCCCCATATAAGTAATGTCTCCATAGCTTCAGAGCAAATACAACGACTGCAAGTTCCAAGTCATGAGTCGGATAATTCTTCTCATGTACTCGTAACTGCCTAGATGCATATACAATCACCTTGCCATGCTGCATCAATACGCATCATAAGCTTTTTCCTGATGCGTCACTGTAGATCACATATCCTCCTGATCCTGACGGAATCGTCAATACTGGTGCTGTAGTCAGTCGTTTCTTCAACTCTTCAAAGGCTGCTTGACACTCGTCAGTCCATATAAATTCTTGATCCTTACAAGTCAAACGAGTCATAGGTGCCGCTATCCTTAAGAAGTTTTCCATGAACCGTCGGTAATATCCCGCAAGTCCAAGGAAACTCCTCACCTCTGCTGCTGATTTAGGAACAGGCCCTATCTCAACTGCTGAGATCTTCTCTTGATCAACAGAAATACCATCTCCTGTAACAACATGTCCAAGAAATGAAACTCTGTCCAAGAAGAACTCACATTTGCTGAGCTTAGCATATAACTGCTCTCTCCTCAAAGTCTCTAGAATAATCCGCAGGTGCTCCTCGTGCTTCTCGTGGCTCTTCGAATAGACAAGTATATCATCTATGAAGACGACCATGAACTGGTCCAAGTACTGGTGGAAGACTCAATTCATCAAGTCCATGAAGATCGCTGGAGCATTGGTCAATCCAAATGGCATGACCAAAAACTCGTAGTGCCCTTATCTTGTTCTGAATGCGGTCTTCGGAATGTCCTGCTTCCGTACCTTCACTTGGTGATATCCCGATCTCAAATCTATCTTTGAGAATACCTTAGCTCCACTGAGTTGATCAAACAGGTCATCAATGCGTGGCAATAGATATTTGTTCTTCACTGTCACTGCATTCAAGGCTCTATAGTCAATGCACATACGCACTGACCCATCCTTCTTGGGTAAAAACAACACTGGTGCTCCCCAGGGTGATGCACTCGGTCGGATGAACCCTTTCTCCTCTAGCTCTTTTAAATGTGCCTTCAACTCGTCCATTTCCTTCTTCGCCAGTCTGTAAACATGCGATGCTATAGGTGCTGCTCCGGGTGCTAGTTCAATTGAAAACTCTACGTCTCTGTCTGGGGGTAGTCCTGGCAAATCCTCTGGAAAGACGTCTTGAAATTCTGAAATAATAGGGTGATAGACAACATCGTCCATTGCGAGCTGCATACCATCAAGGATTTCTGTGGATCCTCGGGCAAACTCAAGTTCAGGCTGGCCTGGTACCTTAAAAAGAATGCTTCCTCCAAAGCAATCGAAGAAAGCATGGTACTTGCTTAGCCAGTCCATTCCAAGCACAATGTCAAAAGATGGCATAGGAAGGACTAAGAGTTGGGCGTTCATCTCTCTGCCACGTATTACTATAGGACCCGTTCTACAAACTCGACTAACTGGTACAACTCCTCCTCCGGTTAGAATTCTAACACAACTAGATAATAGTGTAGAAGCAATGTTGTGTTTGGCAATAAAACTAGATGATATGAATGAGTGGGTGGCTCCCGTATCAAATAATGTCACAGCAGGAAAAGTAAAAGTAAGGGTAATACCTGCTATGACATCCACCTCATGATCCAGGTCATCTACCTCCAATACAAAAGCTCGCCCGTTCCTCTGTGGTTGTCCATGTCCGGTCCTCATATACTGCTCCTCCTGAGTGGGTAGCGGTGGTCCTCTCTGAAATCCTTCTGCTGCTGGGGGACGGGGTGCTCCCAGTCCGGTCATCTGCTGGGCTGGCTTCGGTGCTGGAAGCGCTAGTCTCTGAACTGGTGGTGGGAGTGTCGATGTCTGCATTGGGCAGTCTCTCGCCATGTGCTGCCCGGAGCCACATCTCAGACACTGACCCAAGCGAGTCCGACAATCTCTCGATACATGTCCGCATTTCCTACAATAATTGCAGTAGGGCTTCTCTGGATTCTGGTATGGTCCGGCTCTGTGTTGCTGATGCTGCTGTGCCAAGGGACGTCTGATAGGTCCTCCCTGTTGTGTCCTGGCTAGTCCTTGCTGTATCCTTGCTGATCCTTGTTATGTCCTCAGCTGACCTCCTTTTCCTCTGCTAATGGTTTCCTGAAATCTGGCCTCTGTCAGTAGTTCAGCGTAAGAGACTCGGGACTGCGAGCTTGTATAATGTTGAAGCTCCTGGGTCATTCCTCGATGAAATCTCTTAGCCTTAGCCAAGTTATTTGGTATCAAAGCAGCGCCATATTTGCTGAGTCGACTAAACTCGGCATCATACTCGTCCACGGTTCGGTTCCCTTGATCTAAGTGAAGAAACTGATCATACAAGGTGTCCCTGACAGTGTCCGGGAAGTACTTTCCCTCAAAGAACTCCAAGAACTGCTCCCAAGTCTGGTAAGTACCCAACTGGCGCTCCATGGATTCCCACCAGTGATGGGCATTACCATCTAGAAGCGTCCGTACACCCGTCATCCATAGGTCCGTAGGTAACTGCGATGCCTCCAGTAGCTTCTGCGTGTGAGTGATCCAGTTGGTAGTCTCCTCTGGGCTCTCAGTACCCTTGTACTGCCTTGCACCCATCTGAACAAAATCCTTTACTGATCCAACCCTAGCTCGAGGTACTGGAGCTAGTGCTTGGGCTGGTACAGTAGCATGTGCAGCCATCCTCTCCAGTACTGCCAGAAATTCTTGCCTCTGCTCAGCTGCCTGCTGCCTCTGCTCGGCTGCCTGCTGCCTCTGCTCGGCTGCCTGCTGTCTCTGTTCCTGTATCATCATCTGAAAGAATTGGAACATTTGCGCTTGGCCATCTTGCGGTACTGGGGCAGGTGGAAGGTTCCCAATAGGTGAAGCGGGAAGATCAGATGGAACTGGGGTGTGAGTCTGTCCATCTGGTCCCGGAAGCCTAGGAATCGTTGGGGTCCCTCCTTGAGTCTGACCATTGACTCCAGAAGTTGCGTCGCCATCGGCGGCAGTACATCCATTCTGCAAATCCATCTCTCTGCAGTTGATGTACGAAACGATTAGAAAAAGTACAGGAATCAAACAGGATGCAAGTATTAAATAGGAAGGATGAGTTTCAATCAAGCGTGGATGAGATCCTTATACTCTATTCCTATATGCAGGCTTGTTCGGTACAGTTACGTAACCGAGACAATATATTCTTGACCTGCATGGGCCACCACAAAAACATGTCACGCCCCAGTCCCAAAAAACGTAGGAGTAGGAATACGTAACACGCCAGCCGTATATATACGAACTCCAATATATGGAAACCATATACATACATACGCTGTACATGAATATCCAATCCACAGTGGTAATATATGTCACAATAAGTCACACGCAGTTCTATATCTCATCCACAGCACAAATAATAGAATAATGAAAATCAATAAATGAATATCAAAGAAGCAGTCTCAAATAGTAATCTCAAAGTGTGATAGTCGGGTGGAAATAAATCCACTGCAAATCGACTATAATAAACTACTAAAGAGAGAAGAGAATAAACTCTAATATAAGAATAAATGTCTAGAAAAGAATAGCAACTAGAATCTCTAAACAGCTGCAATGAATCACATATAATCAGAAGGTAAGATCTCCTCAGACTGATAGGTAGCGTCAGGTCCAGGTCCATACTCCTGCGGGTACTCCTGCTCACCTATATCTGGAAGGGACCAGGTCCTCAGGGGGACGTAACAAGATACAAAAAGCACATGCCAATAAAGTACTGAAAATAAACATCCATTGGGGTCGCCTAACCATCTATGTGAATGCAGTTTGAGAACAACTTTCTAACAAGTGGGCTATCTGGCCATAAATAGGATTGGCATGGTTCTCTTGGAGATCCAGGGGCCTACAAAGGCACATCATCTTTTGAACGGCGAAGGCCCGCCAAGTAGTATAGGTGTCACCATGACCGCGCATCTCCGGCGGAGCGTACGGGTTACACAAGGAAAGTGCAAAGGAGCCCAAATGCCTTACTTGTTGTTCTCCCCACCCAATGCTCTAAGCATGTCATGTCCATGACACGATAATACCTCTAATAACCGCCAGGTCTACTAGCATGCAAAGTTTCTATTGGCAGTTATCCCTATCCGTCGCACGACCTATACGTACCGGTGGCCAGTCGAGTACGCAAGTTCGTGTCCTACATGTGACTCACACTCGTGTAAGAATAGTGTCATGGCCAATGAAACATAAATGCCTCATGAAAATGGGGTAGTCTCATAAAGTAGGTCCAATGCATATACATAAATAAAAACATAGTACGACGACACCGTCGTTGCACCCAAGTTTCCTTGGAAGCGCAGTTTATATAACAGTTAAAATAAATGAATTAAATAAACAGAAAGTAAACATGCATGCTTTATATGAAATGTAAAAACAGTACAATGGCAAGGTATATTTGCCTGGCAAGAAATCTGTAAAGTGTACGCGCCCAAATGTCAAAGACACTGAACCTGGAACTAAGGACTCCGAACAAACGTCTCCGGATGCTGAAATAAACATCACCAACGTTTCCGGAATGAGCAAAATAGCTAAAAAGCATATCCCTTTCGTCCAATTTGGACACAGGGGCAAAACGGTAATTTCGGATAAAAGTGGGGTCCACGTGTGGCCCACTTTGCACCGAAAAGTGTGCCGAGGGTAACAGTCTCTAATTGGGACAAACTATAGGTCAAACAACTCTAGATGTCAATACGAACCCAACGGCATGTCCAAATGTGGATTCCGATGGGCCGAACAAAATTTCGTCCAAAAAGTCAACTGTGGGGCCCGCCAATTGGCGATCTGGTCAACCGTCTCAGAAATACGTGAAAATTGGGTCACAGGACCAGCGCGTTACCACGAGTCCAGTGGCGTAAGTTTCGTCGCAATCTGACAAGCGTGCACAAAATACGCGCGAGTTCCACAAAAGTTGCGACACGAAATGGGTCCGCGGATACGGCCTGATTCCGGCGCGCACACGCGTCCAAATCAGTCCCCACAAATTTTCACGTGTCCGGTTATGCTGCGTGCACCATTCGGTACACTTGGCACACGACGAGGCGGTCCCGTTTGGCGGGGCGCGCTCCGTTTTCCAACTTTTGGAAAACTGGAAAAAGTGGGTGCGTGCAGTTTTGTGACGAATATAATTATGTCCACAGCAACTAATAGAATAGGGTTATTTAACAGAAAATAAACTAAGTCAGGTATTCTACAGGTATCAAAAAGAATTACCGAATTCGGATCCCTGTGGTGGGAGATACGAACTCGGCAATATGGGTGGTCATTCTGGAATTCTGCGATTCCAGAATTCTGTCTGCTCGCCCAACTTGGGCGCTATTTTTCACCTAGGGGCACACGTTGTCCGAGGTTGGCTATAAAACAAGTATGGAAGAGGGTTAAGGGGTGATCATACCTATGAAGACGGAACAGCGTTTGGTTGAGCGAGTCGACGGAAAATCACTCCGAAGCGAAGGTGCTTCGAGTGGGATTCTGCAGGATGCGAGGTCGGCGTCGTCGGGATGGTTGGATGGCTTGGCGGGGCTTCTCTGGCTGAGGTGACGGCTCTAGATGGAAAGAGGAGGTCTGGAGATTTAAGTTAGGGTTTGAGAGAGAAATATATATATATATATATATATATATATATATATATATATATATATATATATATATATATATATATATATATATATATATATATATATATTATAGGAAGGGAGAGGGTGAGTGGAGCGATCGGGTTTGCAAAGGGTCGGGTACCTGGCCGCTGAAGGGGGATAGCATTGGCGGGTCACAGCCAATGCTAAGATGCTGTGGGTTCTAAGTCTAAGTGGCTGCTTTGCTAAGGCAATGGGCGGTCCTCTTTAGGAGCAAAGTTGCTGAAGGGGTTCCCTGGGCAATGCTAAGATGCTGCGGGTTCTAAGTAGTTTAGTAAATTATTATTATTATTAATATTATTATTAGATTATTATACTTATTATTAAATTCTTTTGTTTTCTTTTCTTTTCCTTTATAAAATATATATATACATATATATATATTTGTATATACATACATATATATATATATATATATATATATATATATATATATATACTCATAAGAAAATTTATAGATTAGGGTATTGCACATCGTTAGGCTAGCAACAGCTTAAGGGGTCTCCTACATGGAATAAATTCCTAAAAATTCTAGATGGTCCCATAAGTCCTCTAAGTGCCCGAACACCTAACATAAAAATTATTAAAAATCTAATTCTCCTATTTAGACCTAATTACTACAATTTAATTAATACTTAATAAATAAAGGGTGTATATGAATTTCTAGGAAGGGGGTTTTACATTAAGTAAAGCCCATTACCTTGACATTACCTTGGTATCTCAAGGTAATTCCATATCTAACTTATAACTACTACCCATATACCTCACTATATATTAATAAGTATTTAAACTTATAACAATACTATACTAAATTATATACTAACATACCCCTTCGGATATTCAATACCCGTACCCAAGATATCTCCGCTCTCATTACATTGGTGTATCTCAAGGTAATCTAGAAATAATAGTAACTAATATTAACTAGTGCTTATGCATATACATATCTCATATCTATATATATACTAACTTATTTACAATATATACATAGACTACTAGCTTATTAATATAAACTAATTAAATTATATATATATATATACTAATTTACTAGCTTACTAGCTTTTCAATATATCTAACTAACTTATATATATATATATATATATATATATATATATATATATATATATATATATTCTAGCTTACTAACTAACTAGCTTATCAAATAAGCTAACTAACTTATATATATATATATATATATATATATATATATATATATATATATATATATATATATACTAACTTATTAACTTACCAGCTTATCAAAATAAGCTAACCGCTTATTCAAAAGTTACTACTGCTCCTTACTACCGCTGCTGCTTTCTGCTTCTACTACCGCTGTGGCTTTTTGCTTCGGCTTCTGCTTTTTGTCGCTGCTTCTGCTGTTGCTTCAGCTTTCTGCTCCTGCTGCTGTTGCTTATTCTGCTACATCTCGGCTTCTACTTTCTGCTGCTTGTGCTTACTGCTGTTGCTGCTTTTCAGTGCTTCTCACTGTTTTTTATTGTTTTCTTCACTGTTTTCCATGATTTCTTCTCCCCTCTAGCTCACATACATATATACATACCTATGAACACACACACACACACACACACACACACACACACACACACACACATATATATATATATATAT
This sequence comes from Iris macrosiphon, assembly GCA_036927795.1. Lineage (NCBI taxonomy): Eukaryota > Viridiplantae > Streptophyta > Magnoliopsida > Asparagales > Iridaceae > Iris > Iris macrosiphon. Next base: position 84,271,932 of record JAYESA010000020.1, on the reverse strand, counting down.
ATATATATATATATATATATAATCATGCCCGAGATGCACATGAACTCTCCCATGATCACCAACACATCAATAAAAATTATTGATCATTCATGTAAATATATATAAACATATATCGCATATAATAATTATAATTATAATATTATAATATATATAATCAAGGCAATTGAATTTAAATACAATGACACAAATACGTGAAGTGCACCGCACCCATATCACACTAGATCTATTATACGCTTGCGATACGGCTCCACCACACAACCAAATATATTCCGAAGGATACGAGAAAGTCTAAAATTATAATTATGAACAATACAAAGAGTTAACTAACCATCTACGTGTCCGTATCAAAATATGACATTCTTAAACCCCCGTGTCGGAGGAAAACCCCCAAATAACCTGTATCTCAAAATTATCGGGATATGGCCTACATGTATCCAATTATGGACACGACACTAGCCACACACAATCAAACACATATTAATTTGGTCTAATTGACCTATTGACAAACACAATATGTGTCAATCTCGGAATTCCCCCAAAATTGACACCAAATATCACATAACTTTCTCCATAGGCCTCCTATGAACCTAATTCTAAATCATATGGATAGCCTTAGCATATGGGTTGGTTCTAATGATTAAAATATAGATTTAGAGTCTAATTAGAGGGGCAAAACTGAATTGTACCTATTGAGAGATGGAGCCTCATTGAAACCTCCAAATTGAGTGAAAAAAGCTTCCAACATATAGATCATTTCTCCTCCTTGTAGATCTATGCTTCCTCATTGCAAATCCTTGCTTCCTCCTTATTCTAATAGACTCTAATAATGATTTAGGAAGGAATTATGAAGAAATTTAGGTAGAATTTGATGTAGGAATGAAGAAATTTATAAGAGAAAATTTTAGATCTAGAATTGAAATAAAAAATAAAAAGAGAGAATTTTCCCTCCATTTAAATCTAGGCTGGCCCCTTCCTCCTTCCCTAAGATACTATGAAATATCTAAAATACCCCTTAGGGCTTGTCATGAAGAAATTAATTAAGGAGATAAGGCTCTAGTTTAATTGGTTTAACTTAATTAATCATCTTCCTAATGATTGGACTTCTATTGGGCTTAATTCTAACTAGAATTAAATGTTGGTCCATGGATCTAATCTAAACTAGTTAGGTCCACTAACACAAGTCTAAAATAATATACTAACATCTAGCAATAAATAAATAATATAATAAATAAATAAATATTAAACATGCACAATATTTAATAAATTATGAAATGATCAAAATACTATTTCCTAGAAAATATGGTAGTGACACCTTGGGAGGCCGAGAGTTGAGCGCGAGTCTACTCGTAATACAACATTTGAGCTATGACATTGTACCATGGATGTATTAGTTGAATAGGCACAATGCTAGTATCGATTGTCGTAAAGGCAGAGTTTTGTTTCAGGCACCAAGAGAGCCAGAGTTTGAGTTCGTCAGAGGAGCAACAAAGCAAAGCGAGGGAGACTTCTGTGGAGCTTTGGTAGAAGAGCAAGAGTCGCTACATCAATCGATTGCAGAGTATATGGATGTCTTTTTGAAGGAGTTGACAGGGTTGCCACCAGACAAAGATGTGGAGTTCTCTATAGACTTAATGCCAGGCGTAGAGCTAATATCACAGCACGTCTATAGGGTAAACAATAGCGAACTGGTAGAGTTGAATAACCAGGGGGATGAGTTAAAGGATAAGGGCTTCATCTGCTCCAGTTTATTACCATGGGATGGTCCCGTATTATTCATACCGAAGAAGGATGGGTCGGTATGTATGTTTATCGACTACAAGGCTCTCAACAACCTTACTATCAAGAACAAATATCTGTTGCCGCGGATTATCAATCTGTTTGATCAGTTGAGCAAAGTGAAGGTATTCTCAACGATAGACTTGAGGTCGGGGTATCACTAGGGAAAAGTAAAGAAGGAGGACATTCAGAAGATAGCTTTCAGGACTCGGTATGGGCAGTTTGAGTTCTTGGTGAAGTCGTTTGGGTTGACCAATGCCCGAAGATATTCATGAACTTGATGAATAAGGTATTTCATCAGTACCTAGATCAGTTTGTTATAGTCTTCATGGATGATATATTGATATATTCGAAGACCCCAGAGGAGCATAAGAAGCACCTGAGGATAGTTTTGGAGACACTCAAGAAGGAGAAGCTATATGGCAAGCTTTTGAAGTGTGAGTTCTTCCATGATAAGGTTGAATTCCTCGGGCATGTAATTATAGGAGACGGGATCTCAGTAGGCCCGAAGAAGATATCAGCAGTCAAGTCATAGTCTACCCCAAGTTCAGTAGCGGAGATCAGGAGCTTTCTTTAATTGGCAGGCTATTATCGGAGGTTTATTCAGGATTTTTTCAGGATTACGGAGTCGATGACTAGACTAACCTAGAAGGACATGGAGTTTGTCTGGATTGATGAGTGTTAGGCTAATTTTGAGGAGCAGAACAAGAGGTTGACTACAGCTCCAGTATTGACGTTGTCATCAGGGACAGAAGGATTTTTATATATAGTGATGCTTCGAGTAAGGGTTTGGGTTGTGCGTTATAGAAGAACGGAAAGGTGATTCCCTATACTTCCAGGCAATTATGTCCGTATGAGAAAAATTATCCTACCCATAACTTGGAGTTGGCAGTAGTTATTTTTGCTCTTAAGCTGTGGAAGCACTACTTGTATGGAGAGCGGGTAGAGATCTTTATAGATCACAAGAGTTAGAAATATGTGTTTACACAAAAGGAGCTCAACATGAGGTAGAAGCGGTGGTTGGAGTTGATGAAGGACTTTGACATTTCTTTGCAGTATCATCCAGGAAAGGTCAACGTAGTCACGGATGTCTTGAGAAGGTATCTGGTGGATATGTACTTGACGAGAGACATACACTTGTTAGTCGATCTCGATAGCTTGGGTATTGAGGTGTTAGTTCCTGGAGTTGCGACACATATGTGGGGACTCCAGGTATAGTCAGAGTTGATGGACCAGATCAGAGCCGCATAGTTCGAGGATGAGTATCTGAGGAGCAAAAAAGTATATGCCCAGATGGGATTGACAGAGGATTTCAGTATTGCAGAGGAAGGATCATTGCAGTATGGTACCACATTGTGTGTGCTGAGTGGAGTGTTGCGCGAGGTGATTCTTCAGGAGACAAATCAATCTCAGAACTCTATGTATTCAGGTGCCAACAAGATGTATAGGGATATAAGAGAGCATGTTTAGCGGTATGGTATAAAGTGGAAGGTGGCTAGCTTCGTATCCAGATATTTGGTATGCCAGCAGGTAAAGACAGAAAGACAGAGGCCATGAGGATTGCTTCAGCCTTAATCCATTCCAGAGTACAAATAGGAGCATGTGACGATGGACTTTGTATCAGGGCTTTCGCGTTCTCCAGGAGGGAAAGACGCGATGCGGGTCATCGTAGACAAGTTTGACCAAATCGGCCCACTTCTTACCATTTAAAGTGGGTATGTATACGGAGAAGCTCGAGGAGATGTATGTACGTCAGATTGTATGGAGTTCCTATGAGCATAGTCTCAGATTGTGATATTCGCTTCATATACCACTTATGGAGGAGTTTGCAGGCTAGATTGGGCACCTAGCTCAAGTTTAGTATCGCATATGACCCCCAGATAGATGAGTAGTCGTAAAGGACTATCTAGACATTAAGAATATGCTACGCACATATGTTTTGAATTTTGGAGCCTCTTGGAAAGATCATCTTCACTTGGTAGAGTTTGCTTATTACAAAGTTACCAGGCCAGTATCGAGATATCACCATTTGAGGCATTATAAGGTCGGTGGTGTCACACTCCATTATCTTGGGATGATGTTGGTAAGAGAGCCTTATTGGGATCGGAGATGGTCGGGGATGCAACTGAGAAGGTGAAGCTTATTAGAGATAGGCTTCAGGTGGTACAGGACAAATATCGATATTAGACCGATAGCCACCGGAGACCATTGGAGTTTGATTGATTGTTAGAGTTAGAGTGCGGAGGTTGTGTTTTAGTTAAAGTGCGAAGGCTATGTTTTGTGCTATATTGGTGATCTGGTATTCTTGTGGATTTCTCCAACACAGGGCACGATTCACTTTGGTGGGGGCGGAAATCTTAGTCCATGGTACATCGGACCCTTCAGCGTTATTGCGAGGGTCGGTACAGTGGCTTACAGACTAGACTTGCTGCTAGCACTGGAGGGAGTGCACAATGTGTTCCACGTGTCACAGCTGAGACGGTACATGGCAGATCCTAGTCTTGTATTGGATCACTCGAAGATCGAGGTTGGTTCTACTCTCAATTACCCAGAGCAGCCGATGGAGATTCTGGATTGCAGGGCGAAGGTGCTGTGGAACCAGATGATTCCTTTAGTACGCGTCGCGTGGAGGCATCACTTGCCAGGAGAAAGTACTTGGGAGTGAGAGCCGAGATGCGCGAGCAATATCCTTATATGTTTGAGCCGTGAGGTATTATTTTTTTTTGCTTGTATTAATTGATATTGGTAGTTACTTTCTTCCTTAAATTTTGAGGACAAAATTTTCTAAGGTGGGTGGATTATCACCCTCATTTTTCCAACTAGGGATAGTTTGGCAATTTTGGCATGCATAAATAATTTTAGGAATAAATATTAATATTAGTATGTTAAAGTAATTATTTGATAATTATATTAATTATTTAATTATTAGTGAGTTATAGATTAATTGTGACATGTATTAATTATATTTTTTAGGAGGCTAGTCCAATAGTTAGAATTGTCACTTGTAAGCCCAATTAGACTTGTCATGACAACTAGTGAGTCTAACTTGGACCCAAGTCCATTAGACCTTCTCACTAATTAATTAGAGAGAATTAGTTTAATTATAATTAGTTAGAAACTACCCAAATAACCCTCCCTAATTATTTTTTCATAATACATGATGGAGGGGTACATGGGACATTTACATATGACTTAGGAAAGGGGAAGGGGGGCGGCCACTACTAGAGGGCCTCTCCTCTCTCTCTTTCTCTCTCTCTCTCTCTCTCTCTCTCCTCTCATTTGAATTTATTCTAGATATAGAAATTAGATCCTCAATTTTCCATCATTTTCTCCATTGAATTCTCACTCAATTCACCTTAATTTTCCCTCTTATTCTTATTCCGCAAGTGTCACAACCCACATCCGGATATTCGGGCATGAGTACATGGTTACGCCCAGCCTATGCCGCAGAATCGGCGATAGAACGCTGTCAGGGTTATTTCTAACTATCTAACATCTCAACAATATAATATGGTACCTGTCAATCAGCAATATGATATCTCACAAGAATAACTAATCTCAATCATAAAATAAACTAAGAAAGATAAAGCACGAATGGAATAGCGAAGAAAATAATAAGATACAATCCATAATCTGAAATAATATAAAAACTGTAAATCTCAACAAATATAATAGTCTAATCCATGACACCATAAATAACTAGGCCTCTTCGGACTCTGCAACTAAGTTCTCCTAGACTACAGGAGTATCCTCTAAAGGTACGCCATTCTGCGGACCGTAGAATGTGGGACACTGCTCTAAAGTCAATTATTTAGAAAAATATATCCAGTCAGGATTGGAGCAAAGTATATACCTCTGAAAGCAGTTCCAATAACATAATCGAGCATATAAAACAAATAATAGAAATGAAATACAAGATTACTAAACATATGAATGAATGAACAATAGGTATATAGGTAATGTACAAGAATATAGAACAATAATATAAATTTTTGCAATATGATAAAATAACTGCAATCTAACTAATATGCCTCAGAATACAAGTTTATTATGTGATCAGTTTGGGTGAACATGATCAATAAGGTAAGACGATTATAAGTGCGGCATGTAATCAGAATGTACACGATAAACAATGGGACTTTGATCACATAATCAACTCCTACTCTCCCATCCCCAACTAATACCAATAGATCCATTCATGACACGCTACGAACATGAATATGACCACTGAACACGAGCAGTGGGTATACACGAATAAGCACACTGAACATGAGCTATGTGTGAACATGAAATATAAATCAATACTCAATATACACGATAAAATACATGTACATGAGTACCCACTGAACACGGTAGGGGATAACATCTCCTGACATGATCCATGAAGTACATGTCCGTGAAATTACTGTGTCAGAATCAAGTATACAATTCTAGAACAAGCATATATACACTATTATGAATTAAAAACTATCAAAGAAATATACTCGCCTGAAGTCCTGAGCAAGGTGTGTCTCTCAATGCCCAAGCTGGTGTCACACAGACCTATATATGGTATGTTGCATTAATACGAGGTTCAAGAATGAAAATAAGTCAAGTTGGTGTAATGCTAAGTCATAAAGCCATTTCTAGGTCAAACCGATTGAATCTAGGCTGCAAGAGTCTAACACTAAGATACTAAATCAATGCACTATGAACTAAGCTATACTAACTAATCTAAGATACTAAGAGATACTCAAAAAGTCATTTCTTAAGATACGCAAGTTTTAATATATGAAAATAATAGTTTAGATATATATTCAAGTCAATATACATAATATTATAACAAATCAACAAAAATATGATACCTTGGCCTTGCACAAATACGTATCACACCTATCTCGATGTCCAAACCCAATACCTAGGTATCGACCCTTTACCTTGACATTACCTTGGTATCCCAAGGTAAATCCAAACCTAAACATATAGCTAATACATATATATATATATATATATATATATATATATATATATATATTTCCAAAACTAATATACTAACTATAACAATATATACTAAGTATTATAATAGGTATCAATATAATACATACATACTAATTTACAATACAATATTGACTTACCAATACACATATCTATCTAACTATATATAAATACTACATACTATAATACAAATCTAACTAATTACATAATCAAGTATATATATATATATATATATACAACTAACTACTTATACTAACTATTAAACTATCTATTACTAACTAGCTAATATAGTAATCAACTAGACTAACCTAATACCCAAACTCAAGTACCCACTACCTTGCCTCGACTGATGCCTTGACTGAACACTACTACTGCTACTATGCAGCTCACTGTGGTGAAGTGGACACCGATACCTGCTACTGCTGCTGCCTCGGCTACACAGTACTCTCTGGACTGCTTGTAGGTGAATGTTGCTATGGAACTCCTTCCTGTTGGCTCGAGTAGTTCATCCCTGTTTTGGCTACTAACTGTCATTGAGCCTATGTGCTCGAGCACTAACTGCTATCTCCTCTAGTTTAAGTTGCTTTCAGTTGTCTCGGTGCAAGAGCTGCACATTGTGCTAAAATGCTATTGTGCATTGAGTGCACACTGACTGCCACTTCTCTATGTATGAGCTACACGATGCCTCGAGGCTGCATATGCTGTGCAGTTCCACTGCACAGTTGCTGAAGGCCCAATCCCTGTTGTGCATTGCTGCTGGTAGATGCACTGCTACTTGGTGTTGGTGATGCAGTACTGGTACAAAGCTGATACTGAACTGCTCAGTTGGAAACTACTGATATTTGCCTGTGCATGAGCCCTCTTGTGCACTACATCTCGAGCAACTAAAGGTTGCTGCCACTGTGCTTGTTGTGCTCGAGCACTCCTCATCACACACACACAAACACACATACATAGCACACTCTCACACAAACATACATACATATATATATATATATATATATATATATATATATATATATATATATATATATATATATATATATATATATATATATATATATATATCAATCTATATGCACATATATTTATATACTCCTCCCTCTATATATAGATCAAACTCTATATATACATATACACTCTCTCGACTATATATATGTATATATGTACAATCACACATCTACCTAGATAGATATATATATACTCACACATAAACACATAAATATATATATATATAACATACACAATACACATATATGTATTTACGTATACATATTCACACATACAAGCATATAGATATATACATATCTATGTACACTTAGCTAGCACCTATATACAAAATCATAAATATACTTATATATATATATATATATATATATATATATATATATATATATATATATATATATATATATATATATATATATATATACACCACATACACACACACACACACACACACACACACACACAAGCACAAATAGGAAAGAGGACAAAAAATCAAACACGGGGAGTGCACCGCACCCGTATCACACTAATTCTATGATACGCTTGTGATATGGCTCCAACACACAACCAAAAGCATCCCAAAGGACACGAGCAAGTCTAATATACTAAATATGAATAATATGTATAATAATTACATTAACTACGTGTCCGTGTCAAGATGTGATATGCACAAGTCCCCTTGTCGGAGAAAAACCCCCAAAATTAACTCGTATCGTCAAATTGACGAGATACGGCCTACACGTACTCAATTGTGGACACGACACTAGCCACAAATAATCAATCATATGTTATATTAATCTATTTGACCAAATTATAAATACAACATGTGCTAATTTCGGAATTCTCCTAAAATTGATACCAAAATGCACAAAACTTTCACCATAGGTCTCCTATGAACCTAAAACCAATTCTTATGTGTAGCCTTTTCATGTGGGTTGGTTTCTCATGGTTAAATCTTAGATTTAGGGTCTACTAGAAGAGGAAAAACAAAATATACCTATTGGGAGATTGATTCCCAATGAAAATCCAAAATTGAAAGGTAGCTCCTTTTCTTGTAGATCTTGGACTCCTCCTTGTTGCTCCTTGCTTCCTACTTGTAGATCCTTGATGTAGTAGCCTTAATTGGGAATTAGGAAAGGAAATTTTATAGAATTTGGTGGAGAATTGATGAGGGAAGGAAGGAAATTTTAAAGAGGGAAAACTAGATCTAAATACAAATAAAAACAAAATGAGAGAGACACTCTCTCTCCTCCTCTAATGGCCGGCCCTAGCCCTCTCCCCATGCAAGTATTAAATGTCCTTTTTACCCCTTGGGGCCTCTCATGAAGAAATTAATTAAGAATGGAAGGTTCTAGTCTAATGGTTTCACTAATTAATCCAACCTCCTAATCCATGGGCTCAATCTAAACTAATCTAAAATATAGGGTTCATACAACTAATAAATTGGTTAGGTCCACTATACAAGTCTAAAATAAATCTACAACTAACAATAAATAAATAATAAATAATTAAATATTCACACATGTACAATATTTAAATACAATCAATTATAAAAATAAAATATCTATATCAATTACCAAACTACCCATGATTGAATATGTGAGGGCTACAATCCTACACACCTTAGAAAATTTTGTCCTCGAAATTAAGGAAGAAACTAACTGCCAAAAGCAAATAATACAAAGCAAGAAAGATTTATACCTCACGGCTCGAACAGATATGGATATCGCTCGCGCATCACGACCTCTCGCTCCTAGGTACTCTCCCCTGGCGAGTAATGCCTCCACGCGACGTACACCAAAGGAATCATCTGCTTTCTCAGCACCTTCTCTCTCCAATCTAGAATCTCTACTGGCTGGTCTAGATAGCTAAGGGTAGGGCCCACCTTTATCTCTGAGTGATCCAACATATGACTGGGATCTGCCATGTACCACCTCAGCTGTGACTCGTAAAACACGTTGTGTACTCCCTCCAAAGCAGGTGATAAGTCTAGTCTGTATGCAACTACACCAACCCTCTCAAGAATACTGAAAAGTCTGATGAATCGTGGACTAAGCTTGCCGCCTCCACCGAAACAAATCGTGCCACGTGTCGGAGAAATTCTCAAGAAAACTAGACCGACAACATAGCACTAAACACAACCTTTGCACTCTAATAAAACAAACAATCACAAGAAATGCAAAACAAAAATCTATACCTCAAACTCCAAAGGTCTCTGGTGGCTATCGGCCTAATGCCGTTGTCTGTCCTGCGCCACTCAAAGTCTATCCCTGATGAGCTTCACCTTCTCGGCTGCAGCCACTACCATCTCTGGTCCCAATAAAGCTCTCTCACCAACATCATCCCATGATAACGGAGTGCGGCATCTTCGTCCATACAACGCGTTAAATGGTGACATCTTGATACTGGCTTGGTAGCTTTTATTGTATGAAAACTCTACCAAGTGAAGGTGATCCTCCCAAAAACCTCCAAGATCCAAAACACAGGTGCGTATCATATCCTCGAGAGTCTAAATAGTCCTCTCCGACTGTCCGTCAGTCCGAGGGTGATATGCTGTACTGAACTTGAGCTGAGTGTCAAAGCTAGCCTGCAAACTCCTCCAGAAGTGGTACATGAAATGACTATCCCGATCTGAGAATATAGAACAATAATATGAATATCTGCAATATGATGAAATAACTACAATCTAACTAATATGCATCAGAATACAAGTTCATTATATGATCGGTTTGGGTGAACATGATCAATAAGGGAAGACGATTATAAGTAAGGTATGTAATCAGAATATACACGATGAACAATGGAGCTTTTATCACATAATCAACTCCTACTCTCCTATCCCCAACTACTACCAATGGATCGAATCACAACACGCTACGAACACGAATATGACCAATGAATACGAGCAGTGGGTGTACACGAATAAGCATACTGAATACGAGCATTATATGAACATGAAATATAAATCAATACCCAATATATACGATAAACTATATGTACACGAGTATCCGCTGAATACGGTAGGGGATAATATTTCCTAACAGGATCCATGTAGTACAAGTCCGTAAAATCACTGTGTCGGAATCAAGTATACCATTCTAGAACATGCATATATACACTATTATGAATTGAAAACTATCAGAGAAATGTACTCGCCTAAAGTCCTGAGCAAGGTGTGTCTCTCGATGCCCAAGCTAGTGTCACACAGACCTATATATGGTATATTGCATTAATACAAGGTTCAAGAATAAAAATAAGTCAAGTTGATGTAATGCTAAGTGATAAAGCTATTTCTAGATCAAACCAATTGAATCTAGGTTGCAAGAGTCTAATACTAAGACACTAGTTCAATGCACTATGAAACTAAGCTATACTAACTAATCTACGATACTAAGAGATACTCAAAAAGTCATATCCTAAGATACGCAAGTTTCAATATATAAAAATAATAGTTTAGATATATATTCAAGTCAATATACATAATAAATACTATAACAAATCAATGAAAATATGATACTTTGGCTTTGCACCAATACGTATCACACCTATCTCGATCTCCAAACCCAATACCTTGGTATCGACCATTTACCTTGACATTACCTTGATATCCCAAGGTAAATCCAAACCTCAACATATAGTTAATACACATATATATATATATATAACCCCAAAACTAATATACTAACTGTAACAATATATACTAAGTACTATAATAGGTATCAATATAATACATACATACTAATTTACATTACAATATCGACTTATCAATACACATATCTATCTAACTATTTATAAATACTACATACTAGAATACATATCTAACTAATTACATAATCAAGTATATATATATATATATATATATATATATATATATATATATATATATATATATATATATATATATATATATATATATATATATATATATATATATATAACCAACTAACTAGTTATACTAATTATTAAACTATCTATTACTAACTAGCTAATATATTAATCAACTAGACTAACCTAATACCCAAACTCAAGTACCCAATACCTTACCTCGACTGATATCTTGACTGAACACTGATACTGCTACTGTACAGCTCACTATGCTGAACTGGACACCGATACCTGATATTGCTGCTGCCTCTGCTATATAATGTTGTTGAGCTCCTTGCTGTTGGCTCAAGTAGTTCATCCTTGTTGTGGCTACTCACTGCCACTGAGCCTGTGTGCTCGGGCACTGATTGTTCTCTCCTCTAGTTGAAGCTGCCTTCAGTTGTGTCTGTGCAAGAGCTGCACAATGTGCTAAAATGCTGCTGTGTATTGAGTGCATACTGACATCCACTTCTTTGTGCACGAGCTGCATGATGCCTCATGGCTGCATATGTTGTGCAGTTCCATTGCACAGTTGTTGAAGGCCCGATCCCTGCTGTGCATTACTGTTGGTAGATGCGCAATTATTTGGTGTTGGTGATTCAACACTGGTACAGAGCTGATACTGAACTGCTCAGTAGGAAACTACTGATATTTACCTGTACACGAGCCCACTTGTGCACTGCAGCTTGAGCAACTCAAGGTTGATGTGCCACTGTGCCTATTATGCTCGAGCACTCCTCATCACACACACACAAACACACATACATAGCACACTCTCATACAAACATATATATATATATATATATATATATATATATATATATATATATATATATATATATATATATATATATATATATATATATATATATATAAGTATCAATCTCTATATGCACATATATTTATTTACTCCTCCCTATATATATATATATATATATCAAACTCTATATATACATATACACTCTCTCTACTATATATATGTATATATGTACAATCACTCATCTACCTAGATAGATATATATATACGCACACACATAAACACATAAATATATATATATATATATATATATATATATATATATATATATATATATATATATATATAACATACACAATACACATTTATGTATTTACGTATACACATTCACATATACAAGCATATAGATATATACATATCTATGTACACTTAGCTAGCACCTATATACAAAATCATATATATATATATATATATACACACACACACACACACAAGCACGAATAGAAAAGAGGACCAAAAACCAAACACGGGGAGTGCACCGCACCCGTATCACACTAATTCTATGATACGCTTGCGATACGGCTCCAACACACAACCAAACGCATCTCGAAGGACACGAGAAAGTCTAATATACTAAATATGAATAATAAATAATATTAGTTGGTATATATATATATATATATATATATATATATATAAGCACAAATAGGAAAGAGGACCAAAAACCAAACACGGGGAGTGCACCGCACCCGTATCATACTAATTCTATAATACGCTTGCGATATGGCTCCAACACACAATCAATCGCATCTCGAAGGACACGAGCAAGTCTAATATACTAAATATGAACAATACGTATAATAATTAGATCAACTACGTGTCCGTGTCAAGATGTGATATGCACAAGTCCTCGTGTCAGAAGAAAATCTCCAAAATTAACCTGTATCGTCAAATTGATGAGATACGGCCTACACATACCCAATTTTGGATATGACACTAGCCACAAATAATTAATCATATGTCGTATTGATCTATTTAACCCAATGACAAACACCAAATGTGCTAATCTCAAAATTCTTCCAAAATTGACAGCAAAAGGCACATAACTTCCACCATAGGTCTCCTATGAACCTAAAACCAATTCCTATGGGTAGCCTATGCATGTGAGTTGGTTTATCATAATTAAATCTTAGATTTATGGTCTACTAGAAGAGAGAAAACTGAAATATACCTATTTGAAGATGGATTTCCAATAAAAATCCTAAATTAAAATATAGCTCATCTCCTTGTAGATCTTGGCCTCCTCCTTATTGCTCCTTGCTTCCATCTTGTAGATCCTTGATGTAGTAGCCTCAATTGAGAATTAGGGAAGGAAATTTTGAAGAATTTGGTGGAGAATTGATGAGGGAATGAAAGAAATTTGAAAGAGGGAAAACTGGATCTAAATACAAGAATTAATCTAAATACAAGTTTCAATATATAAAAATAATAGTTTAGATATATATTCAAGTCAATATACATAATAAATACTATAACAAATCAATGAAAATATGATACTTTGGCCTTGCACCAATACGTATCACACCTATCTCGATCTCCAAACCCAATACCTTGGTATCGACCCTTTACCTTGACATTACCTTGGTATCCCAAGGTAAATCCAAACCTCAACATATAGCTAATACACACATATATATAAAACCCTAAAACTAATATACTAACTGTAATAATATATACTCAGTATTATAATAGGTATCAATATAATACATACATACTAATTTATATTACAATATCGACTTATCAATACACATATCTATCTAACTATTTATAAATACTACATACTAGAATACATATCTAACTAATTACATAATCAAGTATATATATATATATATATATATATATATATATATATATATATATATATATATATAACCAACTAACTAGTTATACTAATTATTAAACTATCTATTACTAACTAGCTAATATAGTTATCAACTAGACTAACCTAATACCCAAACTCAAGTACCCAATACCTTACCTCGACTGATATCTTGACTGAACACTGATACTGCTACTGTACAGCTCACTATGCTGAACTGGACACCGATACCTGATACTGCTGCTGCCTCTGCTATATAATGTTGTTGAGCTCCTTGCTGTTGGCTCAAGTAGTTCATCCTTGTTGTGGCTACTCACTGCCACTGAGCCTGTGTGCTCGGGCACTGATTGTTCTCTCCTCTAGTTGAAGCTGCCTTCAGTTGTGTCTGTGCATGAGCTGCACAATGTGCTAAAATGCTGTTGTGTATTGAGTGCATACTGACATCCAATTCTCTGTGCACGAGCTGCATGATGCCTCGTGGCTGCATATGTTGTGCAGTTCCATTGCACAGTTGTTGAAGGCCCGATCCCTGCTGTGCATTGCTGTTGGTAGATGCGCAATTATTTGGTGTTGGTGATTCAACACTGGTACAGAGCTGATACTGAACTGCTCAGTAGGAAACTACTGATATTTACCTGTACACGAGCCCACTTGTGCACTGCAGCTTGAGCAACTCAAGGTTGATGTGCCACTGTGCCTATTGTGCTCGAGCACTCCTCATCACACACACACAAACACACATACATAGCACACTCTCATACAAACATATATTTATATATATATATATATATATATATATATATATATATATATATATATATATATATATATATATATATATATATATATATATATAGACCTATATAAGTATCAATCTATATGCACATATATATATATCAAACTCTATATATACATATACACTCTCTCTACTATATATATGTATATATGTACAATCACTCATCTACCTAGATAGATATATATATACGCACACACATAAACACATAAATATATATATATATATATATATATATATATATATATATATATATATATATATATATATATATATATATATATATATATATATATATATATATAACATACACAATACACATTTATGTATTTACGTATACACATTCACATATACAAGCATATAGATATATACATATCTATGTACACTTAGCTAGCACCTATATACAAAATCATATATATATATATATATATATATATATATATATATATATATATATATATATATATATATATATATATATATATATATACACACACATAAGCACAAATAGAAAAGAGGACCAAAAACCAAACACGGGGAGTGCACCGCACCCGTATCACACTAATTCTATAATACGCTTGTGATACGGCTCCAACACACAACCAAACGCATCTCGAAGGACACGAGAAAGTCTAATATACTAAATATGAATAATAAATAATATTAGTTGGTGTGTATATATATATATATATATATATATATATATATATATATATATATAAGCACAAGTAGGAAAGAGGACCAAAAACCAAACACGGGGAGTGCACCGCACCCGTATCATACTAATTCTATAATACGCTTGCGATACGGCTCCAACACACAACCAATCGCATCTCGAAGGACACGAACAAGTCTAATATACTAAATATGAATAATACGTATAATAATTAGATCAACTACATGTCCGTGTCAAGATGTGATATGCACAAGTCCTCGTGTCAGAAGAAAATCTCCAAAATTAACCTGTATCGTCAAATTGACGAGATACGGCCTACACATACCCAATTTTGGATATGACACTAGCCACAAATAATTAATCATATGTCGTATTGATCTATTTAACCCAATGACAAACACCAAATGTGCCAATCTTAAAATTCTTCCAAAATTGACAGCAAAAGGCACATAACTTCCACCATAGGTCTCCTATGAACCTAAAACCAATTCCTATGGGTAGCCTATGCATGTGGGTTGGTTTCTCATGATTAAATCTTAGATTTATGGTCTACTAGAAGAGAGAAAACTAAAATATACCTATTTGAAGATGGATTTCCAATAAAAATCCAAAATTAAAATATAGCTCATCTCCTTGTAGATCTTGGCCTCCTCCTTATTGCTCCTTGCTTCCATCTTGTAGATCCTTGATGTAGTAGCCTCAATTGAGAATTAGGGAAGGAAATTTTGAAGAATTTGGTGGAGAATTTATGAGGGAATAAAGGAAATTTGAAAGAGGGAAAACTGGATCTAAATACAAATAAAAATAAAATGAGAGAGACACTCTCTCTCCTCCTCTAAGGGCTGGCCCTAGACCTCTCCCCAAGCAAGTATAAAATGTCCTATTTACCACTTAGGACCTCTCATGAAGAAATTAATTAAGGAGGGAGGGTTCTAGTCTAATGGTTTCACTAATTAAACCAACCTCCTAATCCATGGGCCTAATTCATGGGCTCAATCTAAACCAATCTAAAATATTGGATTTATGCAACTAATAAATTGGTTAGGTCCACTACACAAGTCTAAAATAAATCTATAACTAACAATAAATAAATAATACAACAAATAAATATTCACACATGCACAATATTTAAATACAATCAATTCTAAAAATAAAATACCTATGTCAATTACCAAACTATTCTTGATTGAAAATGTGAGGGTGACAGCAAGGAGCTTGGAGCTTGGTGAAGCAAGGAGCACAAGGAGTAGAAGGATTCGTAGCACAGAGATCGTGTCTGGATCATGTTCAATTGTATTTTTATTGGGAATCCATCTCCCAATTGATAAATTCTAAATTTATTTTTATTCTAGCTCCCAAATCATGCATTTGACTATTAGAAATAATCCCATAGCATATGGCTACATATAGGAACAAGTTCTAGGCTAATTGGTTATATATTATGAATTATATATAGTAATTTGTGTGCATGTTGGGAGAATTATGAGATTGACACATCAATTGTGTGTAGTGAGATCAATTAGATCTAATTAGACTTAGATCAAGGTTGTGGCACTAAGTATGTGTCCCTAAATGGATACGTGTAGACCGTATCACAATATTTTGCGATACCGTGTAATACGGAGCCCTACTTTTGGCATTTTGTATAATTTCTCCTTAATTCCTATTGTAGCAAGTTCTAATAGTGATAATACTATATATTTGTATGTAGTAATGGTTATCATAGAGAAATTGGGATTTTGGCTTCTTAGTTGAGGCGTAGCACAATTTTCTAAGTGAATACTCTTAGTGTTTAATTAAATGTCTCTTATATATCATTTAGATATATGTATATTGCAATATAATTGTTTATATATATATATATATATATATATATATATATGTGTGTGTGTGTGTGTGTGTGTGTGTGTGTGTGTGTGTGTGTGTGATTTTCATGGCTGTGTGTATCAGGGGGGTTGGGTTATTATACAACAGATATGAAGGGGTGAGCAGTGGTGTTTGTGTGTGTAGATATGACTATGTGTAACTAGATGGATGTGTGTGAATTTAGGACAGGGATTTGTGTCTCAGTTTTGTAGATTGGCTGTAATCACTGATGATGATGTAAGTATCAGTATTACAGTGTGATTGAGGGAGTGGTGATGAACTGTGCAGTGGTGTTTTGTATCTGTGGCAGTGCTCGAGGTGTGTGGGTGAGTCTGGGCGGTGAGATTAGTGATATCTGTAAGTGTATCCTATTCACTTAAGTGTGTGTGTGTGTGTGTGTGTGTGTGTTCTCACCTGTGTGTCAAGTGCCAAGAGCATTGTAGGATCTTAGTGAAGTCTGGAAGGGGATTTGGTACAAGTATGTGATACCAATTACAAGTGGAATATGAAAATGGCAGCAATAGTAGTGGACAGTGCCTTTGGCACTGCTATGATAGATGGAGTTGAGTATCAGCACACGGGTAGTGAAGTGGAGTATGTAACAGAGTTCAGGTAATTGGTTGTTTGGATTTTGTATCCAGGTAGGTGAGGACTCGGGTACGTAAGTATTAACCTTATTAAGTATCAGTGGGTTGAGAAGAGAAGAGTATCCACAACAACTTGAAATTCTATCCATATCAGTGTTCTTCTAAGTTCAGATATAGGGGTTCCTGTCTGTACAAGTGGATTTAGGCAGTGACCTCATGGTATGTTTCTGTACACAGTGATCTTGCCTTGGTACACCTACGAGGGGGTGGTAAGGGTCTGATAGCAAGACCAATTAGGCTTGGTAGCACCATTTATAGTTGAGTGAGTTTAAAATCCATACTGGGAAATCTCAACTGAACACTGCAGCAAGCAGTTGCTTTTGAACTATGTTCTGTTGGAGATTGATATTTGGGGAGTCTATTAGCAGTATATGAGGGAGTCTACAAGTAACTGCAACTGGATGCATCTATACCGGGGGTTCCAAGCATGAGTATCAGTTGGAAGGAGGAAAGTATAGGTAGCATCCTAGTCTGGAGTGAGGATATTAAATCAAAAGTGGATATCAAGTTATCATTGAATGCAAGGGGCTAGAATATTAGTTAGGTATAAGGTACTTATAGCTAAGGTAAGATAAGTACTGTAAGTTAAGTAATAGGTAATGACCCATATGTTACGGTAAGAAGAGAATAGTATAATTCATGGTATATATGAATACATAAGTGTATTCTATTATCTAGTAAATAGATATATTAGTACTATTAGCTAGTTTTGACTAGTGTTAGCTAGTTAGTGACCTATATAGACTAACTAACTAGTATTGGACCTTGATATACCTAATATGACCTAGTTTGACTTAAGTTGACCAAGATTGATTCAGTTTGACCTAGTTTAGCTTAACCTAGAAATGGTCTATAACCTCATATTTGATGCATTTTAGCTCAATATCAATTTATTACACCCTTATTGACATGAGATTCATATCTAGGTTTGTGTGATACCTAGTCGGACACTGAGTTGCCTCTTTTGCTCTGGACCAGAGGCGAGTACATCTCTCTGTTAGTTTTATTTTATGATAGTGTATATATCGCATATTCTAGAACTGTATATTTGATTCCGACACAATGGTTACATGGACTTGTACTATATGGATCCTGTTATGGGATGTTATCCCCTACCGTGTTCAGCGGGTACTCTTTCAGATATATTTTATCGTGTGCATCAGGTATTAATTTTCCTGTACTTAGTGTTTACATACTACTCATGTTCAGTGTGCCCATATTCGTGTTTGTAATGTGTCGTGATTTGATCCATAAGTATTGGTTAGGGATGGGGGAGTAGGAGTTGGTTATATGATCAAGCCCAAATATATTCGTGTACATGTCGATTATATATCACACGTGTAATCAAGTTACCATAATGTATTCGTGTTCAACCCAAACCAATCACATAATGAACTTATACTCTACGACACATTAGTTAGTTTTATCTATTTCTATTTAAATTGCAGTTATTCATATTGCCCGTTTTTTATTCCAGTACATTATATATTTACTCTAGTTCATTCCATTTTTATGACTACTTATCATGTATCATTCTCTATTATCTATTATATATGCTCGATTATGTATTTAGAACTGCTTTCATAGGTATGTACTTTGATCCAATCCTGACTGGATATATTTTTCAGATAATTGAATTGTGGGCCAGTGTCCCACCTACTACAGGCCTCAGGACGATGTACCATTAGATGATACTCCTTTAGAGCAGGAGGACCTAGTACCAGATGTTGAGGAGGCTTAGACTTATTTTTTAGACTTGTATTAGACTTTATTGAGGTTCGTGGCATGTATATATATTATTTCGGACTTATGGATGTATTGTGACTCTTTTTCTCTGTTATTTCATATTGTGATTTATCTTTCTTAGTTTGATTTTGTGATTGAGTATGGATATCTTTATCATGTCATTATATTTGTTCCTCCGGTTGGAGAGGAAATGAAATTGACACGTACCTTATATATATTGTGTGAGATGTTTAGATAGTATGGATGACCCAGACAACGTTCTACCATCGATGCTGCGGTGTAGGCTAGGCGTTGCTCACTACTCGTGCCCTTATTCCAAGTGCGAGTCATGACAAATATATCATAAAGGCAATAAAAGTGTAAGTGTACTTGCATGTTATCCTTATGAGTACTAACACACATAGTAGCTAATCCTCAGCAAAACCTACTAGCTATCCTATACAATCAACAAACAAAACATACCCAAACTTCCAATGCAAAAAAATTACAAAAATAGGTTAGTTACAGTTCAATATTCAAAATTACGGTTTCACCTCTATTGGTTACAAATTATTAAAGTCACATATTATTCTATAGGTCTAACCTAGTCATATAGATAAGACAGGTTAAGGTACCCTAAAACAACAAGGGTAGTCTATGGGCCATAAGTTTTGAGATCTATGACCATCGCCAAGCAAATTGAGGTCAAAAATAGGTTAAATTTTTTTGTCTCAATCTCTTATCTAACAGGCTATATTTGTATTTTTTTGTACGTGATGTGTCGATGTCAAAAATAGGTTAGAAAATTTCTATCTCATAACTTTAATCTAACATTTAATATTTGTGTGTTGGTCTATGCGACGCACTAGTATGCTCAAAATCATAATTCAAGTCTTGCAAAAGACATTGTCAAATTAGTAAGTTTCAAAAAAATTAATTCTAAACGGAATTTTAGGGGGTTGTATTTTAATAACCATTAAATCATCAAATTAAATTATGAATTTTGTAAAAGAGGAAGAGAAGAGAAAGGGAAGAATTATAGCAGAATCAATCATTTGGAACTTTCTTATATATAGAGAGAGGGAATAAATAGAGGTAGTAGTAGACAGGGATAAGGGCATTCATATTTTGTTTTATCTCAAATCACAACACTCCCCCTTGGATGCTCACTTTAATTATTGCATCATTAAAAACTTTTCTAAGAAAAAAAAACCTATCTTTGGAAAAAAATTAAGTGAAAAGAAAATAGTACAATAATATTCTTCAGGAATATGATTCATCAGGAATCTAAGGGGGGTGCAACTAAGGCATCCTCGTTAAAAATCTTTCGAAGAAAAAACCAAATGGGAAAAACCTCATCTAAGGAAAATAGTACAATGCGTAAAGACATACTTTGAGATGTCTCAATTAGCATATTCAGGATGCTCCACTTCAAAATTATAAAAACTATATTTAGTTCTTACATCACTATAAATTTAAAGTCAATCCCCAATACATTTGAATGTTACGTCTCACCCCAATTTTCCTATACATTCATATTTATAATTTCCATATCCTCATAAATATTTTTAGGCTTTATTTGTTAATCTTGAAAACTTTCAACTCCTCCTAATTGTTGAACTATTGAAATCATAACCATGCACATTTTTTATTTGCTTTATTAGGAGCAAGGATAATTTGATGAGGTTGCTATAGTTATTTACTTTATTTACCTCTGAAATACCTACAATATTGTTTATAAATCATACCTTGGTTGTGATATCCCCTTAATGGGGATCATATAAATACCATGCATCTAAATATCTTCTAAGATCAAAATATTTATATGAATTAAATCAAGAATAATTTATATGTCTTATGTCATTCCAGTATCTATGTGCAGGTGCATACCAGCAGGTTCACATAAATATATTATGCTAAGTGAATAAATAATTAATTTCTCTAAATATGGTACTTCAAGACCCAGAACATGTTCTTTTATTTTTCGGTCATAACGGATCCCATTGACCTGGCCAATATAGGTATACTGAGTAAATGATAACTACTCATATTAAGACTCTTTAGGAGATCCTCTATTCAGGAAATTTATCTCTACGAGAGATTATCTTTCTAGGAGATTAATATTTATCTCTTAAGAATATTATAGTAGATCTCTTTTGGAGATTTATCTATTATGAAGATTATCTCTTCAGCAGATTATATGAGATTTATCTCTTCTGGAGATTTATATCTCTTTGGGAGATTATATCTCTTCAGGAGATATTTTTAATCTCTTCAAGAGATATTTCTAATCTCTTTGGAAGATAGTTCCAGTCTCTTCAAAAGATATTGTCATATTTCCTATCTCTTTAGGAGGTATTGTCAAATAAATATATGGCCGTTTTGATGAATCTGTTCAGGGATTTCTTTATAAATATGACTGGACATTGTAGGATCATTATTATATTTTTTCCTAGACATATACTCAATGAGTCTATCACATTCTTCCAGGTGATTTTAATCCATCTATGACTCATTTTGCAAATCCTTCGGGGATAGCATGATAATTTTAAATTCTTCAAGGATATACTTGGAGATATAAATCCTTCGGGGATTTCATCTATATCTCAACCTCTAGGTTATCCTGACCGGAGAATATATTTCTTCATATTCTACTCATGGTCATTTCGATAATCCTTAGCTAACATTGCACTATTCATTTGGATCACTTTTTTTTTCATAATCACCCATTTAAACCTACGAGATTTTTTTTCTTTTGAATTTTGTACTATAATACCGAATACTCCATGTTATGCGAGAGATATCGCATTTTTTTTTATCCTTAACATTGAAGGATTATTCGTGGTCTAGTATTATCGTTTATTTTCATCACCCATTTTATTCTCATTTTATAATGTCATCTATGACAAATCTTTCTTGATTCCAATTTTTTCTTGAATATGTATAAAATATAGATTTTTTGGGTACTGGTACCTCTTTCTCAGTCTATTCTGGGATCTGAAGTATATCATCGTCCGGAGAGATATACTTTGCAAAATTGGATCTTTGGTCCATGACATCTTCCGGACCATCATAAATTTTTTTCTACAGGAGATGCTTCTTCAGGAGCTGCTTCTTCAGGAGCTGCTTCTTCAAGAGCATTTAGGGTGTGTTATATTACTCAGTCTCTTCTTCTGGAGAGTTGAATCTTTAGAACCTTTAGGTCTTACGCGTTATTAACATATAACTTATTCATATGCTGCCTTTATTTGGTTCTTTTGATATTTTCTTCTATTCTAGAAGTACATTTATAGTTGATATAGCTATTTATGTAGCATTATTAAATTCATCAAGTAAGAATCTAATAATTCATTTTTAATGAATTATAAGGGATCGTTTCTTTTAATTTCGTCAAGATTAGATAATAGAAGTATGCCATTATATGTTCGCCTAGAATGATGCTTTACAATGTTCTTATAGAATGATGATTAATGAAATTCTTTTTGAATGATAATTCAAGATGTTCTTCTGGAACGATAATTTATGTTGTTCTTCTAGAAGAAGGCATTTATCTTTGTCCTATCTTCCCCTAATGGAGAGAATTCTATCTTATCAGAGTGATAGATCGTAAGTTTTACGTTAAAGATATCTCATCACTAAAAGATTTAATAATTAAGGAGATAGGCATATTAATTCTTAATACTATAATTCATAAAATAGATGTTAAAATTACAATTCAAATAATATAAGCCATAAAAATCTAAAAATAAAAATATCGTTATTCTAAATGAAACTAGGCTACTTATTATACACATTAACAAAACTGGAAAAATCTATACAAATGTTATCCTAAATCTCCAGGGTAAATCTGGGTCCTACGTAGCGTTCACGCTAGAATCCATCTCCTGTGGTCCATAATAGGTAGGGTAGAAGTCCTCGTCATCGGCCCCATATCCAGTTAGGAAGAAGCAAAGTACAACCTTATAATTAACACAATACAAAGTAAAGCTAAAATATAATGCAACTAGTAATGAAATGACTAACCTGCAATACTGGAAAATAATGTACTAACTGAAACAATAAAATAATGTACAAGGAAGAATTAAGACTTGTGATTGCAATAATATTTTGGTTTGTGACCAGCAATAAAGTGTGGCTTAATCGTACATGAAGGGTACGATTAGGCTATTTACAATAACCTAGCAGGGTTAATCGTACATGTATTATAGGGACAGGCTTAATCGTACATGAAGTGTACAAGTAGGCTATTTACAAGTTGTGTGTGATCACATGCCTTCTCGGTATTTCCCTGTCCCAATAATACAATCACAATAACACAATGACACGATGACTCACAATATCCTCGTATCAATCTCGTATCCAATATGAGTTCAGGAAATAATACAGTAATACAATATAAAGTTTCAAGTCATAGTGTACTTGCTTGGATACGCAAATTTGGTCAAATCTAAATCCTCGCCAGATGTGACAAAAGACACAAATAATCTTTTAGATAATTATTTTCTAAACTCTAAATCCCCAATATTTCTAAGTTTTAAAAATTACTTCTAAAAATTCCTTATTTACTATTTACAATGACTTTTATTTTAGAACATTAATATACTCAAAACCCTTTCATAGTGACCCTCCATTAATTGAACTAAATATCTATTAATTCATCTAACTTTAAATAGTTATCCTTAAACATTAACTAATTTTACTACAAATTATTATACTAATTTATGGTTTAGCTCTAGCCAATAATAGGTGGATGCACTTGAAGTACGAGAGAATATTGGCATGTAATATTCCCATAGGGCCACCTGTTACATGCTAGAGATAAACAAGCAAATTTTCATTGTTGTTGCTGAGATGTATAATTGCCGCACCGAGACCTTTTTTATGCCTGATAGCAAAATGGGTTTAGCCCTTCACGAGATGAGTGCAGTTTGGAAGTCGCCTTGGGTATGGAGGCTTTCAAAGAATACACTCCCAGCAACGAAGAGCAATTTGAAAAAGGAAAAACCTGTAGCTAATGTTATTGTATAAAGAATTATTGTTCCACTACCATATATGTCATAAGATCGCAAAGGAGGAAAAAAGGTTAGAATGAGCTTCCCCACAACCAGCTGGACTAATCACACCTCTTTACTAAACATAAAGAGCCAAAGAAAATCTACTTCACTACTCAAAAGCATTTGACCGAAGAGGAGATTAAGGATTTGATGAAAGAACACTATGAGAAAAATTGCAAAGAAGCCGAGGATGATGAGCCATCGAAAGTTCCTATCCATAACTATTTTTACCAGGATCTGCACAAGTTGTCTCATAAGGCGATAATAGCTGGATACTTGATGATTTTGCTACGTAACTATGTCATCCCCAAGGGTGTTTAGGGGCTATAGAGAGGGTAGGTAGAAATCTCATTCTACCGGATGTTAAACTGGTCTTTTTCTACAAGCATGCTCTACTCCGGCGATGGTCTGAAGTATTAACAAAGGGCTATGAGACTTCATCAACAAGGAGATGATTTACAAGGGGTCGGGTAATTTTCTCGGGTCGAGCTGTCCTACCACTACTTGATGGGATGGCTGATACTCTACTACCAACACTGATGAACTCGAGCGTAGAAGCATGTACATTAGAAGATGACACTTTCATTTACCGCTACAGTAAGATCTGCTGGCCTCACAAAGGAATCCCAGCCAGCAGAAAGGTGTTAGGCTATATGGCGGAATATTTCTTCTTTAAAATAGATCTATATTTCCTAGGGAATGAAAATTCCGATTCTTCGAAGGATGAAGGAGTGAGATCTTCTGATTTGTTCGAAGGAGCATTTAACTGGTTCATATCGATCCAGCCCTCACACTTGGTATACGAAAATAGAAATGTAGTTTCCTGGAGCCATATCTACCAAGCCAATTTGTGCGCCAGTTTGGCTATAGTCAGTTGTTGTTGGGAAAGCCAAGCTCTTGCCTTTGATTCAGCGACAGTTTACTTGACGGTGCCTAGGTTGGGCAATATTTTAGTTTCGGTTGTATGAGAACGCAAGTTCACGCTGCTTGAGAAGAAGGCTCAATGCCACGTATTATTTACCACAGCCAAATTTTATTGCTCGATGAACTCCCTGTCCACTACTTATGACCAGGAGAAGAGCTTTATTACCGGCACCAAACTGAAGCCATCTGTCAAAAATATAGAAAATGCACAGAAACTCTTGTCAAGAGGCATAGAAATGGACACAATGCCAGCGGTCGGGTGCATACCGACAGTACCAAGAGAAAGTACTTCTAACGAGCCAGTAACTGCTATTGATATATCCTTGAAGAGTAAAGCACAGGTGGAAAAGAGCCCATGACCTCCCAAGAGGAAGAAGTTCATCATGAAGGAGCCAAAGAAGGCAAAAGAAATGGGGTTAAGATCACCTCAAAAAAACCTGCCACGAAATTTATAGCAAAGGAGACAAAAGGCGAAGAAGAAGAAGAGACTACGGCCTTAACCATTTTAGAGGTAGGCCCTATCATGAATGCAATGTCCGTATTGGTAAAATTGCTCTGTCCTATAAAAATAAATCCACTTTAAGAAAATTTCTCCACTATTTATCCTTTAACTGTACGAAAACCTAGGGTGACAACAAGGAAAACCCAGAAGGCGTCAACAAAACTGCCTTCGCCTCCTGAAGAAGATATTCAAATCATTGTCTCATCTCCTGAGCGGGAGCCAACTCCAACACCCCAAGGAGATGCAGAATTTGAGCGCGAACCTTCCCACATACCACCAACAGGAGCTGCAGAATTTGAAGACTGGGAAGCCCATATTAGGTCGATATAGAGGCCGAAGAACCTGAAATCGCGACGACAAAGGAGTACATGCCATCAGATGTGATGGTCGAGCCTTGGACACCGCTCGCAGATTTATGCTTGACAACTTATCTACAGTCAGAGCGGCCTTTGATAAATTTGAGAGACATAACATACCGGCAACTTCCTCGGGTATATTTTTCTCGAACTTCTCGAAGGATAATATCTTCTGACTTCATACTTCTTGTGAAGGTTGCCACGAGTATGGCTAATTTTATATGCCCATCAAGGGAAGAGCTGGTTGAAGTCCTTGAACAAGAGGGGATGCCTAAGAGACAGGGACAATGGAAATAAAACCATTTGTTCCTGGCCCATCCGAGGCTAGAATAGAAGAACCCGTCAGGGAACCTACACAGGTTATTAGCAAAGTTATTACAGAAGATAAACTGGCCGGTGAGCCTACTGCCACAGAAAAATAAGTGATCGTCATGGCTCCCCCCACTCCCCCATGTATAGTACTTTTAAAAAAAGGAACTTTTTTGTTTTCAAGCTCTATTAACTCAAAATATATTATTTGTTTATGACAACTACTTCTATCATGGTTGTTCCACCAGCTCAGCTACCAGTCAACCACCTCAGCTACCAGTCGGATCTTTTATAGTACTAATACCTATGACGCCATCGACCCTTGCTGAGAAGGAAGAGTTCGCTAGAATCCCCGTCCAAGCCTTTTACACCATTTTGAGGTGAGGGGCATCAAATATCTTAGAAAATAATATATCACTCCTTGGCGCAATAATATACTATGCTCCAAATAAAAGCAGTTAAGGATTTCTAGGGTTACAATTCAATGGCCGAAGAATTGCAGGCAAGTGTGGATGAGTTAGAGGAACATCTCATAGAACTCAAACAAATATGGAAGCAACATATGATTTCTTTAGTCCTTTAAGAACACGCCATACTAATCGCTAGGGTCCTGAAGGAGGAATCTATCTATAAGAAGAAGAAATAGATCCTCAAATCAATCGTGACATCAGTGATTTTAGTAATGAATACGAACAATACAATGCTACTGGGTTAAATCGTGTTTCCATGCACGATGAATTGACAAATAAGATGGCTATAATCATAGTGCAGATTAAAAAAACTTCAAGAGGCCAAGACCGAGAAGAACACTTTTGTAGAGAAGGCAAATAAAGCTGTGATGGCCTCCAGCCACTTGGATGTAAAACTTGCCAAAAAGGAAAGGACCATATTGAACTGACACCTTTCAAGGATGAAACTGCTCGACAAGTAGACTGAACGCCGGGTAGAATCGAGGCGACAATCTGAAATAGACTCTCCGAGGAAAAGAATCGATGAACTTCTTGGAAACACCTGAGACTCTTAAAACTTTTAATAGCCCTTCTTTTTTCTTTTGCTTGAAAAGCTACTTATGGATCTTCCTTTTTATGTGCAAAAGAAATAAAGAACTTTTTATTGCCATAAATTTTCTGTGAAATTGAATATGAATGCGAATACTTTACCACGGCTAATATAGACATAGTAAAATATTGCACTTCTTTTGGGGAAAATAATAGTGGACTTATTATCCATAACATACCTTAAAGTAGGTACAAATAATAAGTTAAAACCAGAATGCAATCAAAGGTAGTATGGACGTGATGGCTAGGGATTCACAAACATGCGTTTTTACTCAGAGGTAATATGGCATGGAAAACTTAGCATTATGAAACCCTATGGAAATTCAATTTTGTTGAAAATAATTCAGATATTGTATGGACATGAGTGTTTGGAATTTAGCAGACTTTGTTATGGAATTGAATATTTGTAACTCATCTGGGGATTAAAAACATGAATACGCTCACCCTATTGGGGACGAGTAAAGAAGACAATTCAGAGTAATATGGATGTGAAGGTTTCTTAAGAATATTCAACTCAGCTGGGGATAAAATATTCGTAAATAGTCTATTCCCAATCCAGCTAAAGATTTAGAAATAAGATATACTTAGAGCAACTGGGTTCTAAGAATACACTTATTTGTTAAGGGAATTCGTTTAGCGATCTCAACGAGAATATTTTGCAGGATCGGAGGACTATTCCACTAGATAATTTTTGAGGATCTATTATTTATTGCGTATCCCAGGCTCCTGAAAACAAATAATACCTTGAAGCAAACAATATTTTGCGGGGAAATTCATTGATTCTCTGGGAGAAATTACAAACTCTACTAGAGATTATCAATGCTGGGGAAAGTACTTGGGGGTTTACTCGGCTGGAGATTTTAAACGAATCATAACTCAACTAGTGAAATTTTCGACTATGTTTAGGAAATCTTAAATTCTGTCAGAAGTTCTAAGTGGATATATTATCCATAATGCATTCAAGGCTCTTGAATGCGGATAATAGCTTAAAAATAATTTGTGGGGGATAAATGTCTCACTGTACATTTGCACTATTGGGGAATCGGGAATGTAATCACTGTACATTTTTTTACATTTTCCATGCGCATCCACGGGGGATTAAAGATAATATTTCTTTAGGAACTTATCATTGATAGGCATCATAAGCAAGTCTGCACTAAGCTTTGCTAGCCTGTAAGCACCGTTGGAATACACTAATACCACCATAATCGAGCCTTCCCATTTAGGCTAGAATTTGCCTCTTGATTTGTGTGTCATAGCCATCGTCTCCTTACTGCCAAGACAAGGTTACCAACTTGAATCGCTTTTTCTTTCACCTATTTGTTAAAGGCTTTAGAGATATGTGCTTGATATAGCTTAATACCATGTTGAGCTAACAGGTGTTTCTAATTAAGCGCTTCCAACTCTTGTAACCGTAAATGGTTGTTATCTTCAGTTATTAAATCACTAGAGAGAGCTATCCTGAGAGAGAAAATCTTGATTTCTAGGGGATTAACTACTTCACTCCCACTACCAGAAAAAGTCAAATTAGTGACGTCTAAAAATGTCGCTAAATAACAAAATGTCGTCGCTAATTTGGTTTAGCAACGTAATTAGCGACGTTATAAAGTTGTCGAAAAAACCCAAGTCGCCAAAAAAAAACGTCGCTAAACATCGCTATACCGACGTTTTTAGCGACTTTAATGTGTCACAAATTTTGGCGACGTTTAGCGACGCCAAGTCACTAAATAGCGACGTTTATTAAAGTCGCTAAACGTCGCTGATTAGCGACGTCTAGAGCGACGTTACACCGACGTCTTTAATGACCTGGCTATACTGCCATGTCAGCAATTGGCGACGTATAGCGACGTCATTAGTGACGTCATTAGCGACGTATTTAGCGACTTGTTACAGCATCGCTAATTAGCGACGTATTTAGCGACGTAACTTAACGTCGCTAAACGTCGCTAAATGTCGCTAAAAATGTCGCTAATTTAAAAAAAAATAGTGTTCAGAAGCAAAGACCTTACCACAAACACCACATTGGTGATTCCCTGCAGTTTTAGCCTTTCCACTGTGGACAACTGTCGGATCGACGACATCCAATGGGCTAGTAGTACTCTCGTCTCATCTGCTGCAGCATCCCCCTTTGAGCCTCTTGTGGCTCGCACGGTGCCCGCCTAGAGCCTGGTAGGAGTGGAAGCTCTTCTTGCAAGAGGCACACTTGTATCGACTCTTCCCCAATCTAGCACCGTAACCATCTTCATCACACACATCAATATGATCCAATCTAGTCCTCCTCCTCCTCCATCTCCTCTTCTTGACACCACAAGAACCACTCTTCTTCGACTCCTCCTCGTCCGAATCATAGTAGAATTTACCATCTTTGTAGCTGTTTGGCTTCTTCAACTCATTCCAATCCCTATCCTCCTCCAAGATTGCAGAATTCTTGTCCGACGACTCGGCAGGATTGGATCCCCAGTATCCGGCGTCTCTAGAGAGCATCATGAGACTAATGGCAACATCCTCCTGCTCATGCTCCTCTTGTCTAGATCAATCTTCGGTTAGCTTTTGTTGAATGCAAGATAACTATATAATCTAATTAAATTAAAGACCACAAGAAGCATTGTTGAAGTATCAATCCAATTAAATTAAAGACCACAAGAAGCCTTCTCTACAACTCCCGCATGAAAAGCATTCCGATTCCTCCGGTACGGATGATCCTTCGGCAAAAATTGTCGATGACAATCGAAGAAGCAAGGTTTGCCTCCGTGTTTCAAACGGAAAGCCTGAGAACGGTCCATGCAATACGGACATGAGAGACGACCATGGGTGCTCCATCCCGATAACATTCCATAGGCCGGAAAGTCGTTGATGGTCCACATAAGTGCTGCCCTCATCTGAAAATTCTGCTTTCTAGAAACATCGTACGTGTTGGCACCTACTTCCCACAGCTGATTCAACTCATCTATCAAAGGCTGTAAATACACATTGATGTTCCTCTTCGGATTGTTCGGACCCGGGATAATAACGGTTAGGAACATATACGGAGTCTTCATGCACATCCAAGGCGGTAGATTGTACGGAGTGACGATCACAGGCCAACACGAATACTGGGAGCCCGAAAGTCCGAATGGGGTAAAACCGTCAGAGCAGAGCCCCAATCTGACATTACGCGCTTCCTCGGCAAAATGTGGATACTCTCGATCAAAGTGCTTCCATGCTTCTCCATCAGATGGATGATCCAATACTCCTTCGATCTGTTTTCGCCTGTGCCAACTCATGTTTTCTGCAGTCTCCTTAACCATAAACAACCGCTGCAACCGCGGCGTCAAAGGCAAGTAGTACATCGAATCGGTAGGCTTCCTTGCACCGACAGACTTTCCTCTAACAGTGGCCTTGTAGCGATCAGCACCACAGAATCTGTACGCATCTTCATCCTTGTCGTCTTTGTAGTACAACATGCACCCGTTGCGACATGCATCGATTTTCTCGTATCCCATCCAAAGCGATCTCACCATCCTCTTAGATCGATAGAAGTCTTTAGGCAACTTTGCACCCTCGGGCAAGATCTCTATAATCAAATCGAGCAGTCGATTATAGCATTCTTGCGACATGTTAAAATTGGACTTGATGCTCAATAATCTTGTAACCACCTCCAACGGTGAATGATCCTCACAACCAGGATAAAGTGGAGTCCTTGCATTCTCCAGCAACTCTATAAACTTTGCAGCATCGGCATTCGGTGCCTCCTCAGCTGCATCATAATTGTCCGGATTGAAACTAGGTCCCGCCGCATCATAATTGTCCGGATTAAAACTAGGTCCCGCCGCATCATAATTGTCAGGATTGAAACTAGGCCCCACCGCATCATAAACCATGTTCACCAACCCGTCGTCGTAAGCATCGTGGTCTTGGACATCCATATACGGCTCCACATAGGGCTCCGACTCCGATGCTAGAGATACAAGTTCTCCGTGCGCGGTCCACTGATAGTAATTCGGCGTGAAGCCCTTCGAGTATAAATGATATGTAACTTCCACTTCTGGATGATATTTTCTATTGCGACATCTCACACACGGACACTTAATTTTGGTACCGTCCATGTACTGAGGGAGAGCCTTGACGAACTGCAGGAACTGCTGTACACCCTCAATAAATTCATCCCGCACACCGCACATGTCATCAGGATGACGGTTGTACATCCACGAACGATGACGCAAATAGTAATTCATATCCATTTCTAGATACTTCTGCAAAAATGACAGTATGTATCAAATAAATCATTACATACAGTGGTTTATCACCTAACTTCATAACTTAACCGTACTATAAAAATCATAACTGATATAATACATACTTTCATTTATCAAAGTCTAAAATAAGCAATATTCAAAACAACTGAAAAGAGGCCAAGTCTCTTAGTTTTTTAATATTTTATACTATTGGTAAAAGCTTGGATTCTTTACTGTATACAATGCTTACTAGGACATATAGTTACTTAGCTAACTATTAACAAAATCAAGTATATCAGTAAGTAACTATTTAACTACACTAACTATGTACTAATTTAATACTAAACTGATACCCTTAACTTCTACAATATGCTTTGCACATCTGACTGCACACTGGTGATACTTTCCTACGGCTGAACTTCTCCCTTTATATTGTGCCCTTGCTGCATTGCTGTAGGGCTCGACTGATACACTGAACTCCTACTGCAACACCAATACCCAAGCACAATGTTGCATTGGCCCTTCTTACTGCTGCTGTTATTGCAGTTAGCTACCTTGCTGTGCATCCCCTTCATAAAGTTGTACATCTCTTTTGTCACTGACTGCACGAACACCCCTATGCATTTCTGGGTACAATGACTGCTCCTTCTCGAGGCTGACTCCACGTTGCTGCTCATCGCAAGCTCCTCAACCCGATCCCCCTCGACCACTAGTACACTGTGCACACCATAGTGAAACCGATTCCCCCCTGATACACTGGCATACTGATGCACAGTTTTACGGCCCGAGCTTTCCTTCCCTCACACAAAAATATTAAGTCACTGAACTTACTCACTCACTCACTCACTGATACACTAAACTCACTGATACACTAAACTAAACTCACTGATACACTAAGTCCACTGATACACTAACCTCAACATAGCCCTACCTTCATGTAAAACAACAAGCTCTCCACTGACTGATACACTGAGGTATCAGTGCCAACACAGTGCACATACAGTGAAGACACAGTAAAGAACGACGATGCTCCTTGTGTAAATCAGTCCCATGTCAGTGTGTGTGTGTGTGTGTGTGTATCTGCATTTGTGTGTGTGCCGTGTGTGTCTGTCAGTGTCTGTCTGCGTGTGTCGTGTCTGTGTGCGTACGTCGTGTCTGTGCGTGTGTCGTGTCTGTCCAGTCATCAGTTGTGTCAGTGTCACATGAGAGAGAGAGAGAGAGATTACCTAGAGCTCGAGGAGGAGGAGGGAGGTGCCGGAGTAGCCGCAGCCGTGGAGAGGCGGTCGCCGGAGAGGGGGGGGGAAATCGAAATCTTTAAAAAAATTCGACAGATGGGAGAAAAGAATCTGAGCCCTAATTAACCAAAATTTAGCGACGTTTAGCGACGTCAAATAAAAACATCGCTAAATTTTAATTTAGCGACGTCAAAGACGTCGCTACACACGTTGCTAAATATTTTTGACATTTACGTCGCTAATCACGACGCTAGACGTCGCTAAAACAGATATATTAGCGATGTTTGGTGACCTTAATTGAACTTATACCGACTCATCTTTTAAAATCTTAATAAAAGTCGCTGAACGTCGCTAAATGTCGCCATTTAGCGACGTTTAGCGACGTTTACAATGGAGTCGCCGATTTAGCGACGTTTACACCAGGAGTCGCTAAAATACGTCGCTAATCCCGCTTTTTTTAGTAGTGTCCCGTAAAGCAAGGAATACGATGTACTGCCAGTCTGACTCTGTACCGTTGTGCGGTAGGCACAAAGATATTCATCAAACTTCTTATTCCATTCGTATGTATTGGAAGAAACGAACTTCATGAGCAGCTTGATTACTATCTTGGTGAACGCTTCAGCCAATCCATTGGAAGTAGGATTGTATGTTGTTGAAGCTATGTTTTGTATCCGATTTTTATCATGAACCTATAAAACTCATGACTTGTAAATTGTGGACCGTTATCATGGATGACCTTCACGAAGCCCAAAATGATAGATGACGTGATGCTTGATGAAATTGATCATGTTTGATGTCTTGACTTCGATGAGCGGTATAGCTTCCGTCCACTTTGAGAAGTAATCGGTTTGAGCCAAGATGAAATATAACTACCCTAACCTAAAAATTAAAAAATAATAATAAATTTGAAATATTTTTTTCGATAATATTAATAACCATTGATTAATCAATATTGGGAATGATTAAAACATTAAAAATCATTATTTAGAATAAACCATAGTTAATAATGATTAATCAATTATTATTATTAAATGATTTTATTTATTTTTCTTTTCAAGCTATTATTAATATTTTGCACCGAAGTCCGTAATTAAATTTTGTAATTTTCAAATGTGCATGGACACCTTGCCATGTTCGGTGTCAATATGCATGGATTAAGGAGGACATTTTAGGAAGTTCACCTAAATTTCTAATGATGATGCTGGAAAAAAAATTATGAGAAGAGAGGTTTATTCTTAACTAAGGTTTATTCTTAACTAACCCCTCTCTCTCTCTCTCTCTCTCTCTCTCTCTCTCTCTCTCTCTCTCTCTCTATATATATATATATATATATATATATATAGCAACCGTTCCCTTCTCTTCATCATCTTCTTTATCATCTCTTTACAATATACCCACACCACCATACCTAGTTCCCACACCAAGCCCTCCACGCCAACCTCCTCCATCCGACCCAACCCCCGCGTAAGACTGCAACCTCCTTCTGGACCGTCCGACACAACTGAGCTCCTCCTCTAGTTAGCAAGGTGAGCTTCCCTAACTCCTTCTTTTGAGTCAAAGTTGAAATATAGTAAATTGGAATACAGTAGTAATGAGAATCTCCAACTTAAGAAAAGAAGGATGTTGTAAACAAACCAAAAATAAAAATTAAATTAAATGAGCCAAACCACTCTATGCTCACGATAAGAGGCAGCAAGTTCTTTAAACAAAAGGAAACAAGAGAATAAAGCATGAGAACATAGGAATGATTAATTCTAGAAATTATAGCTAAAGGTGTAGGCTTGACCTATTTGAGTAGTAACTAAACATTTATGCTGCTAGAAAGTAGCTATAAATAAATAAGTATCTGTAAGTGAGGTTGTGTGAACAAACATATTCTGTGTCCAACCAACATAAAAGAGTTAATAGTGAACGGAACAATAGATGTGCAGATGATCACTATATAATATACAATGGTCGGTAGCCATGGTGATAGCCTTCGAATAGGCCAACAAATCCTTATGCATACTTGGATTAAAGAATTAAATTAGAAAAAAGTAGAGGTCTAGTGTAGTGGTACCATTTGTGCTAGTAAAGTAAATATATATTTTTATTAGTAAAAGAGGAATAACAATCACCAATCCTAAGCTAACCTATAGAAATCACTAGAGATTATATAACAAGTACTTTGAAACGATTGGGAACAACTGTAACCATGTGTTTTTCACATAAGAAGTACTCCTTATAGGCTATTCTGACGTGTATATATCCTAAGCTAAAATATAGAAATAACTAGAGATTATATAAAAAGACCTTTGAAATGATTGGGAACAACTGTAACCATGTGTTTTTCACATAAGAAGAAGTACTCCTTATAGTCTATTCCGACATGTATATATATTTTGCACATACACACCCAATACACTTAACTTTTTTTCAAAGTTTAGAAGCCTACAAATATAAATGAAAACAACCATTTGATATAATAAATCTATTCTACTATATAATGCCAAAACTAGGCTTCACCGTGAAAAAATTTCATTCCAAAAATACCCTTCAACATATTTAGTAATTAAAAAGAATACCTACAATAAATTCCACTTACAACCATTTAAGAGATGCAATAATGACAACTATTTACGGAAATCAAAGGGTTCATGCTACTTGCTAAGTCTTTTAAATTGTTACCAAAGAATTCGAAGGGTTGAACCATTAACCTATATAATTAAAAGCAGTAGAAATAAACTAACTCATCAACATCATTCACTCTAATATACGTGCAAAGCACGTGCATATATACTAGTTATGATAAATAACAAAATTAATCTTTATATCTAATAAAAGTTCTACTTGGTCAAATAAATGCTAACAAGCATGTAGGTTAAAAATAAAATAAAATATATGGTTAATTTATAAGGAAAATATAATAACTCAACTTTCCTAGTAAAAATTGTACATTTTTAGCAAATGTCTAATTTAGCTAATTTTTTGTTTTCTTGTGGACCACGTGTGAACAACGATATCTAAAAAATCTCTATCTCCGACGAATCCCAAATATTGGCTATTTTATATCAGTCTGGACTAATTGGACGATTCTTGACCCTCTAACTATACTATTTTCGGCATTTTGGATCATATTTAGAAATTCTATCTGGAGTATTAGCTTTTGGGCTTTGTTCCATATTGGCACGATCGTGACCGATATGTCGACTCCAATATAAATTGAGGCAAGTACTCTACACTTTGGTCTTATCCTCTATAATATGATATTTAGTTCTCTACTCTACTAGCGCACATTTTCATGGTTATACTTAGTTATAGAAACTGGATTTTCACATTACGTACCTTAATTTTCGTGTCGGGAGGTGTCAGATCCTCACTCGGATGATCGGAGCACGAGTACGTGGTACGTCCAGCCCATGCCGCCGTATCGGCGGTAGAACGCTATCTTGAACTCAATGGAATCATCTCAAGAACAACTAAAATCATCATACTCAATCACAGTATCCTAAGGAGGATATGATAAAGAAAGCATTCCAACAACTAATAAGAAAATTGAAACTGAAGCATGATATGGAAATAAGAAACACTAATCTAGATTTCTACAGATGTCACCTCTATAGAAACATGGAAAATTATGAATCATACGTGCTAAAAGCAAATGCTGCAAAATCCTGATGCGACAAATGGCAGCAAAGTACTAATGTGACAAAAGCAACAGAATTCTAATGCGGCACAAAGGTCATGCGGATGACACCTCAGCCGCACTACCACTGATAGAAATATTTCATGCCTAGAAGTGGTCCCCAAAAGTTGAGCCACTGATGGTCACGCCAGCATTCATAATCACTCTAATAATTACAGCAGAATACTTCGTAGTGCATGCAGACAACGGCTACAAGACAAAACGTCAGCATAATATAGGTCTCTATGCGACAGCGACCTCATGCGGCGGACCCCTATGCGACAATGACCTCATGCAGTGATACTTTCATGCGATAGTGTTCCCATGAATCCTCATGCGTCAACGACCTCATACGGTTGACCCCCCATGCGGCAGTGACCTTATGCGGTAACACTTTCATCCGACAATGTTCCCATGAATCCCCATGCAACAACGACCTCATGCGGCAGACTCTCCATGCGGTAGTAACTTTATGCAACGGATATCCATTGTCATCCCCCTTTCTCGGATAATTTTGGTGTATATTCTCCTTGGCGCACTTTGGCGCAAAACGATTGCTAGCCCGGCCATTGTTTAGACCGAACCCGAGAGTTGTGGGGAGAGTGCGTTTGGTTTGGTTGGTGGAATGTGTGGCTTAGATGGGTTTGAGTGATCCAATGGTCCACATCTCAAACCTAAACGTATATATTCTCATTTCTCTCTCTCTCTCTCTCTCTCTCTCTCTCTCCATTAGGTTTCCTCTCCCTCCGTAGGCAAGTACATCTTGAACAAGAGGAAGAACCATAGATTTGTGCATGCTGTTGATTCTTAATATTTTTAGTTTATTTCTAGATCATATTGTTGGGAATGAGCACCCCTTCATCTTTAATATTTTTTGTTCTTGTTTTTCTTGGTTGAAATTGCATGAATCTGAGTTTGGTCTATCAGTTCACTTTAGTTTTTCTGGGGTTTGATCTCCCAAAAATCTTTGTATTTCATAAAACTAATTAGCTCATAGTATAGAGCACAATATTTCATGTTACTTTGCTTTTGGCCGTACTTATTTTCTAGTTCAGCTTATTTCAGTGCTGAACTTGGTACAATACATATACCAAAGTGAATGATTGGAGAAGAAGAAAAGAGCTCTATGAAGAGTATACAAGATGACCGCTTTGGCGTAGAATTACGTATGTTTCACTTTTGGGACATTGGTATGAAATTTTTCGTGCATACTAATCATACTGCACTCAGTCTTCTAGCGAAAGTGTGTCAGTCACACTCCTTGAGTTAGTAGCGCATTTTTGAGAGTAAAACTCAGTTGGCATACTTTGGTGTGTATTTAATCAAGTTCTCTATGGAAAACAAGAAGAAAGTGCGCCATAGTCAGTCAATGCACTTTATTTGCGTTTGACAATCTGGTGCACTTTTTCTATGTTTCATCAGCGGCGCACTTTTCTTGCGTTGGTCTGCTCTTGCACTTTCTTCCCTCTTTGTTTCGTCAGGAATGAAGCTTTGGTTGATTTCTCAATTTTTTGGAATATTGATTTGTATGCCCCTCGACTAACATGTTTCTCAACTATCGAGCTTTGACCTTGGATTGTTTGTTTTGTCTTTTAGCTAGGTGCTCGCGCACTTTCTTTGAAAGAACGTCTTATTCTTGCCCACACACTTTTTTCAAGTAAGCCAACCTTATTTCAGTTACTTTGTGCATCAACCTTGTTTCAGTGATTTTGTGCGCCAACCTTATTTCAGTGAGTTTTTGCGCCAACGTTGTTTCAATAAGTTTGTGCGCCAACCTTGTTTCAGTGGATTTTGTGCCAACTTTACTTTCGTGACTTTGTGCACCTGACTTTCATACGTACAATTCTATGAGCATATTATCCTTACTGACCCCATGCGCGCACGTAGTATTTTTATTATGTGTTCACTTATCCTTTTTGGAATGTTCTTATCATCCTCTATGTGGTTGATCCTGGTATTTGCTTATATTATGATTCTAAGAAAGAATGGACTTAGAAACAATACCTCATGCTAGACATGACCATGTGCTAGATTGCCTTTATACATGGCATTAATATGTGTTGGACTTGAGATTTTTTTCTCGGTGAACCAGACTAAGTGAATAGTGACTAACCAGTTATGTGTATGACATAAGCTTCGTGTTATAATGTGATCATGATTCATATGACCCAATAGTAATTGGTAATTGGACTCGAATACTGTATCCGTGCTGATACTATTATTTTCTTATAAGTTCCTGATCTAATATTCACTGAGATGCGATATATCACGTTACATGTTAAAATAATTATTTTGGGATATGCATCGAGAATGTCTCCAAATTTTTTAATACGTGATACTATAAATATACTATTTTTTCCAGCACGGGCATGATAAACGAGTTTAATACCAAAGCGTGGCTAGGATATTGATTTATTGAATATTGCATACACGCTCGGATGAATCTAGATTTGAACTTCCATGGATTCATATCTAGCGTGCCCGTACTTTGTAAGACATCTTAAGGAAAATTCTCAAGTGTCCATTCCTTGAGTTTTTTGAACTCAATATAGGGTTAATTAAGCAATTAAAAGTGGTAGTAATATGGGAAGGAAATGGTATCCCGAGATCATGATAACGAATCTTCCCACGGGGATTCAATCTAGTGTACTGTGGGCTGGCCACCATAGATACTGTATATCATCTTCCTTAGTAGAGTGCAGTATCTGACCTATTATAAATATGCAGAGCCTCTATTTTACAATAGGAACATTGGAACCTCTAATACTGTATTTTTAGCGCGGTGGCCCTACAGTGAACTGGTGCATCTCGTATAATACCTACATATTCCTCTATTGGCTAGGTTAGCTCATGTTCGGTAATGGCATGATCTGAGGATACCTATTATGCATTATTCTGAGTTAATCTCAGACTCCACAAATAGCAAGCCGTATAAGTGTTTGGCCAATTTTATTAATTAGAAATGGTTGTGATTGTGTTATTCTTTAGTAGCAATAGAAAATGGACTATCATAGTGTGATGGATTCAACCCTTGTCCTTGTTTGGTTGTAGGGTTGGACCTTGTGATAGGATATGCCATGGACCTACGCTATGACGCATAACTATTATATATTTTTTTTTATTTCTTTGGGTTTTGTTCTTCTTTTTGTGCTTCCTTTGTGGTACTTGTTATTTTGGGTCTAACCCAACTGGTTTTGTATGGCCAGATTTTGAGCGAGCATCCGATGATCCAGCATACTTTTCCCCGACTAATGGAGCGTACCAGGAACATGGCCGCCAAGGATAACGAGTGGATTTCTTTATTCACTGCTCATCTTTTGTAAACTATATTCTTTTAGGCGTTTAGCCAACCGGCACTTGTTAGACAGCAAAATTTGGACACTAGTTCCTTATATGACTGTATATATTCAGACTATAACTGACTCACTGTCATGTATACTTTGATCATGCAACTGGCACATCATTCTATATCGTAAGATCTCTCAAGAATATTCTAATGTGGCGTTTGGAATGTCTTACTGCTTATTCTAAAGTATTTTATATTATTGCTTCTTGTTTGAATGATTGACACATAGAAGTTCTTTTCCAAAGGATACTTGATTATAGCATGTACCCCCTTGTCTAGTTATAGCCGTGATCATCGTACGATGTATAATATCTTGTACGGGATAGCTGGCCATGTCCGTTTTCGTATTTTGGTACTGGGACATGACAAAGTTTTATTGGCGGTCCATGCAGGTCTGTGTTCTGCAGACTTGTGGGATTTCATGGTCATAGGAGTCTCAATCAAACATGATTCTTCTTGAAATTCTAAATTTGTTCTCTTCGATACTCAGCTTAAAATTTTCCAGATTGGTTTCTTTCTTGTTCCTTCTCATCCTGTACTTGATGTTTCTTGTGATCTTCTGTAGGGTTTCCCCTTCTCTAGATATTACAACAATAAGATAGGCAAAGTTGCCAGTAGAACGAGGTCCTATAGAACTCCAGCCAGGGATCTAAGTTGAGCCCACGATAAATGTAACCGAGCAGCAGGCTCTAGTTGTTTCCATACCTCCCGTAGTACTGACAGCACTAGATACACTGGCCTTGCTAAAAATTATCTGGGGAATGTTGGCTGCCCACCAACATCAGATGGTGGTTCAGCAGCAACAACATCAAGAACAGCAATGTTAACAGTTTCAGCAGTAAGAATATAATGTCCTACCGAACCAAGGGTTATAGACGACCCTGAAATAAGGTAGAAAAGTAGATTCTGGGCATCTGTTAGGTTTTGTAGATTGAATCCTAGATATTTGGATGGCACAAAGGACACCATTACGGCAGATGATTGGATCTAGGATATTGATACCATTTTGGCTGCAGTAAAAGTTTCGGCTGAGGAAAAGGTTGACCTGGTTCGCTTGTATCTCCAAGATCTTGCAAGAGATTGGTTGGCCACGATGGAGATAGGAGTGAGGCATCATATTTTGTGGGACAATTTTAGAACCCAGTTCAGGGTAAATTACTTTGGGATTATGGATCAGTGCGAGCTACATCAGAGATTTACCAAAGTCAAGCAGGCTGGAAGGACAGTAGATGGTTACACGATAGTATTTTGTCGACTGAGCAGGTTTGCTCCAACCATGGTGGCGACAGAGTTAGAGAGAGTAATGAGGTTCCAACAGGGAATTCACTTGGAGATCTTACATATGGTATAGGTGCATGACTGCCAGACCTTCAAGGCAGTATTGATAGCATCCAAGAGGATTGAGCTCACCTCTGAGAGGATGGTAGCAAGAAGAGTAGACCAGAAGAGGCCTCATGGATAGAGTAACGAAAGGGGACCAGTACCGAGGACGTTAGCACCATCCCATGGCATCTGCATCCATGATGTAAAACAGAGGAGGCCAGTGACCTCGACAGTGATAACATATACTTGGCAATAGCAGCGACAACAGCAGCTGAGGCAACAGCAGTAGCAACAACAACGGAGAGGGACGAAGGGTTGTACATATTGTGGCTAGGGAAGGCATAACCAGGATGTTTTTCGGGCAGCAAATAGACTATGCTTGAGATATGGAAGCCACGGTCATAAGATTGCCACTTGTCTATTAATATAGATGCCAGGAGGACCAGCACAACAGTTTCCTATATTGCCAACTGCAAGGACAGTACAGTAAGGAGGACTAGCTATAGCGGTACAGCCTGTATCTCAGTATCCGTTGTGGACGCAGGCTCAATTGTACTGGCAAAAATAGCAGTGGGATCAACATAGACCACAACAACGATACTAAGCAAGGCAGCAGCAGGGAGCTGAACAAGGCCAAGGATAGGCGTTCACCTTATCTCTGGAAGAAGCTATGGCGTAAGGTAACATGGTGGCATGTAACTTTCTTGGTACATCTTTTCCTGTCATAACATTAATTGATTCAGGAGCATCGCACTCATTTATATCTACACAATATGCGACACATATTGGATTAAAGTTTGAGGTATTGCCAGAGAGACTAAATATACTCAATGGTAATGGGACCGTAGGAGTTCGTAGAGTATGCTTAGCATATCCAGTCATAGTTTGTGGGAATTTATTGCCTGCGAAGTTGATTAAGTTCCCTATGGGCAATTTTGACCTTATTTTAGGCATGGACTGGTTGAGAGACAGTCATACGATGATAGACTGTCATGAGGGTAGAGTGTTGTTTAGAGTCCCTAGTGTAGAGCAGTTTGTCCTTTACAGAATAGCCGGAGACCAGTATAAAAAGAAAATCGTAAAAGTAGCGACGGAAGAGGACCCGATACCCAAAATAGTTGGAAAATTCATCGACGTCTTTCCCGACGAGCTTCCCGGATTACCCCTAGTTAGAGAAGTAGAGTTATGTATAGAGTTGATGCCAGGAGCAGAACCAATATCCAAAAGGTATACCCAATGTCACCATCAGAGCTCAATCAGTTATATCAACAAGTGAAAGAACTGAAGGCGAAGAAGTTCATTCGGACTAGTAGATCACAGTAGGGAGCACCAACGGTATTGGTAAAGAAGAAGGATGGATCGACGCAATTGTGCATAGATTATAGGAAATTGGATGGGGGTAACAGTAAAGAACAAGTACCAATTACCAAGAATTAATGATTTGTTTGATCTATTAAGCAGAGAAAGTATCTTCTCCAAGATAGATCTACGACCAGGATATCATTAGGTGCTTGTTCGGGAGCAGGATATATCGAAGACAACATTTATGTCACGATATGGGCATTACTTATTCTTAGTTATGTCATTCAGACTGACTAATGCTCTAGCAGTATTCATGGATTTGATGAACCATATTTTTATGTCATACTTAGGCCAATTTTTGGTAGTATTGTCGATGACATCCTTGTGTATTCTCGTAATGAGGAGGAGCACAAAGAACATCTCAGGATAGTACTGCAAACCTTGAGGGTGCACCAGTTATATGCAAAGCTTAATAAGTGTAAGTTTTGGCTGGATCACATATCCTTTCTTGGACATATTATTTCTGGAGCAGGAGTGTCAGTCGATCCCAAGAAGGTAGATGCAGTAGAGAACTGGCAAGTTCCGAAGACAGTAGCAGAGGTACGTAGTTTTCTGGGCTTGGCAGGATACTACAGAAGATTTGTGTCAGATTTTGCTAAGATCTCAGCACCTTTTACTCAGTTGACATGCAAGAAAGTTAAATTTGTGTGGTCAGCAGAGTGCCAAATATCCTTTGAAGAGTTAAAGAAGAAGTTAATCTCTGCCACGATCCTTACTCTTCCAGCAGGCTTCGGAGAATTCACAGTATATTGTGATGCATCTGGCAAAGGGCTTGGATGTGTTTTGATGCAGCAGGGGAGAGTGATAGTGTATGCTTCTGCGCAGCTCAGAGATCACAAGAAGAACTATCGAACTCATAATTTGTAGTTAGCAATATTAGTGTTTGCGCTTAAGCTAGGGAGGCACTACTTATATCGCGATCGGGTGGAGATCTTTACAGGTTATAAGAGTTTAAAATATGTATTCATGCAGAAGGACTTATGGAGGTGACTGAAGTTATTGAAAGACTATAACGTGGAACTTCAATACCATCCAGGCAAGGCAAATGTAGTAGCTGATGCACCTAGTAGAAGAGGTGGAAAATTTATGTTGACCACTCAGAAATACATTCTAGAAGACTTACGAGATATGGAAATCGAGATAGTACTTCTACAGGATACAGGAGTTCTGGCTAGCCTAAAGATCCAGTCAACTTTGGTGGATAAAATCAAGATAGCTCAGGTAGAGGACCCGAAGATTCAGAAGCTACAGGCAGAATATGAATCCAGTCTTCAAAATGAGTTGGCGATTCATACGGATTGGAATGCTAAGGTTTGAGAACAGTCTTTGTGTGCCAAGTAGAGATATCCGACAAGAAGTGATGATCGAGGCATACAGTTCCCAGTATTACATTCATCCCGGAGGCACGAAGATGTACCATAATCAAGAAATATTTTTGGTGGAACGAAATAAA
Source organism: Iris macrosiphon (assembly GCA_036927795.1). Taxonomy (NCBI): domain Eukaryota; kingdom Viridiplantae; phylum Streptophyta; class Magnoliopsida; order Asparagales; family Iridaceae; genus Iris; species Iris macrosiphon. The sequence continues at coordinate 84,227,167 of JAYESA010000020.1, read as the reverse complement.
AAGTGAGATAGCTCGGTTCGTTTCATGATGTCTCGTATGTCAGCAAGTGAAGGCAGAACAACAGAGACAGACAAAATTATTACAGCTACTTCCTATTCCAGAGTGGAAGTGGGAACACATCACCATGGATTTTATGACCGGATTACCTAGATCCCCGACTGGTCGATATGCAGTTTGGGTGGTAGTGGATCGACTTACAAAAGTGGCACGTTTTCTCTCCTTTAGAGTTGGACAGTCTACAGAGCAGTTGACAGATTTGTATATGCGATAGATTATGAGGCAACATGGCGTACCAGTAAGCATAGTGTCCGATCGAGACAGAAAATTTACTTCTCATTTCTGGAGAAGCTTGCACGAGAGATTGGGTACCAGGTTAAGATTCAGTTCTTGGTACCACCCCCAGACAGACGGACAATCAGAGATAACCATTCAGACCCTGGAAGATATGTTACGAGCTTGTACCCTAGACTTGGGTGGATCTTCGGAGAATTACCTGCACATAGTAGAATTCTCATATAACAACAGTTATCAGGAAAGTATTCAGATAAAATCTTTCGAGGCACTATACTGCAGGAAGTGTAGATCATCGTTGGCATGGGACGATATTGGTGAGCAAAAGATGTTAGGCCCCGAAATAATTATGCAGACAGTAGAAGTTGTCAGGAAGATCAGTGAGAGAAAGTGCGCCAATCACACTCCTTGAGTCAGTCACGCACTTTCGAAAGAGAAAACTTAGTTGGTGCACTTTGGTGCATATTTAATCAAGTTCTCTCTGGGAAACCAGGAGAAAGTGCGCCATAGTCAGTCAGCGCACATTCTTTGCATTTGGTAATCTGGTGCACTTTTTCTATGTTTCATCAGCGGCGCACTTTTCTTGCGTTGGTCTATTTGCGCACTTTCTTTCCTCTTCATTTTCTTAGGGATGAAGCTTTAGTTGATTTCTCAAATTTTTGTGTTATTGATTTGTGTGCTCCTCAACTGATGAGTTTCTCGACTGTCGAGCTTTGACCACGGATTGTGTGTTTCGTCTTTTAGCTAGTTGCTTGCGCACTTTATTTGAAAGAATGCCTTATTCTTGCCCATGCATTTTTGTCAAGTACGCTAATCGTGTTTCAGTGAGTTTGTGTGCCAACCTTGTTTCAGTGACTTTATGCGCAAATCTTGTTTCATGTGTACAATACCATGCGCATGTTATCCTTAGTGACCCCATGCGCGCACGTAGTATTTTCATTATGTGTTCACTTATCCTTTTTGGAATATTCTTATCATCCTCTATGCGGTTGATCCTAGTATTTGCTTGTGTTATGCTTCTAAGAAAGAATGGACTTACAAACCATACATCATGCTAGACATGACCATGTACTAGATTGGCTTTATACATGGCATGAATATGTGTTAGACTTGAGATTTTTTTCTCGATGAACCAGACTAAGTAAATAGTGACTAACCAGCTATGTGCATGACATAAGCTTCGTGTTATAATATAATCAAGATTTATATGACCCAATAATAATTAATAATTATACTCGAATACTATATCCATGCTGACACGATTATTGCCTGATAAGTTCCTGATCTAATATTCGCTAAAATTTTATATATTGTGTTACGTGTTAAAGTGATTATATTTAGGATGTGCATCGAGAATGCCTCTAAATTCCTGAATACGTGATACTATAAATATGCTATTTTTCCAGTACGAACATGATATGCGAGTCGAATACCAAAGCATGGCTAGGATATTGATTTATTAAATGTTTCATACACGCTCGGGTGAATCTAGATTTAAACTTTTACTTATTTGTATCTAGTGTGCCCGTACTTTATATGACAACTTAAGAAAAATTCTCATGTAGCCATGTCTTGAGATTCTCGAACTCAATATAGGGTTAATTAAGCAATTAAAAGTGGTAAAAACATGGGGGGAAACGGTATCCCGAGATCATGCTAACGAACCTTCCCACAGAGATTCAATCTAGTACGCTGTGGGCTAGCCCCCACAGATATTGTATATCATCTGCCTTAGTGGAGTGCAGTATCTGACCTATTATAAATATGCCGAGCCACTGTTTCACTATAGGAACATTGGAACCGCTAATACCGTATTTTTAATACGGTGGCCCTACGTGGAACTGGTGCATCTGGTGTAATACCTATATATTCATCTATTGGCTAGGTTAGCTCATGTTCGACAATGGCGTGATCTGAGGATACCTATTATGCATTATTCTGAGATAATCTCAGACTCCACAAATAATAAGTCGTACAAGTGTTTGGCCAATTTTATTAATTTGACTTGGGAGTGATTGTATTATTCTGTTAGTAGCATTAGGAAATGGACTATCATAGTATGATGGATTGAACTCTTGTCCTTGTTTGGTTGTAGGATTGGGCTTATGCTAGGATATGCCATGGACCTACGCTATGACACAGAACTATTATATATATATATTATATTGCTTTGGGTTTTGTTCTTCTTTTTATGCTTTCTTTGTGGTTCTTGCTATTTGGGGTCTAACTCCACTGGTTTTGTATGGCCAAGTTTTAAGTCAGCACCCGAGGATCCATCGTACATTCCTTTGACTAATGGTGCGTACTAGAAACATGGTCGTCGAGGATAACAAGTATTTTTCTTTATTCATGCTGGTCTTTTATAAATTATATTCTTTTGGGCGTTTAGCCAATCGGCACCTGTTAGCCGGCAAAATCTGGACACTAGTTCCTTATATAACTGTATATATTCAGACTGTTGCTGACTCACTGTCATGAATACTTTTATCTTGCATCTGGTACATCATTCTGTATCGCCAGATCTCTCAAGAATATTCTGATGTGGCATTTGGGATGCCTTATTTCTTATTTTGAAGTGTTCCATATTATTTTTTCTTGTTTGAATGATTGAGACATATAAGTTCTTGACCCTAGGATACATAATTATAGCATGTACCCCCTTGTCTAGTTACAGCCATTATCGACGTACGATGTATAGTACCTTGTACGTGGTAGCTGGCCATGTCCTTCTCCGTATTTTGGTACTGGGACATGATATCTATACGGAAGAATCTTTCTGTTATAACCAACCAAGATCTTCAAGTAGCCAACGCAGGCCACATGTCATGCTGATGACGAATGCTAACAACCCAGTAACCAACTGAGATCTCCAAGTAGCCGATGTAGGCCATGTATCACGCTGATGATGGGTGCCAATAACCCAAAATCTCAGTAATGGCCAACCTTAACTATATTTTGTTGAGAGATCCATGCGAAAGCGCTAAACTCGCACCCATGAACTGAAAATAGTTATTTGTCTTTAGCACCGCGAAACCGTTCAGAATAAATGGATATAAATAGCAGGAACATGTACGTTCCAGACACACAAGCAAGGAGGCGGAGAGAGAAACTCCAAGAGCCCAGTTGTTTTCTTTTCATGCCAGTGAGCCAAAGACTTTCCACCCTCCTTCGTCGGTCGATTGTCAACGGAGTAAAGGAGTCTGTTGCAGTACTCGATCTCTATAGTCACACTTTCCCATAATCAAGTGTACTTAGAGTTTTTGTCTAGGAATTTTTTGTACTTTTCTTTTTGTTATATTTACAATCAAAGTTAGCAAGACTTATGTTTTTGTAATAAAAAAAAATAACGACTCTGTTAGGGACGCCCTTCTCCTCTAACGAGAATGTAGTGACGCAATCCAACATAATGAATGTAGGTTCAACCTAGAAGATGATGATTGTCTGCTTCGACCAACAGGCATTAAAATATATGCTCTAAGGGGACAAGTCAAGCCCCGCACCAAGGCTGTCAAAGCCAAAAAAGACCCGAAGGACTTGGGTCGCCAAGGCCAGTGTACCACACCCAAAGACTTCTAGTGATACGGTTCTGGCCTCTGTTACCGAGAATGCGCATGTTGTTGATGCGTACTCCGCCCCCATGGTCACTTCTGAAAAGAACAATGCTGACTCATAGGTCATGCACCCATAGCAAAATAAAAAGCGTGCCGCATCAGACAGTAAGCGCATGAAGGCTTCTATATACGACAAAGACAGGAGGACATGGTATGTCTTAGACAGGATCTCCTGCGGCGTTGACCCCATGCGTCAACTGCATAAAAATAAGGAAAATTTGGACTCCATGTACAATACGCCAGTGAGTGCTAGTTCAAAGAAGTCCATAGCAGCATGAGCCAAGCGTGCTCGAGTGGCTGCTCAAGCAGCTGACCAAAAGCATGTGTCGTTGATGATTACCCACGCTGCTGATGGAAAACTGTATCAGACTAACCGACACGCTTGTGCGCCAAAAGTGGGTAAGGCCCCAAAGCCTTCCTAGAACCACTTGGGCGCAGCATACGCCTAGGAACCAAGTAAGGGAGCAAACACTATGATGGCAAACCAATACACCTAGTCTGGCTGTGGCATTAAATGAGTCTGTCTCACATTAAGTCTTCCACAAATAATCTTGGTGCATATGCTGCACACGAACCAGGTCAGGGAGAAAACCTCTCTCTTTCATGCCCATGCGCACGGCTTGGCCATGCGCACGAAGTGGGTGTAAAGGTGAATTTCTCTCTTCTAATTTGCGTGACGTGATAAGTCACAAATGCAAGATAAGAGATACAACCACAGAAGTGTCCTTCCAGGGATACACTTGTTCTAACATTGCTATCAACTACTTTTGTGCTAAGGTGGCAACATCGACAGTCAGGCAGTCGGCATTCCAACGACTGCAGCCAATTGTACCCATCCGACAGCATCTCAGAAAGCAAGTGCAAGTACCAGAGGAAGAGGAATTGACCTTTGCTTCATGTTGTTCCACCTAGAGTTCTCCCTCTACCAAGAAGAATTCAAAAGCGAGCTCGTCCAACCCACCAATCTCGACCAGTATACCGAGCAAATCGACCGTGAGGCAGCAAGCTAGCGGTACTTACTGTAGGGTTGTTTCAAGGCACCCTTTTAAGAACAAGGCCTTCCTCGAGAGAGGCCAACACACAATCAGCTGGGGGTAGTTGTCACGACCCAATTCCGTAGAATCACTTGAGGCGTCCCCCGAATCGTGACCGCCGTGCGGGCCTGGAGTTGCGCCCGCACAAGGCTTTGATGATTTGAATAGCAAGCACATATTCAGAGTACGCAGATAAATTAAAACACAGATTTGAAACATAGAAAAGTTCTCTTTATTGATAATGAACAACTATTACAAACTCCTGAACGAGTCAGCTAATATGCCGAACGGCTTACAAAAGGGTTGACTCAAAATGAGATAGCAGTCCTGTACATTACATCCTTTTATAAACTCAAAACGATAAAGACCTCCAGGCTGGAGGACGGCTTTACCACGGAGCTGCATTTATGTATGAAGAGTTGCAGCTTCTGGCTTCAAAAGGCTTCGGGGCGCGGTGAAGATGCGCCAACAGCTGGACTGGATTGGGAAGACGACTTTGGCTCCTCGCTCGGTTCGCCTTGGTGCGGAGAACCTGTTTCAACGAGGGTCAGCATATCGAAACATGCTGGTGAAGGCGAGCTAGCCTGACTATACCAATCAACACGTTGTTTAGTGAAGCATGCATATTTGTGGGTTTTTATCTTGCCTTAGTTCATTTATAAGTAAGCAGCATATAGAATTTACTGAAATGAACGTGCCACCGTTAGGTGGATTTTACCTGACCGTCTGAATTACCTGCACAATACTTACCATGCCTTCCCTGCCACGAAGACACAAGTTAGTATGCAACAGGTTTAAATATACACGTTGAACACACGATGCATTGCAAGCCATATTCACACGATAAACACACGAGGCGTTGCAAGCATATACACACGAGGATCACTGGCTTGATGCCATAATGGACTAGTCAAGGACAAGGATAGCATGCAACGGGAAAACACGAGGAGTTCAGAAAACACGATGCGTTACAAGTTATTCCGTCCGCACACGATTGACTATAAACACGAAGTCTGCCCGGATCGGATCGGTGCCAGTGCCCCAGCGACCGTCCGCAGAACTTATATCCTTGTGCACAAGTTGTCCATGATCGAACACACGATGTTTAGTTAAGTTATCATTTCACGCAGTTGAGGCAACACGAGTAATGCATGTTTCTTTTGCATAGCCTCTAGGAACAGTTATGCGCATACACGATATGATTCATAAATAGCACAATTTATAGAAGAAGTTATATTCTAACTACAATTATGCATATGATGAACATTCCGAACGAACAAGCATGCAAGTAAGTAACCGTTCACGAGTTTGATTGACAAGCAGTAATAACCAAGTCTATTCTCTTTTATCTTGGTTTCTTTTATTATTACTTGGTATCGTTTGATCGGGACGAAGGAGTGAAGCTTGGAAGCAGGGCTAGCTAATCGGGTTGGTAGCCACTCGATTAGATTTTGGAAAGAAGAAGGAAAGAGGCGCTTCATGACTCCGCTCGCAAGCTGCCTACTGCTCGTTCACCTGCACACGAACAGCTCGATTAATACTTCTTCCTCTCTTTCCATTCTCGGAATAGAAGTGCAAGTCAATGAACGAAAACAATAAAAACCATCGAAACCGTTCAAGGAAAACAAGCAAATCCCAAAACCAACTCAAAGCACGAAAGCAACAAGCGACATCGAAAACCGAGGCAATAAAAGATAGCAGCGGAGAGGTCCCTCCTGACTCTGCCGCTAAGCCGATCCTTGGGGCGCAGTCCACCGAATATGGGAATCGATTCCGAAGAAACAAATCCATAACGAGGACGAGTTCTTAATTCAATCTATTCCGATCGAACGATACCGTCTTGTATTTCTTAGCCGCGCTCTCCGCATCGGGAGAACGGGGCGCTACATCCTACCCAACCAATTGGAAGTTTCGTCCCGAAACTTAGGAATAATGCTTATCGTTAGGGGTTATTACGTTGCGGGCGATGAACAGGAAGGTTCGGGCAGGAATTAATGGCATGGCCTAGATTGCCACAAGCGAGACATAACCCAAGTCTCTTACGACACTGATTGAAGGAGTGCCCACGTTTGTTGCAGTATTAACATACTTGGTTGGGATTTGCCCTGTGCTGACCACCATTGTTTCGGCGCTTTGCAGCAGTGTTTCCTCCATCGTTGCCTTGGCGTTTATGATTGTAGGTATGCACAGCGCCGGTGGAAACGTGAGGATACTGTGGTTCTAGCGATAAGGCGTGATTCATGACTTCACGCATTGTTCCATATTGATTATTGACCACGTGCGAATGGATGGCAGGGCGTAGTCCACCTTCAAACCTTCTGGCTCGACTCGCTGCATTAGGTAAATAGGCCCTAGCGAATTTGGAGAGTCGGTTGAATTCGGCGGAGTACTGCTTCACTGTCATACTGCCCTGCCTCAGTTGTACGAAATCATTTTCCATTTGACGTTGTACTGGAGGCGGTATAAACTCCTCTTCGAACGCGGCACGAAAGGTCGTCCACGAGATCGCCTCCTCTCCGTGATCAAATTGGAGAGATCGTCGATGTACGTCCCACCAATCGTGTGCGTTGAGGCGGAGCTGTAGTTGCGCACAGGAGACGCGCTTCTCTTCGGGGACCTCTAGCAGAGCGAAGTGATCTTCTAGTTCTGCTAGCCAATCTAGAGCTACCACTGGGTCCTCAGTCCCGTTGAACGGGGTGTTACAGACTTTCTTGAAATGGCCCAAGTTGAAGGCAGTCACGTCCCTCGGCCTTGGGATTTGAGGCGTCTCCACTTCAAGCACGGGCTGTCCCACCGGAGTCGTTGCTGTTGCGGCAGAATGGTTGGCAGCCAAAGTCTGAACGATCTGTTGCAGGGCATCTACCTGCTTTTGTTGGACTGAGAATCGGGTCTCTAGATTACTCTCGAGCTTGGCTTGGCGAGCATCGTCTCGTTGTCGTTGCGATTCTAACATTTGCATTACCCGCTCAAGCGGGTCGACTTGAGACATGCCTCGTTGGCTCCGAGAGCTTCCCGAAGTACCCGAACTACTTTCTTGGCCTTGCGTTTCGTCCGGAGTTTGCGCTGCAGATTGCGCTGGAGCCATTCCTTCAAAAGAAGGTAAATTACATTAGGATCATAATGTATTATGGACTTATTGCATGAACGTATCTCATTTTGGCCTAGCGAGTTCAAGAGTTCGCACAGGAATTTGATCGTTAAAGGAACTTTTCCAGCACGAAGTCTAAGGAACTTTGAATCTGTGCTCTGATACCACTATGTCACGACCCAATTCCGTAGAATCACTTGAGGCGTCCCCCGAATCGTGACCGCCGTGCGGGCCTGGAGTTGCGCCCGCACAAGGCTTTGATGATTTGAATAGCAAGCACATATTCAGAGTACGCAGATAAATTGAAACACAGATTTGAAACATAGAAAAGTTCTCTTTATTGATAATGAACATCTATTACAAACTCCTGAACGAGTCAGCTAATATGCCGAACGGCTTACAAAAGGGTTGACTCAAAATGAGATAGCAGTCCTGTACATTACATCCTTTTATAAACTCAAAACGATAAAGACCTCCAGGCTGGAGGACGGCTTTGCCACGGAGCTGCATTTGTGTATGAAGAGTTGCAGCTTCTGGCTTCAAAAGGCTTCGGGGTGCGGTAAAGATGCGCCAACAGCTGGACTGGATCGGGAAGACGACTTTGGCTCCTCGCTCGGTTCGCCTTGGTACGGAGAACCTATTTCAACGAGGGTCAACATATCGAAACATGCTGGTGAAGGCGAGCTAGCCTGACTATACCAATCAACACGTTGTTTAGTGAAGCATGCATATTTGTGGGTTTCTATCTTGCCTTAGTTCATTTACAAGTAAGCAGCATATAGAATTTACTGAAATGAACGTGCCACCGTTAGGTGGATTTTACCTGACCGTCTGAATTACCTGCACAATACTTACTATGCCTTCCCTGCCACGAAGACACAAGTTAGTATGCAACAGGTTTAAATATACACGTTGAACACACGATGCATTGCAAGCCATATTCATACGATAAACACACGAGGCATTGCAAGCATATACACACGAGGATCACTGGCTTGATGCCATAATGGACTAGTCAAGGACAAGGATAGCATGCAACGGGAAAACACGAGGAGCTCAGAAAACACGATGCGTTACAAGTTATCCCGTCCGCACACGATTGACTATAAACACGAAGTCTGCCCGGATCGGATCGGTGCCAGTGCCCCTGCGACCGTCCGCAGAACTTATATCCTTGTGCACAAGTTGTCCATGATCGAACACACGATGTTTAGTTAAGTTATCATTTCACGCAGTTGAGGCAACACGAGTAATGCATGTTTCTTTTGCATAGTCTCTAGGAACAGTTATGCGCATACACGATATGATTCATAAATAGCACAATTTATAGAAGAAGTTATATTCTAACTACAATTATGCATATGATGAACATTCTGAACGAACAAGCATGCAAGTAAGTAACCGTTCACGAGTTTGATTGACAAGCAGTAATAACCAAGTCTATTCTCTTTTATCTTGGTTTTTTTTATTATTACTTGGTATCGTTTGATCGGGGCGAAGGAGTGAAGCTTGGAAGCAGGGCTAGCTAATCGGGTTGGTAGCCACTCACTTAGATTTTGGAAAGAAGAAGGAAAGAGGCGCTTCACGACTCCGCTCGCAAGCCGCCTACTGCTCGTTCACCTGCACACGAACAGCTCGATTAATACTTCTTCCTCTCTTTCCATTCTCGGAATAGAAGTGCAAGTCAATGAACGAAAATAATGAAAACCATCAAAACCGTTCAAGGAAAACAAGCAAATCCCAAAACCAACTCAAAGCACGAAAGCAACAAGCGATATCGAAAACCGAGGCAATAAAAGATAGCAGCGGAGAGGTCCCTCCTGACTCTGCCGCTAAGCCGATCCTTGGGGCGCAGTCCACCGAATATGGGAATCGATTCCAAAGAAACAAATCCATAACGAGGACGAGTTCTTAATTCAATCTATCCCGATCGAACGATACCGTCTTGTGTTTCTTAGCCGCGCTCTCCGCATCGGGAGAACGGGGCGCTACAGTAGTCACCTCCCGGTATTCCACAATAACCATTCGTTCTGGGATGATAGTGATTCTCAAGGAACATACAACGATACGCTTGGGGGTAGCCACCCTCGACAAGTTAGCACAATATCCCAAGCTAGGGGTAGTATACCCTCCGAGTCGGAAGAAGATGCAACATTACCCACCTTTTCTGAGGACAGCAAGACTCAAGGATCAGAGGCTTACCAACCTGTTTGTCGAAGCATTGCTTTAAGACTATGACGGGACACTTACTATATACGACGCATTGCTTACCAACCTGTTTGTCGAAGCATTGACTGGGGTCGCTTATGAATGGTTTTGTAGCCTCCCGGAGAACTATATCTCGTCCTTCAATGACCTTCAATGCCTCTTTGTCTCCCAGTTCTAAGACTGAGGAATAGACATAAGTAAGTCCTCCCTTATGGATATCACTAAAGAGGAAAAGGAGTCTGCACGTAACTATATAGAGCGCTTCTAACAGGCAGCATTGAGGCTACCTCCTGGTACTACTGAGACAGTGCTGATGGATACCTGCAGAAAGAATCTACTACCGGTGGTAAAACTCTTGACAGGCCCCGGTCAGTTTGATGACAAGGGAAAGCATTCGTTCAATAACAACAACAAAGGTCATGACGGTAAAGGAAAGAAGGCCCTTACCGTCAACCTATCCAAAGGCTCGTCGACATCCACTCAGAAGCCGACGGAAGCACCAAAGTCAAAGGTTCTCCTTTGATGACAATGATGTCATCGAGATCTTCAACGTGCTGATGAAGGGCAACAAATTCTAACTGCCTAATATCAGACACCCTGAGGTGGCAGGAAAAGTCGATGATCCGAAGTATTACCTCACTAATACGTCCACCATCTAATACGAGACTACTATGTGTTGAAAAGATGTATCCAGTAGTTGATCAACCCCAAAGCCCTCACCCTTGATTTTGAGGATAAAACGGTCACTACAAACATGGTGTCCCTCCAGTTTGGTAACTTTCCAGTAACGGAAGCCAAATATGGTGTTGACCCGATCCCTAAGGCGACAATGGAGGTTATCAACCTCCACTAGCTCGCAACCAAGCAACAGGGCTAGTGCCACTCACAACACCACGAGTCGAGGTCATGTGCTTTCACCCAGACCTTATTCAAGACCTGACACGACCGACAGTACCTCTGACCGTCAAGTCTAAAGGAAGGAGGTCCAAATCTTGTCACATGGTATCTCCCTTAATCGATAAAGCCTTAGCAGGGGTAATTAGGTCAAGCCAGAAATACTTGTGCAACTAAGATCCGACTCCCGAGGAAGATGCTATACCCTCGACGGCCATACCCGCTTTTCTAGTAGTATCTGATGTAGGTCTGTCTCAGCCTCCTGCGTCAGACAAATAGAAGCAAAATGAGACTCTCTTTGACAAATCTCTAAGAAAAAACTTAGTACTAGGGCTAGAAAGGCCCTACAACTTTGACATATTGGCATAGTTTGCCAATACACCAGCGAGGTTATTACTCTTTGAGCTCCTTTGTCTTTCCAAAGAGATCCGAGATGCTCTCAGTGAAGCATTACAACATGTCGACTCCTACTCAAATCAAGAAGTCGGCCGAAGACCCTGTTGCGTGTCCCCATTGCCACAACATGGTGGAAAGTATTCCAAATATCACGTTCTCACAATAAGCCATGATATTGAAAAATAACATAAATGATCGCCCTCTGTACTATACATGGTACATTGGGGCCAATAAGGTAGACAGGATACATATCGACCCGGGATCATCCCTCAGCATCATCCCAAGAAGCCTACTCCAGATCTTAGGAATTCTAATGCATCGGTTGGCTACTACCAATACAACCATAAGCGGCTTCAACGCATGAAGGAGCTACCCTCTGGGCATGATTCGCACAAAATGTCAAATAGGAGATCTATGAACGAAGGTGACTTTCTAAATTATTGACGTAGATGTATCATACAATATCTTGTTAGGACATCCATGGATACACAAATACATGATCGTCCCATCAACTTTGTATTAGTGCCTGAAATATGTTGACAATGAAGGAGTCGTCAGGACAGAATTCACCGATGTAGATCATTTCAAAGGAATCGAGGCTTACTATTCTAATCTGGTCTTATACAAACGGACCTACCAGGAGGAAGCCGATAACGACGTTGACGACAAAGCTGAAGCAAATTTAATACCCGATTAACCGCTAAGGGTTTGCCTCATAGGACGTATCTCCGACACAATCGCTCCCATCATGGTTAAATTTCACAAGTAGACTTCTGAACCTCTGGTAGTTTGCCTTCAAAGATCGGACCGACCACCAAAGGAGAATCCAGCTATCGTGGGTACTTTCGAGCCCCTGCACTACCAGAATAAGCGGGATTAGTGATATTTTTTAGCGACGTCAACGAAAAACGTCGCTAAAATAATATATATTAGCGACTCCAGGTAAAAACGTCGCTAGACGTCGGTAATTGGCGACATTTAGTGATGTTTAGCGACTGTAATTTTTTAAAGATTAGTCGCTATAAGTTCAATTAAGGTTGCTAAATGTCGCTAATATGTTTTATTTAGCGACGTATTTAGTGACGTATTTCTTTTAGACATTTAGCTACGTCAGTTGGGACATTAAAGACGTCGCTAACTTAGCGACGTCATTAATGGCGTCGCTAAAACGTCGCTAAATTAGTTTCATTTAGGGCTGATTCCCCCCCCCCCCATTTCCTTCGATCTCTCCCTCTCCCTCTCCCAAATTTATAAACCCCCTCCCTCCGGCTCCTCCTTCCTCCGGCTCCATTCCTACCTCCGGCAACCCCCCTCCGGCCGCGTCCTCCCCCTCCGGCTCCCCTCCTCCCTCCTGCGTCCCCTCCTCCCTCCCGGCGACCCCCCTCCGGCCGCGTTCTCCCCCCCCCCCCGCCGTCAGCTCCTCCTTCCTCCGGCTCCCCTTCTCCCTCCGACGTCCTTCCTCCGGCTTCCCTCCTCGGTGAGCTCCTCTCTTTGTCTTCTTTCTCTGTCTCTGTCTCTCTCTCTCTCTCTCTCTCTCTCTCTCTCTCTAGCACGATACGACACAACACGATATGACACGACATAAAACACACTAACCTAACCCTAACCCTAACTCGAACACACACACACTCACACACGCACGCGAACACACTAACACATGCGGACACTAACCCTAATACTGATACGGACACACGGACACAGGAATGATGCTCTTGCTTTTATACGGACACGGATACGACATGCTGCTTGTTGTGCATTGCTGCTGCAGTTGCTCTTCTTGCTGCTGTAGTTGCTCCCCTTGCTGCTGCTGCTGTGCATCCCCTTGTTGATGCTGCTCTTCACTGCAGTGCACAAGAGTGCACTGCGACTCCCTCTTGGCCTGCACAATAATCCCATATCTCATACTCAAATCCTGGCCTGCCCACTGCCCTTAGTTGCCACTTGCCTACACCGATGCACCAAATCCCTAAACTCTATTGGACTGCCTATTATTTACTGATATCTATTTATGACTGATACTTTGGTATCAGTCGAGATATTAATCTACTGATACCTCAAGTCTCCTAGAACCTGACACTCAAGCTTATCAGCAATAACACTGTTTACCCCAAATCAGGTTCCACAACCTGTGCATACTGTTGCACATAAATTATGCTCAGCCTACAGGGCCTCCCCCACTGCCCTTATAGTGTTGCAAACCTCTTCACGATACCCTGCATTCAGGAACACCTACCCGCACACCCAACTGAATGCATCCCTGTATTCAATCCAACAAAAAATGTATTTTACTACAACTTACAGTCCGCACCAATGAGGTACTTCATGATACATTGAGGGGTACTTCATGATACATTGTAGTACATTTTTGCAGAAGTATCTAGAAATGGATATTAATTACTATCTGCGTTATGGTTCGTGGATGTACAACCATTATCCTGATAACATGTGCGGTGTACGGGATAAATTCATTGAGGGTGTACAGCAGTTCCTGTAGTTCGCCAAGGCATTCCCTCAGTACATGGACGGGACCAAAATTAAGTGTCCGTGTGTGAGATGTCGTAACTTGAAATATCAACCAAAAGTAGAAGTCACATATCATTTGTACTCGAAGGGCTTCACGCCGAATTACTATCAGTGGACCGCGCACGGAGAACTTGTGTCTTAGCATCGGAGTCGGAGCCTTATGTGGAGCCGTATATGGATGTCCAAGACCACGCTGCTTACGACGACGGGTGGATGAACATGGTTTTTGATGCGGCGGGGTCTAGTTTCAACCCAGACAATTATGATGCAGCTGAGGAGGCACCGATGCCGATGCTTCAAAGTTAATGGAGTTACTGGAGAATGCAAGGACTCTACTATATCCTGGTTGTGAGGATCATTCACCGTTGTAGGTGGTTACAAGATTATTGAGCATCAAGTCCAATTTTAATATGTCGCAAGAATGCTATAATCGACTGATCGATTTGATTATAGAGATCTTGTCCAAGGGTGCAAAGTTGCCTAAAGACTTCTATCGATCTAAGAGGATGGTGAGATCACTCTGGATGGGATACGAAAAAATTGATGCATGTCACAACGGGTGCATGTTGTACTACAAAGACGACAAGGATGAAGATGCATGCAGATTCTGTGGTGCTGATCGCTACAAGGGCATTGGTAGAGAAAAGTTTTTCGGTGCAAAGAAGCCTACCGATTCGATGCACTACTTCCCTTTGATGTCGCGGTTCCAGAGGTTATTTATGGTTAAGGAGACTGCAGAAAACATGAGTTGGCAAAGGCAGAAACAGATCGAAGGTGTATTGGATCATCCATCCGATGGAGAAGCATGGAAACACTTTGATCGAGAGTATCCAAATTTTGCTTCGGATCCGCGTAATGTCATATTGGGGCTCTCCTCTGACTGTTTTACCCCATTTGGACTTTCGAGTTTCCAGTATTCATGTTGGCCTGCGATCGTTACTCCATATAATCTATCGCCTTGGATGTACATGAAGACTCCGTATATGTTCCTAACCGTTATTATCCCGGGTCCGAACAATCCGAAGAGGAACATCGATGTGTATTTACAGCCTTTGATAGATGAGTTGAATCAGCTGTGGGAAGTAGGTGCCAACACGTACGATGTTTCTAGAAAGCAGAATTTTTAGATGAGGGCAGCACTAATATGGACCATCAACGACTTTTCGGCCTATAGAATGTTATCGGGATGGAGCACTCATGGTCATCTCTTATGTCCGTATTGCATGGACCATACTAAGGCTTTTCGTTTGAAACACAGAGGCAAACCATGCTTCTTCTATTATCATCGATAATTTCTGCCGAAGGATCATCCGTACCGGAGGAACAGGAATGTTTTTCGTACAGGCGTTGTGGAGAAGGCCAATCCACCGCCAAGGTGGCCCGGATATACGATATGGGAAGAGGTAAAAGATTTACCAAGTGCTATCGAAGAGCCTGCTAAGGGGTACAGGTGTGACAGAATTGGTCGCACCCGTAACTGGACGAAGAGGAGTATATTCTGGGATCTGCCATATTGGAGCACCAATCTGATCAGACATAACCTTGATGTCATGCATATCAAAAAAATGTGTTTGATAACATAATTAATACTGTAATGGAGGTAAAGGGGAAGACGAAAGATAATCCGAAGGCCAGGTTGGACTTAGAAGAAATATGTAGACGTCCTGTGTTGTATTTGATAGAGGAGGGGAATAGAAAGTTAAAGCAACCTAAGTCAGTTTTCTCACTGGAGAAAGAGGGTAAATAGAGACTTTGTAGGTAGATTCAGGGTCTAAAGTTTTCAGACGTGTACGTGTCGAACTTGAGAAGATGCGTCGACCTCAAGGAGAACAAACTGGCGGGTATGAAGAGCCACGATTGTCACGTATTCATAGAGAGGTTAATTCCTATTATATTTTAGGAATTCTTACCACAGGTCAGTTGGGATCTATTGACAGAGCTTAGCATATTATTCAGAGATCTTTGTTCTACTAAGTTGCTCGTCGATCGTCTAGAAAAGCAAGAGAAGGACATTGCGGTAACACTATGTAAGCTCGAGAAGGTGTTTCCTCCTGGATTCTTCGACTCTATGGAGCATTTGCCGATTCATCTTTCCTATGAGACACGTGATGGTGGTCCTTTCGGTTATCGGTGGATGTACCCCTTCGAACGACATCTGAATCACCGAAAGAGAAAGGTGAAAAATAAGGCACGGGTTGAGGGCTCTATTTGTGAAGCTTATGTTCTCGAGGAGATTACAAACTTTTGCTCGACGTATTTCAAACCTCATATTGCTACTAATAAAAAAAAAGCTCCAAAAAATAATGACGGATATCAGGAATCTAATGATGTAATACTCAAAGTATTCAATGCGTCCAGAAAGCCTTTGGGGAAAATAAAGAAGAGATATTTGAATGACGACGAGCTAAGGGCTGCTCAGTTGTATATATTACTCAATTGCGACGAGGATGAAGTGGAGAAGCTAGAGGGGTAAGTAATTAATACGTCCACGTTTATATCATCTCAATGTAATAGTATAAGCTACTATTATGCTACTAATCAGCAGTTGCTTCATTATTTTTTAGCACATATAATGATGAGTTGAGGTCGGTTATACCCTACATAACAGACGAAGAAGTAGAACAAGAAATGAAATGCCATTTTCTGTCTTGGTTGAGCGCATATGTAAGGTGCTTGGTAATTACTTTTTATTTCTGCACTTGCAAAATAAATAACTTACTATCGCTACTTTGGTATTTAAGTCGATCGTCTAATAACACCCGAGACTGAATCTATTAGAACTCTAGCCAAGGGACCAATTACTGCCGTTGAAATATGGCCAAGTTTTTGTATGAATGGGTATAGGTTCAAGTCAACAAATGCTCCTATCAGAGACAGCTTTCTGGATCTTAATTCCACGAAAAATAGTTGTTTGTGTATCAAATCTTCGAGCTACAAAGACGTCGATCCAGGCAATAATTTTTTTGGCATCTTACGAGAGATTGTGGAGTTGACATATAATTATGGCACAGAACCTGCTGATACCGTGCTATTCAAGTATGAATAGTTCTATCCGATTCAAGATCAAGGTTGGAAAATTGACAAGCATGGCCTTGTGGATATAAACTACAAGCGTAGATATCAAGGTTACGAACCATTTATCCTATCAAGTCAGGCTCAGCTCATGTACTTCATAACTTATCCTAGACGGGGGACAGCGAGGTCGAATTGGTGGGCAGTATGCAAGACTAAAGTTAGAAATACCTTTGGCATTGACGAAATAGCTTATCAGGAGGACGAGCTACCTCTTGTAACAAATATTGTAGATGTGGACTCAACGAAAGTTACTCATTACACGAGTAATAATGTAGAAGATATAGAATTATCTGAAGAGAAAGACAAAGACGAAGACGAAGTAGATGAAAGTAAAGACGATGAGGAGAAAGAGGAAGAGGAGGACGAGGAAGGCGAACAAGATAAATTTTCTAAAGATGATTGAAAGTAAAATATTTTGCCTGTAGAATGTAACTATATTTTGATTGTAAAATGTACTATTTTGACGAATATATGTATTATATTTTGACTGTAGAATGTACTATCCATTTAGACTTGTGACACCACTAGTTATTTACTGTACGATTCTATGAATGTTGTGAGATATGCATAACATTTTGACTGTAGAATGTACTATATATTTGCGTATTTCTTTATTCATCATATGTTGTTATCAGGTATGACAGGACGACGCGGGTCCCGAGGTAGACAGAGTGCTCCTCCTGTACTGCCTATTATTGGTTCCGGATTGTCATTGCCTAGTACTCCAGTATATCGATCAGTCACATCTTCGTCTGCGACGACATTACGTGGCATCACTCATGGGACGAGTAGTTCCAAGCGTGATACTCCCTCGTCCAGCGTTCCTCCTGCTGATGGAACCATTGAGACAGATGAGCATGTGGAGGAGGTTATGACGACGTTGTCCCAACATCAGCTAGATCCTCCATGCGTACCTACGGAGGAGACGAGGACAGAGATTTGGACCGACGGTACAAAGTAAGTCAATTAGATGGTTTAGCATCATATATATCGTGTATTTCTTTATTCATCATATATTGACTTTTTCGATCAAAATAATTATCTTTGTATAGATATCGTCCATCGTCGGTTCAGAGATGCCTGGGCCTATTTCTGAGGAACAACTATGGTGGCTCTTGGATCAACTACTCTGAAGCTTCGAAGAAGAGGAATACGTTCTGGTTTGCACACTTCAAGGTAAAAGTATATTATATAAATCCTCTAATTTATGTATATTATATAACTTATCCATGATGCTCACTTACTAAATTATTTATTGTAGCAAACGTATTTCTATCCTCCGCACCGGGCCAAGTTGATCGAGCAGATATTTCCTGTCGTTGCCGCCAAGCTTATCCGCGATACTCTAAATGACCAGAAGGCTCGTGATCGTGCTGGAAAATCGATCCAAGGTTGGATCACGCCTAAGTAGTGGAGTGCGATAAGGGCTAGATTCAACGATCCGAGGTACAAGAAACGGTCTGAGAAGGCCAAGGCGGCTAGGCGGAATGCTGCAAAGTGTTGTGGTGGCTCGATTCCGATGAAGGAACACTTCCGTCGTTTGGTATATTTTTTATTTAAGATATATTACTTTAATGTAAGTATGATAAAATGCATGGTAGTAGGACAAAATGTTTAATTTTAGTACTAAATAATATATTTTTAACAGGTACAGAGGGGTGAAGATACAAACATGGTGACCGTCTTCTTGGCCACCCATCGAAAGGACAAAAATCTTATTGATGAGAGGGCCTCGCAGACCTATGTAAGTATTACTTTACTTTGTGTTAATTTTATTATAACTTAGGCAATTATCGAGTATCCAAAATTTTCTAGGCCGAGTATCTTAGGCTGCGTGAGCGGGCGACTGCTAGTACACCTACACCTGGAGAGGCTGGTACTTTCTCGCAGCCCGCTCCAGCTCTGTCGACGGATGAGCTGTAGGTGACCGCCGCTGGTGGTCTCTAGAGGGGTACGTACTACGGTACGGGATCCTATGGCACCCTGGTTGTGACGCCGTCATCTAGGGCCTCCCCGACAAGTGCGCATTTCCAATAGCCCTCACGATCATCGGCCAGAGTCCAGGAAGCCGTTGACCGTCAGATTGCGTCTCTCCATGATGAGTTGCTACGAAGGATGGAGGAGCAGCCCCGGTCCCAGCCGCAGGCGAATGATCCGACGCTAATCGTATAATTTAATATGCTCGACCGCAGCATCACGGAGCTCCGGGATTTGACAAATGATCTTAGAGCCTCGACAGAGCGCAGCGTGAAGGAGCTGCAAGCATTACAGCTATCCATGGGCGAGAGGCTGACTATGATGCAGGATTCAATGGTTCATAGCAGTACGAGGCTATTATCTACCATGGATTCTTACAACCAGCGACTCGCAGAGTTGGAGCGGATAGGTCCTCCTGGTGCGCCTACATTGACACATACTCCACCGACGTTACTGCCTTCTCCATCGACATCGGTGTCGATTTCACGGGAGCAGTATGATCTATTCTTATACTTCATGCCGCCGGTGGTCATCCCTCTGCAGATCTGCAGTAGTATAGATATTTGTATGGATATTTGCTGGATATTTGTCTTCTTTGTATTATTTAGGATGAGACTCAGTTGTATGGATATATATTTGCTGTATTCTTTACGACGATATTTGCTGGATGTTTTATTTTTTTCAAATTTTATTATATTTTTTATATTAAATATATGTTAATTTACCGGTGTTGAGTGTTCAACCAAAGGGGGTCGGCGAACCCAAGAAATTCAACGAAGGGTTGCTCCGGGTCTATTTGTACAAATTATGAATTAATAAACTACAGGAATAATAGTTTGGAAACAATTTTGTATCGAATTTTTTTTATTTTTTCACTGTATCATTACCGACATTTTTAGCGACTTTTAGCGACGTTCGTACACGTCGCTAAATATGTCGCTAATTTGCGACATTCTTCACATCGCTAATGACGTCGCTAAACTCGTCGCAAAAAATGCCGTTATATGTCGCAAATTGCTGACATGGCAGTATTGTCAAGTCATAATAACGTCGCTATAAAATTCGCTACATACGTCGCTAATTTGCTACGTACAGCGACAAATGTATACGTCGCTAATTAGCGATGATACGTCGCTAAACGTCGCTAATCTAGTGACACATTTACTTCGCTAAAAAATGTCGGTATAGCAACGTTCGGCGATGTTTTTTCTGTCAGCGACTAGCTTAAAGGCGACTTCAGTAAAATGTCGCTAATTACGTCGCTAAAATTATTTAGCGACGTTTATTGATCATTTAGCGACATTTTCTTGCGTCGCTAATTTGACTTTTTTTGGTAGTGCTGGTTTTAAATCTCTACAAAAAGGCCAAAAGCGCCGTCAGCACTAGTAGTGGATACCATAGGAGACGACCTTGAAGACTATGTTGTTACTCGTACTGATGCCCCGTCTCTTGACGGTGTAATCCTAAATGAGAAAATATCGTATTTTCTTAATAAAGGGCTATCTTTGAATTTTGCTGATGTTGCACATATGAATATCATGTACTCTTTACAGTATGGTCTAGGGTTATAACTGCATATGTAAGTGACTAGCTCTTTGAATTATTCTTTCATGTCACGACACCTACTTCATAATTCCAGCAAGGAGAAGGGGTGAAAAACTCATCATCTTTGGAATGGCAAAAGGTCTCTGAGACTTCCTCACAGAAGAACCAGAACCCGATAACGGTAGAATGCAGCTCTACTGATACAGTTCACAAGCCAAGTTCATCGTTTAGAAGATGGGATACGACCTTAAATGCGTTAAGAGCTTAAACAATGGAAAAGGATGACATTTTTCTCTACGCCACTTTGCTCTACAAGCAAGCATGAGATATACTATCACCGAACCGACCATGTTTGGGGTATGTAACACCTCCAATAACCCCCGAGAGCTCGAAAGTCGAGGCCGAGACACACTCTCACTCCTCAGAGTCATCTTCTTGGGACTCAGATACGAGTATCGGGGACCTGTTAAAGCAAACATTATCTATCAACATGACGTCAGTAGATTAAGTTGAAGAGGATGATCAAACACTCGAATTCTTCAAAGTTGAGTCCTTGGGATCACCAACTAGAATCACAGTGGAAGCTGTATTTCGAACAATAAGAACCTACCAACAAAAATGAGGTAGTACAAGTCGACTTGGGTGACGAATCATCTCCCAAACCCATCTTCATCAGCAAGAGTCTGTCCGACGAAGATCGTGGATCCCTTGTGCAGCTCGTAAAGGGAATACATTAATGTCTTTGCTTGGAGCTTTAAAGATATGATGGGTTTGGAACCTTAGATTGCTATGCATAAGCTCAACATCATGCCGAATGCTAATCCAGTGAAGCAACAACAATGGTGATTCCAACCGAACATCATGGATGCCATTAAAGCCGAAGTGAATAAGCTGATAACAAGCGGCTTTATTCGCGAGGAACAACATCCAGATTGGGTAGCCAACATCTTTTCTGTCACCTAAATAAAAGAAAAGTTTCGAGATAGCATAGACTTTTGGGATCTCAATGCAGCATACCTAAAGGTCGAGCTTTCTCTCCCGTTCACCGATGTAATGATCAATAATACTTGTGGCTTTGAGCACATGTCCTTCATGGATGGGTTCTCAAGCTATAACCAGATCAAAATGTTCTCGAAGGACAAAAAGTATGTTAATTTGAACATCGTTGGGGTATATTGATACATAGTAGTGCCCTTCGTCTAAAAAAATGTAGGTGCAACATACCAACGAGCTATGAGCACTATTTTTAAGAGCACCTGCACAAAATAGTAGAATGTTATGTTGATAAAATTGCTGTCAAAATTCACTGTCAAGACGATCACCTCCATGTCTTGAAGATGTTGTTTGACCTGATGTGGGCGCGCCAACGTAAGATGCATTCGACCAAGTCTTTCTTGGGAGTCTCCATTGTTAAGTTCTTGGGTTTCATCATAATCTCGCAGAGTATCCACACATACCCTGAGAAGACGTAAGCTATTCTTGATATGCACCCACCGAAGAATCTTAGAGAGCTTCGTGGTTTGCAAGAAAGGCTGGCATACATCAGAAGGTTCATATCAAACCTTTCCGGGTGATGTCAGCATTCATTCAGCTCATGAATAAAGGAGTATCCTTTGTTTGAATGGATGAATGCCAGCAAGCATTTGATGATATTAAGAATTACCTCACGAACCCTCCAGTGATGGTAGCTCAAGTCGTGGGAAAACTCTTCTTGCTATACGTCCGTGCAATGGATCATTCTCTTGGCGCTCTGTTAGCTCAGAAAAGTGACGCAGGCCATGAACATGCTATCTACTACCTTAGCAGGATGATGGTCGGTGTCGAGTATTTAGCTGACATTATTGTAATTTTTTAAAAATTTAGATTTTTGTTGAATGTTTTCGAAAAATTCAATACATAAAAGAAAATTCTCTCTCCCCGAACCCTATCTATTCTCCTCTCCATTCTAGCGTCTTTCTCTATCCTTGAGCCCTCTCTCTATGCTAAAGAGTTTCTCCTCCTATGAGATATTTCTTCCATTCCTCTTTCTCCTTATCATCTTCCTCCCAAACCCTAACCCTAGATTTGTCTCTGCTTCGGAAGAGTTCGATTTCAATGGAGAAAACCCTAACCCCCTCTCGATCTCGACATGTGACATACTCGCGAGCGCGGAGGAACTTTAGCAGTATGGCATCACTCCTCTCATCACCAAGGAGGGAGAGGCCCCAGATCAAGACCTTTTCTGGCGGTGGGGTGGAGGCTTCATGCTCTGCAGTGGTTTCAGTTTCGGCGGGGGCCGAAGGGATGACGGTTTCTTGGATCCTATTGACGGTCTTGGTGCCTTCGTCTACCTCAGCGATAACAACATCCTCCCCACCACCAAATTGGTGCCTCGTACACCGACCAGATTCGGCCTGCACCCCGCCGCTGTGTCAAGGATCGACTGCTTTGAATTCTTCCGAGAATTCGTCGGCAGGCCTCCGATTAATTGATGCCCTATTTCTCCATTTGGGAACAAGTAATCGATTTGTTTCCTCTCTCTCTCTCTCTCTCTCCTTGATTTCTCTCTAATTTGATTATAAGAAAAAAAGTAAGAGATTTTTTCCCTGGCCATGGGAACAACAACCACCCCAACCCGACCTCCTCCTCGAGCTGTGGATTTGGAATCATCAGCACTGATCTTCCCCAGAACTTGTTCGCCCGTGGTCGCCGTGAGATCCCACGACTAGCCTAGAGCTCCGGACTGACGCTTCGATTCCTAGGCTGAGATCCCATCTGGACTTGTCGTCGAACTCGGGTGAACTCTTATGACCGTTTCCCAACCATCGTCTTCTTCGTCAGCAACTGGAAGGGTCTACTCCGTGCTCAAGAGCAGCCGATCCTTTCATTGGTGAGTCCTTAATGGTTCGATCATTTAATTCCTGTGAAATCTTCGATTTCCAATCAGATTCATTATGTTTTGATTAAACTCTACACACCAGGTGCTCGATGAAGGTTAACAGTGAGCAAACATCTCTGATATGGGAAGGTTAGTGACTTTGAGCATCCCTGAGCTCCAGGAATTTGAATAGATCGGTAAGATGCTTGATTTTATGCTTCATTGAATGGGTTCTAGAATACTTTTCAAGCCTAATCCTTTATTTGTTTGATATGCACTAATTTTTACTGTTAACTTGTTGATATATGAGCATTTGTTCCGTGGTATGCTTAAAGAAGCATAAAGGTAGCATCCTTTTTAAATTGTCCTTTTATGTTTTGATACCTTGTTCTTTCATAAAAAATAGTACTTATGGATTATTCAAGATATTTTTGTGGAAACTTTAATTACATAACAAAAGAATTTGGAAGGCTGAGCACTAGTGTTTTTTATAAAAAGACATGTCTAGTTGACACTTGATAACTTTTATTAATATTTAAAAATTGTAATTTAAAAATTTTCAATAGTTAATTTTTGGTCCTTTGTTTATTGCGTTATTTTGTTTAGTCTGATACTCGTTCGTGTGCCTCATTACTTACTAATATAGCATTTTCTTGTTATGCAAAAAAATAGCATTTCCCTTTTACGCTTTTCTACAAGCAGTAGATTCAAATGATATTCGAGAGTTCTTGGAGGATGGAGATCTGAGGGAAATGGTCCAAATGATTGACAACTCCAACGAACCAGATATTGTAATTTTCCACAATAAAAAATAAATGAAGCTTTCAACCTTTATTTCTATCAATTCTTATGGGTCAATCTTCTAAAACCAGTGCTCGCTTTGTTTTAAGGAATTATATTTAGTCATGAGAGGGTACACGTTTAGCAAATTCACAAATAAGTGAGTCAATTTGATATATGTTCCATGTGAGTAAAAGTTTCAATCTTCGGGTGTGTTAAAATCTGGATGTGTAAGAGTATATGGGTTAAGAAATATGAGGGTGTGTATCAATAAACTAGTGTGCAAGTTTCTTCGAGTATATGTTCTGTGTGTGTTCCAGAATTTAACATCTCGAGTGTTAGGTACAGAATGTAGGGCAAGTGCCAGTGTTGATTTGGGTATCAATGAGTGTATAGGTGAGTATCAGAACCATGTTGCATAGGTGTAGAAAAGGAATTTCTTTTCTGTGCAATGCAGTGAACTAGAACTTGCTGCAGGAAGTACAGCAAGTGCAGCAGGATGCACGGCCTCTGCAGCAGCAAGTACAATAAGTTGAGTAGTAGCTGTTTGCTGCAGCAGTACACAGTAAGAGAAGCAGTAGCAGCGTGCTGCAAATTCCATTGTAGGTTAATGTGCAGAATATGGTTGTATCAGTGAGGTACCTCATTTTTATATACATCTTATTGAAATTCTTTAAGTATGGGACTATAAGTATCCTTTAATATTTTGGCCTTGTGGCTGCATTAGCCCCAATTTAAGAACTGATATACATAATAACCATTCTTAAGGGAAAAAGGCATTCATAGTTGGTGTCGCTGATGACAATGGCTATGGTTGGGAAAATGCAATGGCTCTTGCTACTTCAGGTACTGAAATTCTTGTTGGTACATGGGTCCTTGTATATGCACTTTCTCAACTCTTTTAGAAATTAAATTTATTTAACATCAAGAAAGGTTCCTTAAAGTGAGATTTTATTCTTTAGGCATTAAACATTTTTGAGACCAGCTTACGACGTAAAAATTTTGATAAGTCACGCATGTGTGCACACTTTCTACTTGTGTTTATCACACATTTATTTGTTATCTTCTATAATCAGTTCAACTTGTATTTTACCATTACCGTGATTTTATACATTTCAGGTTGCCAAATGGTTCTCTAATGGAGATTACAAAAGTGTATCCACTAGATGCGGTCTATGATATCATAGAGGATGTCCCTGAAGATGTAATATGAAGACTACATAAATATTTATCTCTTGGCAAGATTGTCTGATTTACTAATAAATTATTGTATGGATTAATTTTCTTTATGTTTAAATTAACAAGCAATATACAGGTGCTTCAAATTGGACTATGAAGGTATAATAATTTTTTTACCAACTAATAACATTTTTCCTTTGTTGTAATATTTTTCCAGGTTTATTTAACAATGTTGACCATTTTTCCAGTGTCCTGTATCTCCATATGAAGAGGACCATAAGTGTGTTTCTAAATCAAATTCATAACTTCCAGTTAGGCAGATTATATTCTTTAACCTTTATTTTTTACTTTTACCAGGGAGTAGCTGAAACTGTCAAGAATGACATCGGAAGCATTTATATTCTTGTGCATTCTCTTGCCAAAGGTTCAGAAGTACTCCATGTGCCTCTTCCTTTTCTTACTCTTGATACTTGTTATATTATTCTAATTGTTTCTTTAACTAGGTCACGAAACATCTTCTAGAGACTTCTAGAAGAGGTTACCTCGCTGCAATTTCTGCATCAAGTTATTCCTTTGTTTCCTTACCCCAGAACTTCCTTCCAATAATGAATCCAGGTATGCTTTTTGTTACATGGATTTGTTATGTTTCTTACCCTATTTGTTTTAAGTGCAGTAGAACATTCAAGTATAATGGTACCCGGAGCCATGAAATACACAATTGTACTCCCCTTGACTCCAATATCCCCTTCATTTTTTCCCTTCCTTTGTATCATCATCTTTAATCTATGCTCCTCTGTTGCATGGATTCTCCTCCAGAGAAATGTATTCATGTCTATATTCATATCTGACATATATCTGACACAACACTTCTCCACATTCATGTCGGATATGGTTCAACTATGTCTAGGCTCCAAAGGGACAAGGTTGAAAGTGGTTTTGCATGGTCTTGATCATGCCATAACATATTTCATGTATATGTATCAAATCTTTTATAAAACTTTTTCGAACCTAGTTACTACCTAAAAACCACAAACATAAATATTGTTAACACTTATATTTATAGATATTTTTCATGTGTATCAGCCGACCACAAAAATTTAGGATAAAGGCTCTCTTTTTGTTATTGTTTATTTTTTTCCATGTGTACATACAACTATATCTATACCATACCCATATCTAAATTTCTAAAAAATATTGTATTCTGAAACCATATCGTGTTTGTTTTTTATCTTGTATCCATGTCTATGCAACCTAAGTATATTCTTGGTACATCACCTTCTCAAATACCATACATCTAGTCCTAATATGTATATGATATTGCTAGTGAAAAAATGGCTCTTAACACAACATAATGTGAGGAAAGGATTCATGATGCCTGAATATGAAAATAGAAATAAAGTTTGATGTATCTTTGTGGTGTTTAAATCGATCTATTCTTTTTGTCCTCTTTTTTTGTCATGTTAAAAATCCTAATCTTTTTTGGTACCTGACTTGTCGAGCAGATACTTTTAGTATCTGACTAGATCAGGAAGCAAAGTCTAGTATGTCAACATCCAGGCCTCAAGGTTAGTCCAGAATGTTCCAATGTTTCTATTTCTCAATTTTTATGTGGTTATTTGAGAATGGCAAAATAAGGTTAGAAGTACATTTTTTACATTTGTCTGTACAATATAAACATTTACTCAGTTTTATTTAGTTGTTGCAGATTAATATATAATAGTGATAGGAGGGACTGAAATATGACCATTTTTATGTGTTTTTGCACAAGGTGGAGGAGGTAAAGCTGTTAGCAGGAAACCAGTTTGTAGTAGATGTGCAGGTATGTTTATATTTTATATCTAGAAAATAACTTTTGTTCCATGTTCCATGTTCAAATATTATGTTGCTTGAGATTAGCTAGAGGGCTAGTCTTTGAATTACAATATGGTTGGTATCTTATTGATCCATTATTTGCTTCAAAAAAAACCAAAATGCACATGACCAAATGACGAAATACAACATGCTGCTGCAGCAGTTACCACTGCATATGCTACCTGCAACATAACTATGTTGCTGCCTATTGCTAATGCAGCTACCTGATGCTTTGCTGCCTGCAAGCAAGCTGTCTATCCCTAATGCTGCTACTTCTAATGCTTGCTGCTGTTTGAAGTAAGCTCTGTTGCTGCCAGCTACACTTGTTTGTTCTGTTCCTGCAGATACCTGTTGATGCTTTGTTTCACTACTGTAGCTATTTGCTGCTACCTAATACTGCTAAGTTAAATATAGACCAGTCAAATCTGTGCACATATCAGATCTGACACACACAAACACTTGCCCTCACTCTAATCTGGACAGAGAAGATATATATATATATATATATATATATATATATATATATATAATATTGGGTACTAATACTTAACTCTTAATCTACATTGGTGCACAAACTATACTTGGGCGCACAACACTCTCACTGCACTCACAGGTACACACATTGGATTCTACATTACACGCTACACTAGAAACTAGAGTGTATGTTGGAGCATTATTTCTCATAATTTAGCTATCCCTTGTCATCTTTTGGACTTAAATTTGCTCCAGAACTAAGAGATTTAATATGGAACAATTTAGCTATTCCTTATCATCTTTCAGCACTTAATTTTGCAGTATATGTTGGAGTATTACTTTTTATAATTTTTTTTGTTGTTTATGTGATAACAGTTCAAGGAATTATACAATTTGAGAAATTAAAAAAAGTGGTTCCCTCCAGCAAGAGTAGTGCAGCTGATGTAAGTTTTACAAGGTTTGATTCTATATCCATATAAATCTTCTTCCTTCTTTCTTCATTATGAATAAGTCTCTATATTTTGATTGAATGCATATCAATTTAACTTGTTCTCTTGTTTTTTTGTTCCTTGTTCAACAAGCTCATTAACACAAATTGTTTAACTTGTGCTCAGGAAAACATCGAAAATGAATGTTGTTGTGATGGCATGTGCTTCGGGTTCAGATATTTTCTGGTTTAAATGTATATATAGGTTTTAGATGTTTAAGATATTGTACAAACTCTATATTTTAATTTATTTGGGTATGTGGTTGGATGTTTGTTGTGTACGACCATGTTTTTGTTGATATAAAAATTGTGTATTATAGTTCTTTGTTGTTTGTGATATTCTAGAATATATTGATATTATGTGTGTTTGGTATCTGGCAAATAGAAGCATATAATATATTATATAAATAAGTTTCTCTTGACAGTTGTAAAATGCCAACAAAATATTATTTCTTGACGGTTTTTAAACATCATAAAATATTTTCTTTGACGCTTTTTCTCCGTTAAGCAAGGGATTTCTTGACGGTCATTACCCGTCATCTAGGCCACAGTCGAGAAAAGTTTTTATTTTACCTTGACAGTTTTTTTTGCTAAGTTTTCTTGACGGTTTAAAACCGTCAAGGTAGTATTACACTTGACGGTTTAAAACTATCAAGAAAACCAAAAACAGAAACCGTCAAGAAAAGTATCAACTTTTCTTGACTGTGGCCTAGATGACATACAAAACCGTAAAGAAAAGCCTTTCTTGACGGAGAAAAACCGTCAAGAAAAGCCATTTTTCTTGTAGTGATAGGGATAATATCTCATGACAGGGATCTCAATCTGTGTACCATCATTTCAGGAATCAAGTATAACTAAACTAAGTACATGTAACATAGAAGCTACCATATAAAGAAAACTATCAGAGAATCTACTCGCCTGAAATTCGGTGTTGAATATCAAACTGGGTCCGAACAATGTCTCAAAGACCTAAATATGAAAATTCAATGTCAAAAAGGTATTTTGGAATTATAAACATGCTTAATTTACTTTATTCTAGGTCTTCTAGGTTATATCTTGGTTATTTGAGTCTAACTAGGTTATTACCTAATTTTAAGTTCTAAAATTTCTATCAAGTTGATTTATGAATCCATACTAGCTAATACTAGATTATCTCTAGGTTTCTAGGTCAATACCCTATAGATATTAGCTATACTAGTTAATATAATATCAAATACTATGTATATATACCAATACCTTATATATCCTAGCCTATAAACCTATTACCTTGTTAATACATCAACTCCTTAACCAATACATGATATATTAAATAATACTTATTATCTCGTATCCTTGTCTCTAGACTAATACCTTATCCAATATCTATTACCTTGATATAATACCTAATACTAGACACTACCCCCATACCTTGGTATTAATCTTTTATACAAAGGTCTCACTACTACCAAGTAACACTCTACCCATCACTACCCTCTTATACTTACACTCACACACAACTAAACAATTCCTTACTTTAATCTCACTGATACCTATCTATTAACACCCTGCAAACTCAACTTGTAACCCACCAACAGCTCATTTCACTGCACTTGCTGTGCAGTGCATATATGTGCACTACCTACACAATGTAGACCCTTCAAACCTGGCCGTCACCTAATACCTCTTCAACTACTAACATAGAAAGTGACACTCCCCTTCTATTGAAGTACTGCAGTGTATCCATTGTACATGATGCCCTCTTACTGGCCTACACAACAACCAATATCAACATACCTCAACTGAACTCTCTCTCTAACTATTGATATACCACTTATCTACCTACACTCTCCCTCACCTATCAATATATTGTAGTGTGCAGTGACCCCTCAATTTGCTTGTTGCAACCCCAGGTCTGGACAAGACTTCCTAGGCTTACAACAGACCCCCACTCAAACACAGTAGCTCCACACTATTGTTGTTGTCCTGCTCAAGTGCAGGCAACAAGCCCTAGTCCCAACTGAACCCATGTAAGCCCCCTCATTTTGGAATAGGGATAATTTGATAATTTGTAATTATTATTTTGTTTAATTAAATATATTTAAAGAATTAATTCCTAAAATTATTTTTAATATATATAACACTTTACATTGGCTTTGATATTTTGAGTAATGTCTGACTTTTTTCTTCTAACAAAATTTATATTACTAATATTGATTGTATCTAGTATAATTGGATCATGGGTGTTGCATTATTTTGATATCCCCCATGCTCTAAAAATATTGACAACCATTTAGAACCACGATTACTGTAAAACTGCCTTCATTAGACTAGAACTTGAACAAAACCAAATCCAAACACATGTAGGCATATAGTGCACCCAAATATCCTCATATATATATATATATATATATATATATATATATTATATTTAAATTAATTTATTTCTATTTTTGGGAATTCTATTTATAGTAAGAGGTATAGGTGTCATCATAGTTGGCAAATAACTACCAAACCAACTCCCTAACCAACCAACACCCAAACCTTATCAACACACAACCCAATAACCAACCAACCCTTCCCATATTCGGCCCAGAGAAGCCTCCCTATGTGCCGACCCTATAAGCATGGGAAAATCCTATTTTTACAACCAACGCACTAAGGATGCCCACATATGCACTATATATACTTAAAACCCTAACCCTAAAACCTAATATACCTCTTCCTACCCCTCATAGCAGCTGACCTCCCCCCTATTCCTCTCCTTCCAGCCGTACAAAGCATGCCCTCTCCCTCATTTCACCCTCCCCCCCCCCCCCCCCCCCCCCACACACACACACACACAACTCCCTCATCAACTTCTACATCATAAAATACTCCTTTTTACCATCTCTCCATCCAAACACCATTAAACCTCCAAGAAAAACCACATCTTTTCCAAAAATATATCAAGAACCCATTGTCATCATCAACAACCCCTTAAGAAGGGAGTAGCAAGCCAAGCACAAGCAAGGATGATTGTTTCTTGGACAAGAACAAGCACCATCATCCAATCCTCCAAAAAATTTAGTAAATATTTAATCTTTCTTTCTCAAATCCCAGGGCATGATCCTTTAGGTTATATAAAATTATTTATTTAGAACTCATATTTTGCCATCTTGTTCTTATATTAGAATATATGGATTTATCATGATAAGTTGGTGATAATTCGCTTGTTGGTAGGACTAGTTTTGAGACTTTTAATGCGATTACTAGTGAGAATCTTATTAAAATTTTAAAACTGAATTAATAGGTATTTATTTGCTAAGAATTAAGTATTTTAAAATTATTTTTTTGTTATTTTAATGACAAATCTGAACCCTATAATTAAGGGCCACTAGCCTAGGTTTTCGGGTAATTTTGTGGCATTGTTTTGCTAGTAAATAG
Organism: Iris macrosiphon; assembly: GCA_036927795.1. Lineage (NCBI taxonomy): Eukaryota > Viridiplantae > Streptophyta > Magnoliopsida > Asparagales > Iridaceae > Iris > Iris macrosiphon. Next base: position 84,195,495 of record JAYESA010000020.1, on the reverse strand, counting down.
AGAATGATTTGGATGGAATAAAGAAGTGAATAATTTATGAGATCAAATCAGAGTATAATATAATATAAATATTTTTTCATAAATATAAATCCTACTAATAGACCGGCAATGTCCCAAACAAGTTTCGGACAAAACTAGTCAACCTAAAGTAGCCATAATCTTGAAATATGTTATTTTGTCAAATTTAAGAATTAATTGTTAAAATAAATATAAATTATATTTTAATCAAGCTTATATGATTTATTATAATTTATGTTCATGTCATTTAATTGGGGACTTAAACTTAAATTTTGGAAGTCAAAAACCAAGAAACTAGGTCCCGATACCCTATAAAAGTAAGCAAAGTTGTTAGAAATAATAATGGACTTGATTATACAAGGCATCAAATAAATTTATAATTAATTTATAATTACAAGAATTCGTGATTGGATCCTTAAGCGTATTAATTGATTGATAGGTCAATTGAATCCCGAAGGGGTGACGCGGGATCATGTTTACCACCACTGATTGTAGAACCAGGCAAGTATACCTTGCCAAGATATTTACAGTTCTAAATTATTTATTTAATATTATTTATGTTTTAAAAATTATATTTGTGTGGCTTGGTTGATGTACTTGTTGATCCTAGGGCCGTCATACGATAATTTGTGTCCGAACAAGATTCGGGTACCGACATCCTCTGCGGAGTCGAGTAACGTAGTCAGAGAGTCATATTTACGAACCCATATTGGTGCAAACATTATTTGCACATCCAACCATAGGACACTGGACACGATATTCATGTGACAGAGTCTTTCTCGACTTGTTCGTGGTACATGGACTCTGGATAGGACTACATGATGCATGATATATGGATGATTATAGCCAAACATAGTGACTAAGACTTGTGCTGATAGTTAGAAGTCATGAGCTTGCATGTCTTGATTGAGACGTGAGGTTACATTGGGTGGGGAGAGTCTTCATCGTGCTCTGGGCATATTTTACTTATTACTTTTTATTGTGTATTAGGCTTTAGTTCCCTCTGCAAAATCTAAGGTATTATATATATATATATATAAAGCTTCCTCCTGGTTCCCTCACACGGAGCCTTGAGTATACTATTAAATTACGAAAGTATCCCTTGAGATCGTCTGCGAGTACCAGCCCTGGGTACGATATCATACTCTCATTTACATATCACATAATTGGTCGTAGTAGCTTTTCCTATTTTCATAACATTATACTGTTTACTTCTCGCTTGAGTGTTTATTGTACCTTGTTATGTCCCCTGAGGACCTGGATATGGATTATGTCCCTAAGTATAGACGAGAAGGTTTACCCCGAGATTTACGGGTCAGGAGATAATATCAGAACAGTACCAGTAGCCAAGGACGAGGTGCTACTGGAGGACTTCTCTTGAGTTCTCAGATTCTCTTTATGTATGATGCCTTGTGATTCTTAGATATGGACTTGGATATTATGACTATTGGACTAGTGTATTTGGATATTTTTCTGTCTCATTATTTTGATACAGGTTGTACCCCGTAATATTTATTTATTTTATTATAATAGACAGTTTCATTTATGGTATTAAAGGTTGAGACTACTTTATCATCTTGCCTCTTGTTTATGAATTGGTGGATAAGATTAGATACATAGACTATGACATATATTGTAGACCATTGTAGTTGTATTACAGCTTAAGTGTACTCTAAAGGGTACATTAAGTTGGGTTTGTCCATTGGAGTTGTGCTGCTAGCCATTGCCAAGAGGCTTGTCCCTTGGTGTTTTGGGACTGGGGCGTGACAACCCAGTAGTACTCAAATATCCTTACCTATACACTTATGACCAATACTCCTTCCCTTACCCTACCTGTGCACATGGTGCACCATCCTTACCCGCACTCTCGAGTGCACTGCATCTCTAAAGCTGCTACTTCCCGAGCCTGCTACTTGAGCTCCCCCTCACTGCACTTCACCAAGATCCCAGCAACACCAACTGCATACATCCTTTACGAGCTCCCCTCACTTATTACACCACTACACAACACACAAGACAAATCACACGCACTGCACACAAGTGCACAACACATACAGTACCATATAATACATCACCACTCGAGCACTGCCTGCAACCTCCCATACACTCACTACACTAAAAAGTCATCAACAACACCACACACACAATAATATATTACACCAAACACTTGGTGTGTGTTACACCTCAGTCCAAAAATACGTAGGACTAGGAATACATGAGCATGCCAGTTGTAAACCCCCTCGACCAATTTAGGGTTTATTTTGAATTAAAATAAGAGACTAGGGTTTAATTGAATCTAATTAGAATTAACGTGCGATAATTATATGTACCCCTCTAACAATTGTGTAATCTTAGATACCGTCAGCTCATCGCATCTGAGCTACACGATATTCGGTAAAAAAGGACGGCTAGCGCACTGCATTTAACCTATTTAAATTGAGGCCAATTTTACCTCAAGCAGAACTCAACCTAGCCCACATACACTCTTTCACATGGACCAGCCCTACCCCAACAAGGCAGGACAGACCCAAATCCCGAGGCCAGCCCACAAACTCTATCACCATATAAATATACATTCTTCTCATTAGAAACCCTAAAAACCATTTCTCTTTATTTCCTTGAGGAAACCCTAGCCGAACTATTCAAAACCGAGCCCTCACCCCTCCGACTTCATAACCACCCTACCACCACCTAAAGCCGCCACTCCCACTGCCCTAACGTCGCCTGACACCGCCAGCACTGCCCCTCCACGACCGGACCACCCTGCCAACCGCCTGCAACCGCGGGCACCGACGGAAACCATCCACCACCATCACCATCCTTTCACCCTGCCAAACCTGTCACGCCCCGATCTCCCGCAGGCTATTTCGGCCGTCCCCGCTAGGCGGGAATCACCCTCGCCAGCGCTCCCGCGGGACGATCGCTTGAGCCATCCGGGCGTGATGCCGCACGAGCGTGATCCACGCCCGTGCAAGGCCATGATTCATTGGCTGGCGGCAAGAGTTCTAAGCCACAGAGTCGCACAGATTGTCCGAGTGCAGCGGAGTCATGAACGCATAGCGATTCGGTAACAGGTTCACTGAGTCGACAATATAGCGGAAGCATTGAAACACAAGTTGAAGTAAAGCAAGCTCTTTTATTGATATGAACAAGTGTTACAGGCGGCGTATAGCCGAGATTACAAGTCGCTCAAGCCTCTCTCTCTGAACAGTAAAAACGTGCCAAGTGGCTACAATTTTGGAATGATTGTACAAGCGATGTTCAGGCGATGTTCGGGCTATGTTCACAATATTATGTCTTGTATATGTGCTTCAGTTCCGGACGCACCGTTGCAAGGCTTCAGAGGGAACTCCTGGCCTTAGCACGCACGAAGGAGGCATCCGCACCGAACGAGGTTCTTCCGTACCCTGCATACAGACTGGTGGATTATCAGTACATTGAATGCACTGGTGGGGAAGCTACTCGCCCGCTCGACAAATCCAAATACGTAATACAGGTTCCGTGCACCAACTATTAAGTTGTCTTTCTAGTTGCCTTAGGATCAGTTTCATGCAAATATTGAATAGCCTAACGTGTCGGGCAGTGCACCGTGCAACATGAGAGGAAATACGGCGAGACTTACCAACTTACCATCTCCTTCCCTGTCTAAGGCAACATTGAGGCAAACATTGTTAATTCGAGCAGAGGCATGTATAAACATTCAGGAGGCAAAGCATATGCAAACACGAGGGTCATTTTAACATGATCGTTCAGGTGTTCAGTTGTTTATTTATGCGATGCAGTGACTCGCATGCGGATAGCCGCTAAGCGAGGATGACTTATCTATATGAACATGAGTCGCTGGCATAGCCATAAAGGACACTAGTCTTAAACGAGAATAGTTTGCAACGAAGGTACAGTGGGCGCTACAAGCCATCTCGTTTAGTACAGTAGACTATACAGTAAAGTTCAGCCATGGAGCGGATGGTATGCAGCGAAAGAACGGTAGGCGCTTCACACTATCTCGTCCAGTACAGTTGGCTGAAACAGTGGAGTTCCATCCGGATCGGAGCGGCCCCAGTGCCCCGGAGACCGTCTGTGGAACTATGCCTCATTTCCGAGTTGTCCGCGACATGCAGGTCAGGGTCTTTTCCAATTTCACGTGATACTCGAGTACTGTAGAACAGGAGTACAGTGGTACAGTAGAACAGTAGAACAGTAGTGCACGATTACAGGAGATGCTTGAATCATGATTCTGTACAGTGATTACTTGTCTTGATGCATTCCCCTGGTTCAGGGATTTGCCTTGGGTGACCTAACGGTCCCGGATACTTGCAGGTTCATTCAGGCACGGAACGACTACGTAGTAGTCTCCCGGGGTTTGGATGAAAACACGGTAACATTCAAGCAGACAAGCATGCGTTCTAAGGAACATAAGTAAACACGTTTGCTCGGACCCGAAGGTAAGCCGAGAGATGAAACCGTTAAGGGACTTAGCATGCGAGGGTCTGTATATAAGTAGTATTTCATTTTCATGTTCTAGCAAGCAATGCAAGTTGGGATTATTCTCTTAGCTAGGTGCGTTAGATTTATTAGCATGCAGGGGGTGATTCACCTAGCGACTAGCATGAATATTCCAGATTTTTATTTATGCTGGCTAAGCAAAGACAAGTTCACCGTAGCCACCCACCTTAGCGATGATTCACCTCGGTAGAGCGATACGCCTGAGCGAGCCTCTGAAAGCCTAAGCTGAATCCTGTAGGGGCAAGTCTGGATATCCTTTGCTTCTTGTTCGAGGAAAAGCGGGTCGGGACAGCTGCACTATTGCCGTTTGAGACGGCAGTCCGCTTGAGCGGAACAGGGTGTTACATCCAACCCAACTTAGAAAAAAAAGTCTCGTCCTCGAGACTTACTAAGGACAAGCAGTATTCTAGGGTTGAGGCAATCCTAGACAAGTCGTTGTACTTGTTCATTGGGATATTCACTTGTACAAGCTTCAAAATCAGCATATCGCTTAGACTGGATCGTGAACACTTTCGAAGTGCACTTCTAGCGTAAACACATCAACCAGCTTAGTGATAGCGAAGTCTTAGCACTCGAGTTTCACCTTTTTCCTAAGTCTTGGATGGTGCACAAGTTCAAGGCATCCCTCGAATAGATGCATTCAACTAAACTTAGAGTTAGTGAAAATCGGACAAGCTACTAGCGATACTCTCAAGGGTTCGCACAGGTTGGCACAAAGGCCACTCGCAGCATACAACCAGACAAGCAATCATATCATTCAAAACGCATTTTAAAAGTATTTAGACTTATTGTTGGAACATCCCATTGAGGCATTGAGAGAGAGCGTGCACATAACCCACGAACGAGCTTTCGAAACAGAGATATCAAATCGAAGTCCAAAGGCGTAGAAGCCAGGCTCTGATACCAACATGTCACGCCCCGATCTCCCATAGGCTATTTCGGCCGTCCCCGCTAGGCGGGAATCACCCTCGTCAGCGCTCCCGCGAGACGATCGCTTGACCCATCCGGGCGTGATGCCGCACGAGCGTGATCCACACCCGTGCAAGGCCATGGTTCATTGGCTGGCGGCAAGAGTTCTAAGCCACAGAGTCGTACAGATTGTCCGAGTGTAGCGGAGTCATGAACGCATAGCGATTCGGTAACAGGTTCACTGAGTCGACAATATAGCAGAAGCATTGAAACACAAGTTGAAGTAAAGCAAGCTCTTTTATTGATATAAACAAGTGTTACATGCGGCGTATAGCTGAGATTACAAGTCGCTCAAGCCTCTCTCTCTGAACAGTAAAAGCGTGCCAAGTGGCTAAATTTTGGAATGATTGTACATGCGATGTTCAGGCGATGTTCGGGCTATGTTCACAACATTATGTCTTGTATATGTGCTTCAGTTCCGGATGCACCGTTGCAAGGCTTCAGAGGGAACTCCTTGCCTTAGCACGCACGAAGGAGGCATCCGCACTGAACGAGGTTCTCCCGTACCCTGCATACAGACTGGTGGATTATCAGTACATTGAATGCACTGGTGGGGAAGCTACTCGCCCGCTCGACAAATCCAAACACGTAATACAGGTTCCGTGCACCAACTATTAAGTTGTCTTTCTAGTTGCCTTAGGATTAGTTTCATGCAAATATTGAATAGCCTAACGTGTCGGGCAGTGCACCGTGCAACATGAGAGGAAATACGGCGAGACTTACCAACTTACCATCTCCTTCCCTGTCTAAGGCAACATTGAGGCAAACATTGTTAATTCGAGCAGAGGCATGTATAAACATTCAGGAGGCAAAGCATATGCAAACACGAGGGTCGTTTTAACATGATCGTTCAGGTGTTCAGTTGTTTATTTATGCGATGCAGTGACTCGCATGCGGATAGCCGCTAAGCGAGGATGACTTATCTATATGAACATGAGTCGCTGGCATAGCCATAAAGGACACTAGTCTTAAACGAGAATAGTTTGCAACGAAGGTACAGTGGGCGCTACAAGCTATCTCGTTTAGTACAGTAGACTATACAGTAAAGTTCAGCCATGGAGCGGATGGTATACAGCGAAAGAACGGTAGGGGCTGCACACTATCTCGTCCAGTACAGTTGGCTGAAACAGTGGAGTTCCATCCGGATCAGAGCGGCCCCAGTGCCCCGGAGACCGTTCGTGGAACTATGCCTCATTTCCGAGTTGTCCGCGACATGCAGGTCAGGGTCTTTTCCAATTTTACGTGATACTCGAGTACTGTAGAATAGGAGTACAGTGGTATAGTAGAACAGTAGAACAGTAGTGCACGATTACAGGAGATGCTTGAATCATGATTCTGTACAGTAATTACTTGTCTTGATGCATTCCCCTGGTTCGAGGATTTGCCTTGGGTGACCTAACGGGCCCGGATACTTGCAGGTTCATTCAGGCACGGAACGACTACGTAGTAGTCTCTCGGGGTTTGGATGAAAATACGGTAACATTCAAGCAGACAAGCATGCGTTCTAAGGAACATAAGTAAACACGTTTGCTCGGACCCGAAGGTAAGCCGAGAGATGAAACCGTTAAGGGACTTAGCATGCGAGGGTCTGTATATAAGCAGTATTTTATTTTTATGTTCTAGCAAGCAATGCAAGTTGGGATTATTCCCTTAGCTAGGTGCGTTGGATTTATTAGCATGCAGGGGGTGATTCACCTAGCGACTAGCATGAATATTCCAGATTTTTATTTGTGCTGGCTAAGCAAAGACAAGTTCACCGTAGCCACCCACCTTAGCGATGATTCGCCTCGGTAGAGCGATACGCCTGAGCGAGCCTCTAAAAGCCTAAGCTGAATCCTGTAGGGGCAAGTCTGGATATCCTTTGCTTCTTGTTCGAGGCAAAGCGGGTCAGGACAGCTGCACTATTGTCGTTTGAGACGGCAGTCCGCTTGAGCGGAACGGGGTGTTACAAAACCCGACCCCGAACGGCTCCCAGACGGACCACCGCCTCCAGCATCACCAACCACCGCCGCCAGTCCGACCAACACCGCTTCCACGCCATCCCAGCGCCGCCCCCGCCGCTGTCGCTGCTGTCGTGCCGCCATGCGACACCGGAGCTCCACCATGTCGGAGAGCACGTCGACGAGACCCCCTAGTTCTGACGATCAGGTACTCGATCACCAACCCCTCATTTCTTGTATCCTAACGTTATACCATCGTGTCGTGTATTATTGATTTGGACACGGGTAATATAAAAGGAAACCCTATATGTTTGCATGTATATTAGATGGTAATTAATTAGACTAGATAGTAATTAATAATTAGTAATCACTCCAAGGATATGAGACTGTCATCAAGGACTAATATTTTCCCTTAACACCTGGACATAAAGCAAGCATGTTTGGACAAGGAAACCAAGAACGTATTCGTACAAATCAAAAATAGTTGGTAACCCCCTTAACTTTAGTAAATTACTGTCTCAAGGCGTACCCTAACCGAGGACAGAATACGTGTACACCCTAGCTACGTGCACATGTGATGCTGTATTCGATCAGCCGTAAACTTGCGACAGTATCCAGGAGTAGCATCATAATCGTGTGTATATATATTGTCTTAGTGTCTGATGTTAGATTTCTATATTATATTGTATGTTAGGATCATTGGATCATCCAGGAGACGCTGCAGGAGCCGGCTATTGGCATTCACAGCTTCAGGACCCAAGCAAGATACCTTGCCATATTTACTGTCTAATTTAAATTATGCATATGTTGTATTGTATTCTTGTGCTTTTCTTTTTATACAATTGTGCTCGTTCGAGATTGACTCGGGTGCATTCAACGGATACGTCAATGATTAGTATACTTGACCTAGTCATTAGCAGACTCACCCCATTGGAGGATACTCTGTTATCTTCTGAAACCTGATACCTTACACATTCACTGAGACATATTCATATTGGGATGCGGGTTCGCTTACTCGACTAGCTATCGGTGCGTGTAAATTACATCACGGTTAGTACGTAATTCAAGTTATATTTTAGTGTTAGATACTGGCATATAGATACGTGGTATGCACGTCGAGTATTCGACTTGCGTATCTACATTGGGCGGGGAGGACATTAGTAGGCATATAGGATACACCCATTGGAGTCCGTAGTATCCAGAAAAACCACGGATCTAATAACTTCCCTTTACACTGCTGCCACATTCTTCGGAGCGATATGGACGATATACTGTACTGCTGCCACGTTCTTCGGAGCGATATGGACGATATACTGCGCTACTGCCATGCTATTCGAGGTGTTGGACGTTATGCCTTTGCCTACACATACGTACCAAAGTTGTCCTCATATTGTATTCACCTAGATGGTTAGCACACCCTTATTGTATTTATTTTATTCAGTATTTATATATGGCATGTTTTTATGTATCTTGTTACGTCCCTCTGAGGACATGGTACCTTTCCAGATTTGGACGAGGCATATTACCCCACAGTGTACGGCCCAGGACAGGAGACGAGGTTCGCTACCGCAGAGGAGCTAGAGGTACTACCGTCAGAGTTTTCGTGATCACTTGTAGGTCTTCTGCCTAGGATTGGGAGCATCATTATCTAGTCAGCCAATGCCCTAGTCAACACTATTTTATCTATCATTTTAGTACTTTTATTTCGTCATAGTAGTGGGTTTGTTCCCACCAGACATTCTTGGTTGTACTATGATATTTTGAGACTGGTGTTTATCTTCCAGCAGTTTATTTAGTACTTCTTGTTGTTTATATTGTGGATGAGATTAGATTACCTGTTGACGATTGATATTGAACTTGTTAGTATTTTAGGACAGCATAGCACTCTTCGTTAGGATCCATTAAATTGGGATATCCTCGGAGACGTGGCAGCTGGCTATTGCCACATGGCCTAATTCCATATATTTTGGGATTGGGGCGTGACATAATTTTAGTGGTAGCCCATGCAGGTCGACTTTTTCGCTTGTGGTATGGTAACATGCCCAGCGAGCCTGCAATAGGATAGAAATTTCTAGGTCTCATCTACTTTGACTGTATCTTTGAACTTCCTTCGTATTACTTCTAAATATCTGCATCCTGTTTGCTTGATTTCGTACTCTTTTAATGAAGTCCTATCTCTTACAGCAAGATGAACTTGCGCAGTGGACGAGGAGCACCTAGTGCCTCCATGCCGGACAATACCCTCCGATGAGGGGAGGTACCCCAAGGACTACCTGGAGGGCAACCACCGCCACAGGCCCCGCTGATACATTGGCACGAGACTTCTCAGGACGATCCTACCCAGCAGCCCGAGGAACAGACTTCACAGACGATCTCCATACCGTATTTTGACGGCCAGACTTCAAGAGCTACATCGATGCCGCAGACCGAGAGGCCGACATCTGAGGAGACACCTACCGCACAGCCAGAGGTTCCATTACCACTACCTCCACCTTATACACCCCAGATGCCACAACTAGATGGACAGCCACAGATGCTGCAGTTCTTCCAAACTATGATGCAAGCACAGTGGCATCAGATAGAGACATTGAGACAGAGTTTGATGGCAGTACTAGAGTGGACACCTGTCACAACACCAGTACCAGCACCTCCACCAGCCCAGACAGGTGGCACTGTAAGATAGTTCTGACAGATGGGACCAGATACTTTCTTAGGAAATGAGACTGTAGAGCAAATCTCCGATTGGGTCACCAATACGGAGATGCTGCTAGAGGCTTCACAACTGCACCCAGACCTCTGGATGACCGCAGTGAGGGCCCAACTAAAAGGCAACGTCCATCACTGGTAGGATTCTATTGAGCGCAGCGTAGGCAAGAACCAGACTTGGGAACAGTTCTTAGAGTACTTCAATGCGAAGTATTTCCCAGCTACAGTTAGGAATGCCCTGTACTCCCAGTTTCTACATCTAGAACAAAGGAATATGACTGTTGACGCATATGACGCAGAGTTTAGCCGTCTCAGCAGTTTTGGTGCCGTCCTGGTACCCAATGATCTAGAGAAGGCCCAAAGATTCCATCACGGCCTCACCTTCGAGCTACAGAGGTATACCACCATACATGCGAGAATTTCATATGAAGAGGTTCTTTCAGAGGCGAGGGTCCAGGAGGCCATAGGTAGAGGAGCAAGACATTCCAACACAGCCGCACCAGCCAGAGCCCAGCCCGGAATAGGAGGACCAATCCGTCGTCCCGGAGCACAGACACAGCAGAGGACAATGCCATACCAGCAAAGGGAGCTTCCGACTTGCTACCACTGTGGAAAAAGAGGACATTACGAGAAGGACTGCAGAAAAAGACTGAGGACATGTCTGATTTGTGGGTCAGACCAGCACCAGGTCCGAGACTGCCCACAGCGCAGAGATGCAGCACCGCCGGCAGGACATAGACCAGCAGCACCAGTTCCGAGGATACTACCACCGCTAGGAGGTCAACATCCACCAGCACATGGAGGATTTTAGAGGGGACCACCCTTGGCCCCATAGGAGGCACAGTTTGACTTAGGTCGACAGCAGACCGGAGGGCAGAGGCACGGACAGGCCTTTGCACTAGCAGCTACAGAGGAGGAAACAGAAGGGGAGGCTATCACAGGTACCATTTTAGTTGCATCATTACCTGCAACTGTATTGTTTGATTCTGGTGCTAAGTTATCATTTATATCTAGTAGATTTATAGCAATGCATAGAGTAGCTACCTCCCCCTTACCTAAGAGTTGGAAGATTCTTACCGGAGGAAGTATCGTGCCGGTTACCAGCACTATTAGAACGAGCACGGTAGTCGTATATGATAGAGAGATGAGAGCACGATTCTTGGTATTACCCATGTCGTACTTTGATGTTGTGCTAGGCATGGACAGGTTAAGCCAGTATAATACTGTACTGAATTGCCGGAAAGGTAGCGTCACTTTTAGACCGCCAGATAAACCGGAGTTCGAGTACATGCGAGGTACCGTCAAATAAGGAGTAGGACATATAGCTGAAACTTACATGGCTATGGAGATTTCACCCCCACCAATAGTTACAGAATTCGAGGATGTGTTTCCTGAAGAATTTTTAGGCTTACCGCCAGATAGAGACGTGGAGTTCACCATCGAGCTAGTACCCGAAGCAGTACCGGTATCTTCTAATGTGTACCGAATGGCGAAGAAGGAGTTAGATGAGCTGAAACTATAATTAGAGGAGTTACAGAGCAAGGGATTTATCCATCCTAGTGCATCACCCCTGGGGAGCACCAGTGTTGTTTGTGCCTAAGAAGGATGGAACAGTACGCATGTGCATTGATTAAAGATCCCTTAATGCTTTGACTATCAAGAACAAATATCCCCTGCCGCAGATTGATGATTTATTCGACCAACTGACAGGAGCAGTAGTATTCACAAAGATCGACTTAAGATCGGGTTATCATCAAGTAAAGGTGCAAAGAGAAGACATTCAAAAGACAGCATTCATACTCGTTATGGTCACTATGTGTTCTTAGTGATGCCTTTTGGACTGACGAATGCACTTGCTGTATTTATGAACTTGATGAATAGAGTATTCCACCAATACTTAGACCGGTTCGTGGTAGTCTTCATCGACGACATTTTGGTGTATTCGAAGAGCCACGAGGAACACGAAGAGCACTTGAGACTAGTATTGGAGACCCTGAGGAGAGAGAGGCTTTATGCTAAGCTGAACAAGTGCGAGTTTCTCTTAGATCGTGTCACTTTCCTTGGACACGTTATCTCAGGAGATGGAATTTCAGTAGATCCGGCAAAGATTTCATCAGTAGAGACATGGCCAACCCCTACTAATGTCTCGGAGGTGAGAAGTTTCCTAGGACTTGCCGGATATTACCGGAGGTTCGTGGAGAACTTCGCAAAGATTGCAGACCCGATGACCCGCCTGACCCGTAAGGAGCAGGAGTTCACTTGGACAGAGGAGTGCCAGAAAGCATTCGATGAGCTGAAGAAGCGTTTGACTACAGCACCTATCTTAACCATACTGTAAACTCCCTCGACCAGATTTCAGTAATTTAGGATTATTTTTGACTAATTAGAATTATTGCAACTTTTTAAAAATTTATTTATTATATATTCTATTGATTATGCACCTGTTCATTACATAATTAATTAGGACATTACACTAGCTGTTAACCCTAAACAAAGTCCACATACCTGCCCTAGACATGTTAGACTACTTTTTCTGCTTTTTGTGCAACTCCCATATACCTTATTTGGTACTTCGTTTTAGTCGTACAAATATTGTTATAGACGTACGTATTTATTTCCTATTTAAAATTCTGCTCTTTACCCATCTCTATACCCTAGGGATTTGAGGACCAGTAGGCACCTGTTTTGCCCAAACAAAAATACGATAATATTCTACTCTAATTATACTACAATTAGTGTATTGACACCGTAGAAAAATTATGACCCTAACAGCCTCTAAATAATTAGTGAACACCATGCGCAGTATTTATTAAATAATAAATACGGTGACCCATATCACCTAAAGAATCAGACCCTGCCTCTGCCCAGACTCACCCCCACACTTCCCAAAACATTTCCCCAGTTGTTTCCCTCATTTTTGCACAATTCAGTATTTCGGGGAATCAGTATTTTAAATCAAGCAAATTACGAAATTACGCAAAATACCAACTTTGGGACCTATTTGCAAATTATAAAAGTTCAAGGGTTTTTATGCAAAAATGCATGTGAGGTGGCATAACCTCATTGGCTATTAACCCTAATCCTTACATGTGGCCCTAAACATCCAGAAAAATCTGTTAAAAATATCCTAAAAATCAAAATTACCCAAATGCCCCTAAACTTCCCCTTAATTACAACCCTGCCACTCCCCCTAAACCTATAAAACCCGACCCCCCCCTCTTCAAACCCTCACAGCCACCTCCCTCCGCCACCACCGGCCACCCAACTCCGGCGAAGCCCTCGCCCTTACCCCACCTCCCCTCCGGCCAAGCCTCACCCCCTCCGGCCGCCTGCTCCACCGTGGGCAGCCCCCGCAAGCCAACCCCCCAACACCATCACCCACAGCCACCACCACCCGAACCACCCCCACCACCGTTCGACTCGCCCTGACCCCCTCTACCCGACCACCACTTCCCCTCCGGCCCACGACGCCTCCTCCGTCGTCGGCAGCCACCGCAACACCATCAGCTCCCCCTAACCCTAACAGCACCCCCTCACCTCCGACCGCCTCTAGCCGCCACCACAGCCACCGTAGACCCCCGCCACCACCACCAACCTCACCGCCACCCTCTCCTCCGGCGATCCCCCACCCTACACCGCCTTCCCCGCCGCCGCTGCCACCCCCGCAAGCAGCTGCTGCTGTTGCTGCTGCTAGCAGCCATTGCTGCTGTTGCTGCCATTCCGGCCAGCCTCCGCCGCCTCCGCCGCCGTCCTTCCGCCGTCGACGACGTGTGGGACCCCCCTGTCAGTAGGTATACCCCCCCTCTTCTTTATACGTATATACGCATAATTCTATATATGTATGTATATATGTATATATATTTATATATATATATGTTTATATATATAATATATTATATATATTATTATATACTGTATAAATACAGTATATTTATACAGTATATGTATATATTTATGTATATATACATATATATATACCTATGTATATGAAGTATATATATAATGTCTATTTATATATATATTTACATATAACATATTATGTATATATATGAATATGTACATCTTTATTTCTTGTTATATATATATATATATATATATATATATATATATATATATATATGTAGCATATATAAATATATGTATACATATATTTATATATATTCTATATATATTTTCAGTTACTCTATATATGCAATATATATAATTATATATTATATAATTATGCTGGATAATACAACATATATCTATATATACATGTATATTTACATTCCTGCACTGCCTTTCATTTTATATATATATATATGTATAATATATATATCTATATATACTATATAATATTGTACTGGATAATACAGTACATATGTATTTATATATATATTTATATTTCCTGCAATGTCTTTCCAATTTATTATATATATATATGTATATATCTATATCTATATATATATATATCTATATATATATATATATATATATATATATATATATATATATATATATATATATAATCTACCTATATAATATATACTTAATAGACCCATCAAGGTGTACTTAAGCTGTAATACAGCAATAAGGTCTATGTCACAATCTAATCTCATCCATAGAAGAAAATATGAACAATAACAACAAAATGAAATATCAACATCATCAAGTCTCCATAAAGTAAATCGGAGAACAATCCGATAATAAGTTTGATACAATGGTTCAACAGACCAGAAATGAAAGAGTTTAATAATAACAAATACTGAGTATAGATGAAGCAAATACTCAAGAGAAATCCTCGGTGATCACCTCGTCCTCGGGGATCGGTTCAGCTCCAATGTCTGCTCCTGCTCCATATACCTTGAAATAGAACTCATCTGCTAAACCTGGAAACATAATCCGGATCCAGGTCCTCAGGGGACATAGCAAGGTACAAGAATAACTCAAGCCATAATAAATGCAGTGCAATAATGAATCAATAGGGTAAATTATATAACCAGCTAAGTGAAATACAAGATGAGAGCACTACAAGCTCGGTGTCGGGGAGCTGGTAGCGATAATATCACGTAATGGGTCAAGCTCAGATTTAGATTCTTGAGCACCACATTAATAAGGGTTTATATATATAATCATCCCGTAGCCTGTGTGTCTCTCCCCACCCAATGTAATCATACGTCTTATGTCCACGACGTCTCATGTCCATGTCACGCAAGATCATATCAATTCAGCAAGTCATAATGATATCTAAGCATGTATAAAGTATATGTCACGAACCTGTATCCTACACAGAATTACGATGAATATCTCAGGAAGATTCTGTCTCATGAACAGTGTCAAGTGTCCTATGGTATGACGTACTTGATAATGCAAGCACGGAAATATAGTGTCTCAATATCCATGTCTAGGTGACGTTACACAACTCCGCGTACGGCGTTGACACCCGGATATTATTCAGACGTTAAGTAATGTCACACGGTCCTAGGTTGAACATTTATATCACAGGAATAGATCAAGAGAATATGAAACAAATTACTGCAAGTATTGGCAAGGTACACTTGCCTGGGGTTGGATTTCCAATTGCTGCTTTGGTATCAGCGGGATATACAGGTACTCCTCTGCTTGCTGAAATTAACATTTCCATTAGGTTCAGAAGATATCAATTAGCTAGAATTGCCTGTCCATAAGTTCAATTTGGACACAGGGGCAAAAATGATAATTTATGGTCAAAGCGGGGTCCACATGTGGCCCATTTTGCACCGAAAAATGTGCCAGAGACAATATTCTCCAAATTCGTCAAACTTAGTATCTACAAGTCCAGAACGACGATACAAACCCAAGGAATGTCCAGAAATAGATACCGATGAGCCGATCACAAAATCACCCATCAAGTGGAGCCGTGGGGCCCACGATACGGGATTTTGTCAACTTTCTCAGAATCGAACCAAACTTAGGTCACAGGACTAGCGTATTGCTACGAGTCTGATGGCGCAAGTTTCATTTTGATTCAACGAGCGTACACGAAGTTACAATGAGTTTTATAATAGGGACGATACGGGGTGTTGTCGACGGATACGCGTTGATTTCGGTGTGCACGCACATCCAAATCAACTTTCGTGAAATACCACACGTCTATATTAACGGCGCGCACCTTTCGATAAAGTCCGTACATGGCCAAGTCGTCCCGTTTAGCATGGTGCACCCAGTTCCAGGAAAATTAAGGTATTTAAATAGCCAAGATTTTGGTCATTTTTACCCTCAAAAATATTACAAACTACAGCTCAATAAATTACACTAAAATAGGGTTTTAAAACTTGGTCATATGGTCTAAATAATTGTTCAAACCAATTTTGAAAACATTTCACAGGTTGGTCACAAAACGGTCGCGAACTGGGGGGTTCAGGACGAATTCTGAATTTTCAGAAAAAGTGGATTTATTTTCCTGATTTTGCGTCGCAGTTTGCGACCGACACAGGATGCGATACCCCGAACGAGTTGCACGGGGTTCGAGAGGGTCACGCAGGGTTCGTGCACGAGTCGACAGAACAGAAAATAAAAGGACGAGGAGAGAGAAAACCTCACATGAACGATGGCTCAGAATTGACTAAAATTGGGCGTACGCGAGGGCGCGGCGCGGCGGAGCTCGCTGGCGGCGGAGCTGCGGCTGCTGGGGTCTGCGGCTGCCGACGGAGAGGGCACGGCGGAGTCGGGTCGGTCGGCCTGGGGATGGCGCCGGAGGATGGCGGCATCGTCGGGTCGCCGGAGGGTAATGGGGATGGCGATGGTGCTGTGGGGAGATGGCTGGGTTCGGGGCATTTTTATAGTGGTGGTGGCGGACGGGTTGGGGAGGGGGACCGGCGCAGGGAGCGGGGGAGCCGTCGGAGAGGAGGAGCATCGCCGACAGAGGGTCGGGGAGGCGGAGCGGCGCTGGGCGGTTGGGCGAAGAGGAATCGGGGGGTCGTTGCGGTTACAGAAGAAAGGGTCATGGTGGGTCGGGTTGCGGGTCGGGTTTTAGGATCCGGATCCGTCCCGACCTGCTAGGGGATGGGTTCGAATTTCGGGTCGGGTTCGGGTATGGGTCTGACCTGACCCGACCCGCTAAGATTGGTTTAGGGGTTCGGTTTAATTGTGTTTGGTTCGGTTCATGGTTGGTTTGGTTTGGTTCAGGTTGGTTTAAATTATTTTATTTAAAATATTAATTTTTAGGTCTTTAAAAATATTTCTGGGGTCCAATAAATTCCAGAAAAATTACTGTAAATCTAAGCTTTTATTTTACACCCAAAAATATTATTTTTATAATATTTTAATATTAAAAAAATTATAATAATTATTTTATACCAGAAAATATTTATTTAATTAGTTAAAAATCCAAAAAATTCTGAAAATTCATTTTTAAATTCCAGAAAAATCTTGGGGTTTACAGACCTCAACAAAGAATGATGCGTCAGGCTCGGGTCCATACTCTTGCGGATAATCATGATCGTCTCTACCTAAAAAGGGACCAGGTTCTCAGAGGTACGTAACAAGATACAAAAGTTAGCATGCCAAATGAATACAGTAAAACATGCATAAAGAATAGACAGAAAATATACAAGTACGATGTACTAGACAAATTATATGAAAGATGCATAATGAGGACAACTTTTCAATGTATGGGCAGGTGTAGGCTACTCTAACACATACGTTATATCATAACACAAGAATATATAAACGTACATGTATCATTAATCGACATACATCGGGGTTAGCGACCATGGTAACACCAAATCGACAAACCTCGAGGGTAGCAACCATCGCGACACAAATACCGTAGTTCGTCCAGTTACTACAGTTTACCAAAGTGGTTAGCCCATACGCCTACGGACTATCCTCCCCTCCCATAATATTGTTTCAAGTGTGTGTCAACATATATAATATATAACTTTGACTGAAAGAAAGAAAAACACATATAACGAATGTATAAAAATATAGTAAGCATGTAATGTACTGTAGGCAATTTGGCAAGGTATATTTATCTGGTGTCCGAGCAGAGTTTAGACAATGTCCTGGCAGTGAATATGTCAAGTCAACATTAGCACAAAGAGGAGAATATGTACAAACGTCTCTAGATGCTGAAATAAATATCACCAATATTTCTGAAATAAGCGAGATAGTCAAAAAATACTACGCTTTCGTCCAATTTAGACACAGGGGCAAAATAATAATTTTGGATCAAAGTAGTATCCATATATGGGCCACTTTGTACCAAAAAATATGTCAAGATCAAAGATCTCTAAATAGGACAAATTATAGGTTAAAAAATCATAATCGATGATACAAACTCAACGATATGTCCAGTTTTGGATTCCGGTGAGCTGATCACAAAATCGTTCGTCAAGTCGAATCGTGGGACCTGCAAAATGGTACCTCAGTCAACAGTCTCATAATTCGACCAAACTTGGTTCATAGAACTAGCGTAATGCTACAAATCCAATGGCATAAATTTTATCTTATTCTGACGAGCGTGTCCAAAGTAGGATGATTATTTGCAAAAGTCGTGATACGGGAACTTTCGATGGATATGGGTCAATTTTGGCCTGCACACACGTTCAAATTAACTTTTGCGAAAGCCCATAAGTCAGAAAATACTATACACGCCATTTGGTTCAATTAATATAGGATAAGGTGGTCCCGTTTGGCAGGGCACACTCTGTATCAAGAAATTTTAATGTTTTGAAAACAAGTTTTTCTTAAAATTCTACATAATTTTTTACTAAGTTTTAAATCAAATTAATTTAAATTATTTAATGGTTTCTGAAGAGGGTCAGGTTGTCGATACATTGGTGAAATCAATACTTCGATCGATCTATTATAGAGGAAGATATAAGCCTTCCAACAGAGGGTGTTAGACTGTTTTGATTCTGTTTTATACATTAGTGTATAAATGATTTTTTGGGGATTTTTTGGTCGATTTATCACTGAATCGAACTCATTCGAATCAAAACTATTTGAAGGTAATCGAAGGGCGTTAGGTTGCGAACATACCGGAGAAGGCAAATCAGAAAATGATCGAACGAAGAGTAAGAAAAGATATCGTGAAGTCGGGATCACGGGGCTGCGCGTTGCGACTGTGTACATGCGAATGGGGGCGACGACGGTGCTATCTGCCGTCGACGGCGGCGGGCAAGGGTCAGGGGTGATCACCGGGGTATTGGGTAGGTCTAGTGTTGGAATATTTTTGGTATAGAATTAGGGTTTGGAGTACATATATATATATATATATATATATATATATATATATATATATATATATATATATATATATATATATATATATATAGAGAGAGAGAGAGAGAGAGAGAGAGAGAGAGAGAGAGAGAGAGAACAGGAGAGGGGGGTTTTGCGGGTCTGTGTGTGTGCGTTGGGTTGTTTTGGGTTTAAGTGTTTTGCTTTCTTCCTTTTTATTTGGTTTTATCTTTTCTTTTTCTTATCTTTTCTTTTACTAAATTTAGTAACGATACATATATATATATATTTATATATATGTTTATATATATATATGAGAATAAATAAAATTATACCAAAGATATATTTGCACAGAAAATAAATTCTAGTAAAAATTTATAATACCTTATTAAATAATTTTGAGTGAAAAAATATAGTTTTGTGAAATAAATTAGAAATTTATATTTATATAAATAAATAATTGAAAGATTTTATTTCCTAATTAATTGAGAAAATATTCTAATAAAATCAAACAATTAAATTAAATAAAAAAGTAGTAAAAATTATAATTTAGAATTAGGGGGTTTACATTCTACCCAACTTAAAAGAATTTTGACCTCGAAATTAAAAATAAAGTACGATCTTAGAACAGAGGAAGGCAATATGGTAGAGAAGGGCCGAGTACGAATTATCATGCCTCAAACTTGGGGAAAAAAATATAAATCATGCTTAAATTCTAAGGGTTGGTTTGGTCTGCTTAAGTAAAGTAATATGACAGGATTAAGTTTTTTGTACAAGAAGAACTTGCACATGGAATCGAGGATACGAAAGATATGATGGAGGAGATAACCCAAGAGAGCGAGGTGTTGATAGGATAGAGAATACTACTACTGTTACTCGTGTCACCTACTAGTTTCGTAGGTATGCCACCTCGTTAAAATATCAACCTATCCTTATTGTCGCTAAACCACCATATATATATATATATATATACAATTCTACCTCTATTTATACTCCTAAAATTTTGTGTCATAATAGGTATAGATCTAGTACTATCCATATGTCCAACTTTCATCAAGCACTGAGTGTTCGTATCTCCGAAATAAGGAAAGACAGAAAACAATAATAAGGAGTTCAAAAAAGATGTGATCGAATACAAATACGAGTTTAAAGGAGATATGAGAATTCAAAAGAGAGTTGTCAAAGTAGTGGTGGATTAAGATTCTATTTGGTTTATTTCTAATTACAAGCTTGCATCAATATAGTTTCGTAACCGATATGATATGCTTGGACCTGCCTAGAGGGAAAGTATATTCATCTAATAAGCTAAGTCAGATATATCTCAACCTATATAAAATAGTAATATATTGAGCGAACCAAGTACACTAAGGTTGATCATACCATAATATACCGATTCTAATTAGACAATGTATTAGTGTGTGCACCTAATAATACATATGTCATGATCAAGCTCGATAGAAGAATAAGCTTGCATAACTAGGCTATAATATCAGCATAAATCATGATAGTCCAAAATATAAGCACGCTTGATTATGACAAAGGAAGGTACAAAATAATTCAAGTTCATCAAGAATCTAATTCTCGCTCGGTGTTTGCCTCCACAGTTGCCATGCTAACTTCTTGTCTAAGTCTCTGGTCGACCAAATGGGGGTATAGCCTCTAAAGCTCTACAGTCTGGATAAACACTTGTAGAAGTATCACGACCCGCACCCGGGGTAAGGGTACTAGTCGGAAACAACGCCCAGCCTACGCCGCAGAATCGGCGGTAGAACGTTGTCTAGAAAGTCTATCTAATATAATGAACCACCAAAAGATAGTGTACTCAATCACAGAACTAAGATAGAATGAACACGGATCAGATAAGAATAGAATAGTCATCAACTCATGAGTTTAAAATAATACATCAATGAGTCTGAAGAGTAACAAAAATAAGCTGGAGACAAATCCAGTACAAAAGAATACTATCATACTACAAGCTACACTCCAGGGTCAACTGTCTCAGTTGGGATAAGTCCCTCTTGAGCCAGGGTCTCCGAATCTAAACCCACAATATCCTGGGGTCCATAATAGGTAGGGTACTCCTCAGTGTCATCTGAAAAAATATATCCAGTCAGGAAAGGAGCAGAGTACATCTCTAACAGCAGTTCTAATCCATGATAAAAACTATGTAACAGTAAATAGCTGTGGATAAACAAGATGCACAAAATAGATACAAGAGATATATAGACAATAAGGAAATACTGGAAAGAAATACAATAATGAACAATATGCCAATAAAACAATAATACTAATGTCTAAGTATGTGAGTACTAGCTTAACATGTGATCGGCTTGGGCAAGATACAATGCGGCCTGGCTAATCATACGTGCGGTGCATGATCAACACTATTCGCTTACCAATACTTTATTCAATAGGGATTTGATCACATATCTATACTAATACTTCCCACCCCCAACTGGTATAATAGATCCAACTATGGTATGCTATGGCACTAGATTCCCCAAGAAGATAGCTAGTCTCCCCGAGAATCGGTGTCTGTACATGTACAAGATAACCAATGAAACAATACTTGCACCATATACACCATATACCAAGGAATAACATCTCATGACGAGATCCGGATATACCAATCCGTGTAACCATAGTGTCGAGAGAAACATGTAAATCTACACTAGATACAACGAACATAGAGGATATCATAAATGAGAAACTATCAGAGAATGTACTCGCCTGAAGTCCAATGAATAATCTCATAGATGTCTGACTCGGTGCCTCAAAAACCTAGATATGGAATACCACATTAATACAAGGTCCCGGAAAGAGAACAAGTCAAACTAGTCAACTTCTAGGTCAATAAATCAATTCTAAGTTAAAAGTCAACTATGGTCAACTCTAAAGTCAACTAAAGTCAAACATGGTCAAACCAAGGTCATCCTCACAAGACATCTATACAAATAATATAGAAAATAAAATACAACAATTTAGGAATCAAATTAAATCCCAATTGATACCCACACAAAGTATACTAATAATACAATATTATACACTCTAAATAATGTATATACAAACCAATATTTATACAAATAAAATAATATATTATTATTAGTATTATACCTCACAAAAACACCTATATATATACATATATATATATATACAAATATAATATATAATATATAAATTAAATCTGCCAAATCATCACTGAAAACAGTGAGCTAAAAATACAATTTAAATAAAATAGCTTATAGTGACAGTCTCAACTGTCACAGAAAATCTGTCGCAGAAACTCTATATATAAACCACTGCTGTTACAGTTTGATGACAGTTTCAAACTGTCACAGAAAACCGTCGCAAATACCGCTGTCTAAATCCCGTCCACTGCTATTAATGACAGAACTGTCATTAATAGCTACAGCGGCTGCTGTTTTAATGACAGGACTCTGTCATTAAATGCCCTGTCGCCAAAGCTATATATATATAATCTATATATTAATAACTATAAATCAATATAAATAAATATATATATATATACATATATAAAACAATTTAATAAATATATATACTTATATATATATATATACACATAAACTTACACATTAAAATATTAATAATTACTAAACACAATGCACATATTAATGTACATATTTTACATGGCTAGAAGCACACATAAAAATACATTCATTAATATCCAAATAATTACATAATAATTATAAATAATATAATTACACATTTAAACACATAAATATATTTTATAAAATATTTATGTATAATTTATGTTATTAACATAAGTACATATATAATTGCATGCAAAAAAGCTACATACATATATTTATACACCACATTAGAACACATAGAAATATCTATAGATCTATGCTACAATAAATACCATAATAAATACACTAAAATAATATATAATATATATATATATTTACTAATTATAAATGAAGAATTTAAAGCATAAATAATTAGATCTATACATAAACACACCAATTTGGAGAGTATCACACCGTATCTCACTAGATCTAGGATACGCATGTGACACGAGTCCAACACACAACCAATTGCACCCCGAAGGACACAAACAAGTCACAAATAATATTTATGAACAAATCAAAGTATCAAAAGTAGATCTATGTGTCCGTGTCAAAATACGACATGTTCAAAGCCCCGTGTCGGAGGGAAAACCCCAAAATGACACGTATCACCAAATAGTTGGGATACGAACCACATGTACCCAAATATGGACACGACATAAGCCCTAAACACATAATCACATGCCCAATTGATCTATAGGATTAATTGACACACACAACAAAATGTAAATTCGAAATTCCAACAAAATTGACACAAAAAGCATCATAACTTTCTCCATGGGTCTCCTATGGACACAAAACAAATTCCTATGGGTAGTACATACATATAGGTTGATTTTACATGATTAAATCTCAGATTTAGAAGCTATTTTAATGGGAAAAAAAATTAAATTATATCTATTGGGAGATGGATTTCCAATGAAACCTCCAATTGAGATGAACTTGCTTCCAAATTGTAGATCCTTGCTCCTCTTTGTATATCCTTGCTTCCTCCTTCTAGATCCTTGCTTCTCAACTTTCTAATGGTGAATTGGAAAGAATTTGGGATAAATTTGGTGGAGAATTGGAATGGGAATGGAAAGAATTTGGGAGTGGGAATTTTTAGATCTAGATTTGGAATGAGAATAAGAGGAGAGAGAAATTTCCCCCCTCTTTTAATAGGCCGGCCTTGCCCCTCTCCCAAGCAATTGTAAAATGTCCAATGTACCCCTTGGGGCCTCTCATGAAGAAATAATTAAGGAAGGAAGCTTCTAGTCTAATCATTTAATTAATTTAATCCATCTCCTTAACCATGGGCTTTCTAAATGGGCCAAATCTAACTATTTAATTCATGTTGGTCCATGGGTCCAAACTACACTAGTTGGGTCCACTAAAATAAGTTCAAAATAATTAAATAACATCCAACAATATTTAAATAATACAACAAAAATTATTTACCATGCACAATATTTATTTAAATAGGAAATTACCAAAATACCCTTTTTCCTAAAATGTGGTAGTGACAAGTCTACCCTCCTTAAAATAATTTTGTCCTGGAAATTTAAAGATGAAAACTACCCCCAGAAAAATTACAGAACAGAACTAAAGAATCACAATTAACTAATGAACAGAACATAACTAGAAAATAACATACCTCAAGGTACAAACAAATATGGATAACGCTCTCGCATGTCATCCTCTCTCTCCCAGGTAGACTCCCCCGGAGAGTGATGCCTCCATGCGATGCGTACCAAAGGAATAGTCTGGTTCCTCAGCACCTTCTCTCTCCGATCAAGAATCTCAACTGGCTGCTCTGGATAGCTAAGAGTAGGGCCCACCTCTATCTCTGAGTGATCCAATACATAACTAGGATCTGCCACGTATCGTCTCAACTGCGACACATGAAATACGTTGTGCACTCCCTCCAATGCAGGTGGCAAGTCTAGTCTATAAGCAACTGCCCCGACCCTCTCTAGAATAGTGAAAGGTCCGATGAATCGCGGACTAAGCTTTCCGCCTCCACCGAAGCGAATCGTGCCTCGTGTCGGAGAAATCCTCAGAAACACCAAACCACCCACCTAGAACAAAACACCATCTTAAGAACTTAATCTATAACAAACAAGAACAAGCACAAACAAAATCTAAACTATACCTCGAACTCCAAAGGTCTCCGATGGCTATCGGCCCAATGCCGCTGTCTGTCCTGCGCCACTCGAAGTCTATCTCTGATCAACTGAACCTTCTCAGCTGCATCCACAACCATTTCTGGCCCAAGCAAAACTCTCTCTCCAACATCGTCCCAAGACAAAGGAGTACGACACCTCCGACCATATAGAGCTTCAAAAGGTGACATCTCTATACTGGCCTGGTAACTGTTGTTGTAAGCAAACTCTACCAAATGGAGATGGTCCTCCCAAGAACCCCCGAAATCTAGTACACAAGTGCGCAACATATCCTCGAGAGTCTGGATAGTCCTCTCTGACTGCCCATCTGTCTGGGGATGATATACAGTACTAAACTTAAGCTGAGTGCCCAAACTCTCCTGCAAACTCCTCCAGAAATGAGAAGTGAAACGACTATCTCGATCTGAGACTATGCTGACGGGAACTCCGTGTATCCTAACGATCTGTCTCACATACATCTCTGCCAGCTTCTCCGTAGACAAACCCACCTTGAAAGGCAAAAAGTGGGCCGACTTGGTCAACCTATCAACAATGACCCAAATCGCGTCTTTCCCTCCTGGAGATCGTGGAAGTCCGGACACAAAATCCATAGTATTGTGTTCCCACTTCCATTCTGGAATGGGTAATGGCTGAAGTAACCCTCCTGGCCTCTGCCTCTCGGCTTTCACCTGCTGGCACACTAAGCATCTGGATACAAACTGTGCCACTTCCCTCTTCATGCCATACCACCACACACTCTCTCGCATATCCCGATACATCTTGTTAGCACCTGGATGTATGGAATACTGAGAGCGATGCGCTTCCTGCAATACCTCCTCTCGCAACTCTCCACTAGGCACACACAATCTAACTCCATGCCTCAAAGATCCATCCTCTGCAATAGTGAAATCATCCTCCAATCCTGCTCTCACTTGAGCTCTGATACTCCTCAAAGATACGTCATCATACTGTGCTGCCTTGATCCTGTCCATCAAATCTGAGTGTATCTGTAATCCCCACATCTGCATAGCACTACCAGGAACAATCACCTCAATGCCCAAGCTCTCCAAGTCCTCCAACAAATATCGATCCTGCGTTAAGAACATAGCTACCGGATACCTGCTCAAAGCATCGACAACTACATTGGCTTTCCCAGGATGATATTGCAAAGAGATATCAAAATCCTTCATCAGTTCCAACCACCGACGCTGCCTCATGTTCAACTCCTTCTGCGTGAAAACGTACTTCAAGCTTTTGTGGTCTGTGAAGATCTCCACACGTTCTCCGTACAAATAATGTTTCCACAACTTCAGAGCGAAGATGACGGCTGCCAACTCTAAATCATGGGTAGAATAGTTCTTTTCATGAGGACGCAATTGCCTGGATGCATAGGCAATCATTTTCCCATGCTGCTGAAGAACACAACCTAAATCCTTCCCCGATACATCACTATAAATAGTGAAACCTCCGGACCCTGATGGCAACGTCAAAATAGGAGCAGACATCAACCTCTTCTTTAACTCTTCAAAAGCAACCTGGCAATCCTTCGTCCAAACAAACTCCACATCCTTCCTTGTGAGTCTGGTCATCGGCTCGGCAATCCTCAAAAAATCTTGCACAAACTTCTTGTAATAGCCTGCCAATCCCAAGAAACTCCTGATCTCTGCTACCGAACTTGGAGTCTTCCAAGATTCTACTGCTGAAATCTTCTTCGGATCTACTGAAATACCATCACCAGTCACAACATGCCCCAAGAATTCTACCTTGTCCAAGAAAAACTCACACTTGGACAACTTCCCATACAGCTTCTCCTTCCTCAGCACATCCAACACAATCCTCAAATGCTCCTCATGCTCCTCCGGTATCCTCGAGTATATGAGTATGTCGTCGATGAACACCACCACAAACTTGTCAAGGTACTGGTGGAACACCTTGTTCATCAAGTTCATAAATATCGCCGATGCATTAGTCAAACCAAACGGCATCACCATAAACTCGAACTGACCATATCGAGTTCTAAAAGCAGTCTTCGGTATGTCCTCCGGCTTCACCTTCACCTGATGGTAGCCTGATCTCAAATCTATCTTAGAAAATACCTTCGCACCACTCAACTGATCAAACAGATCATCAATCTGTGGCAAAGGATACTTATTCTTGATAGTGAGATTATTCGAAGCCCTGTAATCGATGCACATGCGCACTGATCCATCCTTCTTTGGTACAAACAATACCGGGGCTCCCCATAGTGAAGAACTCGATCTGATAAACCCCTTATCCTGCAATTCGTCCACCTGCTTCTTCAACTCGACCAGCTCGCTGTTGTTTACTCTATAGACATGCTGCAAAATTGGTTCTGCACCTGGCACCAAGTCTATAAAAAATTCAATATCTCGATCTGGGGGCAATCCTGGCAATTCCTCAGGAAACACATCCAAGAATTCTGCTATTAACGGATGCGGCAACTCCTTGTCTTCCACCATAGCTCCATAAATAATGCCTTCCCCCTGCTCCGTAGCTCCTCTAGCAAACTCGAACTCTGGCTCTCCTGGCGGACCAAACAAAACTTTACCTCCTCTACAATCTATGCTAGCACGGTGCCTACTCAACCAATCCATCCCGAGTACAATATCGTAGCTCGGAAGTGGCATTACAAGTAGACACGCACTCAACTCCCGGCCTCCCAGAGTAACTCTCCGATCCTTGCAAATATCATTAACCAGGATAATGCCTCCCCCGGTCATGATCTTGCAAGTCCTAAGCAAAGAATCAGCTACCAAACCATGCTTCAGAGCAAAAGAAACAGATACAAAACTATGGGAAGCACCACTATCAAACAAAGCTAAAGCTGGAATGGAATCAAGAAGAATAGAACCTGCGATGACATCTCCGGTGGGTTTCTCCTCTTCGACGGTCATAGCAAACGTTCGTCCCTGTCGAGCACCTTCCTTCTGTTGATGCTGGACAAAACGCTGCTGCTGTGTCGGAAGCGGTCCCCTCGGCTGTGCTGCAGGTGGCCTCGTCTGTGTCCTCGGAGCTGGAGCTGCTCCCTGAACTGCACGACGAGGACACTCCCTCGATTGATGCCCTTCAGTACCACAATACAAACAAACTCCTAACCTCCTCTTGTAAACTTCCCAGATGTGATCGGGCTTCTTGCAGAAGTTGCATGGAGCTTGCTGTATCTGTCTCTGCTGCTGAGGTGCCTGGTGAAAAGGTGCTCTAGCTAGAGTCTGGTTCTGCTGTGGCTGCTGGAAAGGTCTGGACTGGAAATGAGGACGTTTGGCAGATACTGCACTGCCGTTGGCCCCCAGAAAAGAATCACGGTCTCTCTTGGTCTTCAAACCCAGATCCCGCTCAACCTTGCATGCCTCCGCAAGTATCTCCGAGTATGTCTCATAAAAAGACGGAATGAGAATCAATATGGCACAAGATATAAGACATCAAGGAAAGGACATTTTAAGGGATCAAGTATCAATGTCAAAGGAGAATAGTTGAATCAAAAGAATTTTCCTAGATGTGATTGAGTATCTCAGCCTATATCCTATATCCTATCACAGGCTCGTAGTAGTACAACTAAGTTGTCGCACTACCACGACATCACATACTTGTGAAGCTAGACCTGTATGGGCCACCACCAAAAACGTATCACGACCCGCACCCGGGGTAAGGGTACTAGTCGGAAACAACGCCCAGCCTACGCCGCAGAATCGGCGGTAGAACGTTGTCTAGAAAGTCTATCTAATATAATGAACCACCAAAAGATAGTGTACTCAATCACAGAACTAAGATAGAATGAACACGGATCAAATAAGAATAGAATAGTCATCAACTCATGAGTTTAAAATAATACATCAATGAGTCTGAAGAGTAACAAAAATAAGCTGGAGACAAATCCAGTACAAAAGAATACTATCATACTACAAGCTACACTCCAGGGTCAACTGTCTCAGTTGGGATAAGTCCCTCTTGAGCCAGGGTCTCCGAATCTAAACCCACAACATCCTGGGGTCCATAATAGGTAGGGTACTCCTCAGTGTCATCTGGAAAAATATATCTAGTCAGGAAAGGAGCAGAGTATATCTCTAACAGCAGTTCTAATCCATGATAAAAACTATGTAACAGTAAATAGCTGTGGATAAACAAGATGCACAAAATAGATACAAGAGATATATAGACAATAAGGAAATACTGGAAAGAAATACAATAATGAATAATATGCCAATGAAACAATAATACTAATGTCTAAGTGTGTGAGTACTAGCTTAACATGTGATCGGCTTGGGCAAGATAGCCTGGCTAATCATACGTGCGGTGCATGATCAACACTATTCGCTTACCAATACTTTATTCAATAGGGATTTGATCACATATCTATACGAATACTCCCCACCCCTAACTGGTATAATAGATCCAACCACGGTATGCTATGGCACTAGATTCCCCAAGAAGATAGCTAGTCTTCCCGAGAATCGGTGTCTATACATGTACAAGATAACCAATGAAACAATACTTGCACCATATACACCATATACCAAGGAATAACATCTCATGACGAGATTCGGATATACCAATCCGTGTAACCATAGTGTCGAGAGAAACATGTAAATCTACACTAGATACAACGAACATAGAGGATATCATAAATGAGAAACTATCAGAGAATGTACTCGCCTGAAGTCCAATGAATAGTCTCACAGATGTCTGACTCGGTGCCTCGAAAACCTAGATATGGAATACCACATTAATACAAGGTCCCGGAAAGAGAACAAGTCAAACTAGTCAACTTCTAGGTCAATAAATCAATTCTAAGTTAAAAGTCAACTATGGTCAACTCTAAAGTCAACTAAAGTCAAACATGGTCAAACCAAGGTCATCCTCACAAGACATCTATACAAATAATATAGAAAATAAAATACAATAATTTAGGAATCAAATTAAATCCCAATTGATACCCACACAAAGTATACTAATAATACAATATTATACACTCTAAATAATGTATATACAAACCAATATTTATACAAATAAAATAATATATTATTATTAGTATTATACCTCACAAAAACACCTATATATATACATATATATATATATACAAATATAATATATAATATATAAATTAAATCTGCCAAATTGTCACTGAAAACAGTGAGCTGAAAATACAATTTAAATAAAACAGCTTATAGTGACAGTCTCAACTGTCACAGAAAATCTGTCGCAGAAACTCTATATATAAACCACTGCTGTCACAGTTTGATGACAGTTTCAAACTGTCACAGAAAACCGTCGCAAATACCGCTGTCTAAATCCCGCCCGCTGCTAATAATGACAGAACTGTCATTAATAGCTACAGCGGCTGCTGTTTTAATGATAGGACTCTGTCATTAAATGCCCTGTCGCCAAAGCTATATATATATAATCTATATATTAATAACTATAAATCAATATAAATAAATAAATATATATATATATATATACATATATAAAACAATTTAATAAATATATATACTTATATATATATATACACATAAACTTGCACATTAAAATATTAATAATTACTAAACACAATGCACATATTAATGTACATATTTTACATGGCTAGAAGCACACATAAAAATACATTCATTAATATCCAAATAATTACATAATAATTATAAATAATATAATTACACATTTAAACACATAAATATATTTTATAAAACATTTATGTATAATTTATGTTATTAACATAAGTACATATATAATTGCATGCAAGAAAGCTACATACATATATTTATACACAACATTAGAACACATAGAAATATCTATAGATCTATGCTACAATAAATACCATAATAAATACACTAAAATAATATATAATATATATATATATTTACTAATTATAAATGAAGAATTTAAAGCATAAATAATTAGATCTACACATAAACACACCAATTTGGAGAGTATCACACCGTATCCCACTAGATCTAGGATACGCATGTGACACGAGTCCAACACACAACCAATTGCACCCCGAAGGACACAAACAAGTCACAAATAATATTTTTGAACAAATCAAAGTGTCAAAAGTAGATCTATGTGTCCGTGTCAAAATACGACATGTTCAAAGCCCCGTGTCGGAGGGAAAACCCCCAAAATGATACGTATCACCAAATAGTTGGGATACGAACCACATGTACCCAAATATGGACATGACACAAGCCCTAAACACATAATTACATGCCCAATTGATCTATAGGATCAATTGACACACACAACAAAATGTAAATTCAGAATTCCAACAAAATTGACACAAAAAGCACCATAACTTTCTCCATGGGTCTCTTATGAACACAAAACAAATTCCTATCGGTAGTACATACATATAGGTTGATTTTACATGATTAAATCTCAGATTTAGAAGCTATTTTAATGGGAAAAAACTGAATTATACCTATTGGGAGATGGATTCCCAATGAAACCTCCAATTGAGATGAACTTGCTTCCAAATTATAGATCCTTGCTCCTCTTTGTAGATCCTTGCTTCCTCCTTCTAGATCCTTGCTTCTCAACTTTCTAATGGTGAATTGGGAAGAATTTGGAATAAATTTGGTGGAGAATTGGAATGGGAATAGAAAGAATTTGGGAGTGGGAATTTCTAGATCTAGATTTGGAATGAGAATAAGAGGAGAGAGAAATTTCCTCCCTCTTTTAATAGGCCGGCCTTGCCCCTCTCCCAAGCAATTGTAAAATGTCCAATGTACCCCTTGGGGCCTCTCATGAAGAAATAATTAAGGAAGGAAGCTTCTAGTCTAATCATTTAATTAATTTAATCCATCTCCTTAACCATGGGCTTTCTAAATGGGCCAAATCTAACTATTTAATTCATGTTGGTCCATGGGTCCAAACTACACTAGTTGGGTCCACTAAAATAAGTCCAAAATAATTAAATAACATTCAACAACAATTAAATAATACAACAAAAATTATTTACCATGCACAATATTTATTTAAATAGGAAATTACCAAAATACCCTTTTTCCTAAAATGTGGTAGTGACAAGAAGCATGAAAAATATGCTACAGAATTATATGTAGTATGCATAAAATCCGCGTAAAGTAGAGTTTTCAGCACTGTGTGGCGTAAGACATGACTTCAGAGCCATTGGCGTACAGTAGAGCTTCAAAGCTAGTACAGCGTAAAATGTAACTCCAAAACAACCCGCGTAATGCAGTATTTTAGACTGCTTCAGCGTAAAAAGGTTGCTACCTCACCTTAATGGCGTAAAACCCATCTGCTTTTAATGCAGCATGGAAGTGTATGAGGAGCACTTTGTATTCCTCGAATGAACCTGTCAGATCATGCAGTGAACCTGACTCCTGACAAAGAGTAATGCACGACTACCCAGACGACGGATGTAATGATGGTTCGGCACAGAGACCCAGATCGTCGTTTAGTGATATTTCCTTGATACAAATTGCTTTTACGCATTCAAGGGAATATGCTGCCTAGTTTTATACAGGCAGATGTAAGCTTTTACGCTCAATAGAAGACAAAACAAATTGTCACGTCAAAAGCTGCTCTTTGTACAGAGCTCGAGGCATATCTCTGCAGTTAATGCGCGTGATGGAGGCAGATCTCTGCATTTAATGCACAATATTTGGTTCTATTTTCAAAGACTGGGTGAGCCATAATTACGGCTAATATGTCCACATCATCACCTCTGCATATTAGGAGCACGTTGTACGCTATCTCCTTGAAATACGCCGACCTGGCTATTTTCAATTATAGGAGTACGCCATATGCTATCTCCTCGAAATACGCCAACTTAGGCTATATTTGCATTGGTGTGTGATAAGGCTATTTTGTTCAGAATACGCTCAAGACCTCAGTCAAGGAAGGAGGAGCGGTTATTTTTACGCTAGCTACCTATCCATGCAGCACCTGGCTTCTACGCCAGTTTGACAACTACTGGGCTTCTACGCCCACCGGGCTTCTACGCCTACCTGGCTTCTACGCCAGTTTAACAACTATTTGGCTTCTACGCCATGGTGACAGTCATTGGCTTCTACGCCAACCTTTTCTATGCGAGGGGCAGTTACCTACGTGGCTTGCATGCCGTGATCTTCGCAGCAGTTATACGCGTTACCTCATAATGGGACACGCGTCATACGCGAATTCAGAAGATCATTCATATGTGGGTGGCAGTTATTATAACCGCCGCGTAAAAAGTGCCACACTCTCCACTGTCCGGCTTCTACGCCGACTGGACGGTTACTGTCACTAAAACTCTATAAATAGAGATCTCTGTCCACAGAGGTCCCAGGTCGGAAAAAAGGTCAAAAACTTGGAGAATAGAAGTCAGAAGGTCGAAAGGTCAGAAATCTATTCTTGAGAGGGAAGAGCACAGACAGAGAGTAGTGATCGACGATTTTGACATCGAGCATCCACTCCCTCTTGCAATCTTTGAAGCATCTCCTTCTTCTACAACACTTCTTCATCATCGTGTGTTCTAAGGGACAAAGTGATCGACCGTAGATCAGACTCCTATAGCAATATTTATCCAGATTAAATTTTATACTTAACATCCTCGTATAGGATTAATAGTACTTCTTGTTTGTAAACCTAAGAAAGGGTTTCGTATAAACCTAGTTTTATTTCTTTCGTTTATTATCAAACACAAGATGTCGACTCTGCTAGGGATCTCTTTCTCATCTGACGAGAAATCAATTGCTCAACACGATGCAGTATCGGTAGGATCAATGAAGAAGACCTTGGTCGTCCAATTCGACCAATCCGCCTACGAAGACATGCTTCGAGCAGGGGGTAGCTCTCACTCCCTCTCTGTCCAAGATAACAGGAAATTGCGTAAAGTGTGGATGCCCTGGACATCCCCTACCATTCCTGTCGACTCTCTGGCTTCTCCGACCAGCAAGGTTGTAGCTTCGCAACCTCCGTGCCCCGCGTGTAAAACTCTGTCTCCTGTCTGTGACGTGGTAGACAAAACTTCTGGCCACGCCTCAGTGCTAGTCCAGAAGTCTACTCTGCGCTCTGCGCATAAAACTCTGTCTCCCGTCTGTGATGTGGCAGACAAAATTTCTGATAATGCCTCAGCGCCAATTCAAAAATTCCCAACGCGCTCCGTGCGTAGAAATGCATCTTCCCCCCATGGAAAAGCAAATGGTCCTTGCAATCTACGCAAGGGAAAACAAGTGGCAGATTTCCCGACCTCTCGGCTTTTACGCCATCAAGAGAAGAATCTGCCCGCTCTCCAGATTACGCGAGAAGCTGATGGCCGATTGAAGACTTCCTCAATTTTACGCCAACCTGAGCAGAGTTCCAAATTACGCCAGGTCAAGCCCCTCAGTACAAAGAAGGCCCAGTTTGCAGATAGATACGCTCCTCGGGGATCATGTGCTGCTCACATGGCTGAACTGCTGTATACGGGTGGCAGGGGGAGAGTTATGGTTCCCAATATCCGCATTCCAACTGATGTAAACTGGAGGAACAAGCTTTCTTCTTCTTCTTCTTCTTCTGTTAATCCTCTTGACTTGCAAGAATTCTTGATCCAGAAACGCAAAGACATGAGTCATAATCAGGATATAGTTCCCCTGACTACTAAGCGTAGGGAGATCATGTGGGAAGATACGTCAACATCTAATGTTGTCATGACATGTAGGCCACATGAAGATTCTGTCTTTATTGTTCTACCAACTCGTGATGATCAGCATCAAATAATCTTCGGTCGAATACGGAATAGACCGGTTATACAAGAAGAATCTCGCGAGTCTGATGTTAGCAAAATGCAAATCCACAGATATAGCCTACAAGCTTTAAATATTATACAAAACATGGGTTATGATTTGAAGTTGAAACAAGGTCTCAACTATGAAAAAGGCAGACGAACACCGTTGCATGATAATCCTTACTGTCAACAAACTCGTTTTGGGTTGGGGTACACTGCATCTCTTGCAAACTCCAAATCTCCATAATCTGATCCTGCACAATCAAAGGCAGGTCCTTCTAAATCAACTTCAGTGGACAAATGCCATTATATGTCTGGGGGTAGTCTACCTCG
Source organism: Iris macrosiphon (assembly GCA_036927795.1). Taxonomy (NCBI): domain Eukaryota; kingdom Viridiplantae; phylum Streptophyta; class Magnoliopsida; order Asparagales; family Iridaceae; genus Iris; species Iris macrosiphon. The sequence continues at coordinate 84,160,367 of JAYESA010000020.1, read as the reverse complement.
ACAAAATATAGCAGCATCCACAGCTGGGGGTAGAATTCCCTCTGATTCCGAAGATGATACAACTATGACCATCTTTCCGGAAGACCATAAAACTCAGGCATCGGGAGCCCGAAGGCTGAAGAACACTTTCTCCTTCAATGAAGATGACATCATTGAAATCTTCAATATGTTGATGAAGGAACACAAACTTCAGCTACCCAATATCAAATATCCTGAGAGGGCTGGCAAAGTTGATGACCCAGATTATTGTCTCTTCCATCGGTACATTCATCACCCCACAAGGGCTTGCTATGTACTAAAAAGGAGAATTCAGGAGTTGATCGATGCCAAGGTCATCATTTTGCATTTATAAACAAGGGGACGATCACTGCAAATTGATTTCACTTTAATGTGACAATTTGCTCCCTCAAGAAGATACCGGATGATGAGTCCCTAAAGTTTTCCCAGTGGATTCTTCGGGTCTATCCCCACTCAAGAAAATCACTCTACAGTAAATTTTCTGGACATGAGTTCACGTTCATATTACCTCTGAACTATTGTCCAAATATTTCGTTATCTTCCCAGCTGAGTTTGTCATGTTCATATTACCTCTGAACAAACCATCCTGGTTTGGCTATCGATTATCATGTCCATATTACCTCTGATATCGGTTGTCGTCTCAAACTTAACACCCGTACTTAACTCTAAGTACGTCGGTGGTGTTAAGTCCAAAAAAAAAACTGCCATGTCCATATTACCTCTGAGCAGATATATATCTCCATTCCCAATGGAGTCACAATTCAAAAGTATGTCATGTTCATATTACCTCTGAACAAACTTTCCAAAGTTTTTTTGGCTATTGATTATCATGTCCATATTACCTCTGATATCGGTTGTCATCTCAACTTAACATCCGTACTTAACTCTAAGTACCCCAGTGGTGTTGAGTCCACAAAAACTGTCATGTCCATATTACCTTTGGCAGGGCTTGTCCTAAACTTATTACTTGCACTCACGTGCACAAGGAGTAATAGGTCCACAAAAAATTTTCCCCTGTGGAATGCCCGCAATGGAAAACAAAATGTTCATGTCCATATTACCTCTGAACTATCCTTATTTTCCCAGCGAAGAAAGAGTCAGTCCCTATTCATCCCTACAGAGTCGTATTTTATCGCGTCTATATTACCTCTGTCAGGATTTGTCTCAAACCTATTACTTGTACTAATATACGCAAAAAGTAATGGGTCCAGTAAAAATCCCCTAGTGGAATGTCCTCAACAAATACGGTATCGTACTATGTCCATATTACCTCTAGTACAATATCCGAAGTTCATACAAACAATCATAAAGAAATGGGAGGGCCCTTATATGATTGCAAATGGCACTTATAGATTAGCCAAGTCTAAATAATTTTTTTTTGGCTACTATCAACTGCAAATTCCCGAAGAGTACTATACTTTGATCTCCTTCGTTTAACGGAGTATGACGAAGATCTTATTCTGACGATACCATGCACAAAGGTTAGTTAGATCATATTCTATCAGGTTCATGTGATCTCCGAATAGATATCCTTAACTAATTTGTAAACCTATCATGTTCATATTACCTCTGATAGTGTTTAGTATACAAATTTAGTTGGATTATATTCTTTCAGGTTCATGTTAACTCTGAATAGATTTACATTCAGCAAAACCTTAACGAAAGTATGTCATGTTAATGATACCTCTGATATCACTTTCACCCTAGCCTATCATATTCTAAAATGATGGGCCCACAAAGTCAGAAAATGTGTCTTTATTATCTCCGAGAAATTACAGGAGAAACAAGAAGGTACATTATTGGGGAGGAGCAGTCAAATCACGGATCTGCTGCACCGATGCGGCCATTCTCTTATTCCTGGAGCTCAAAACTGTAGCGCGAGCCCGCTCCAACCTTGCCTCCTCATTATTCAAGGCAGACATTTCAGACCGAGCACGTATAAAATCTGCGTGGATGATACCCACACGTGTCAGGTTCTGCTGAGCCACTTCCCTTCGATCATTCAACACATCTCGAGCTGCCGACAAAGAGAGAGTCCTCTCCTTGGCCTTAGCGAGGTCGTCTTCCAATTTGCGGACCCTCACTGCCTCTTCCTCATATTCGGCCTCGCACTTGGCCAGCTGGGGAATGACATGCTCCAATACGATATGCTCTTCATTCATCTTTTTCTGCTGAGCCTCGATGGACTTGCTCAGAGTTTCCATCTCCCCAACAAGCCTCGCAGTCAAAGAGTCATATTCAGCCTAAATCAGGTCATCAATGCTGCCCGGGGATAGTTGCAAATAATTGTTAATGGGTTGTTCCAAACCATTAACTATCTGCTCCAGCGCATCAGCTCTCCCAGTGTCGTTGAAGTCTCTGATCGACGCTATCGCAATCTGGGAGGACCTCCTTAGAGCCTCAAATCCTAGATTCTTCTCCAGCACCATTGATATCAGCGTTCTCAAAGTGGTATAGAAAATACTAGTATACTGCTCAATCAGCATGGCGAGATCCGAATGGACGCTGGGAGTGGCTGCAATATCGACAAATCTCCTTCCAGGAATGACTGCAGAGGGTGTCGTCACAGTCGTCGCTTCAGCAGATGGATCAATAAAAGTAGAGGCGCCAACAACGGCCGAAGTGGCTGGCGTACTCGAAGGAGGCATCGTCGTGATTATAGGCTCATCCTCCTCTGACTATATTGGAACTGTATTGGGTGAGCCGACACCCGAAAATGTTTCATCTTCAAGGTCGAGCACCACCGTCTCATCGACAGAAGCTGCAACAAAGCCAAAAGTTGCGTCGACGCTGCCCTCCCCGAAGATGTCTTCCCCTGAAAAGAAGACAAGAGAAAGTTAATATCAACCTGATGTTAATTTTTATAAAAAGAAGCGTAAAGATGATATTTACCCATGGATGATGGTATATATGTCGCGTCCGCAGCCAGTACAGCTAAATTATTTCTTAATGATGTTAAGCAAGCTGTCATACCTGGAGAGGAGGGTGTACCGAATGACGACTGAGGGTAGTCATCCAAGTCTTCACCCAGATCCAATCGAGGTTCATCAGGTGGAATCTCGATGGGATACTTACAGATGAAGAAGGAGCTGGACCTATTCTTGGTCTGGATAAAGATATTCTTATCGGCCTCGAAGGCGATCTCGTAGCACTACCTGAAGTGGTAGCAACGATAGCAGCCTCGAGCAAAGAATCTCCGGTACTGCCATCCGGAACTGTGGAGGTTCCCTCTCTAAAAGGCGTGGAACCTCTAATCAAAGGATCATCCCCGACAGGGGAAACAGCAGGTTCACTCCTAGGAGCCTCAGGGCTGGAAATCCTAACAGGACCACTAACAGTCTTCTTTTTCTTGCGAGGGAAAGTCTCCTTCAAAACAGGAGCCCTTCGCTTACTAGGAATAACCAGAGGCTCTGTAGGCGGAGGTATTACGCCTCTCGGTACTGTCAGCAAAAACTTATCTGGAGCGACAGAGTCTTCATCCTCGTCGGAGAAAACTGATGGGACTTTCTCTCTTCCAGCGGACTTAGAAGAGGGCATCCTAAAACTTCTACATATATTAAAATCGCGATAGAAGGTATTGGTAGCCACATAAAATTGGGCGTACGAATGGAGGATGCGCAACTCCATAGAGAGAGAAGTCGCGAGCACAGTAAAAGCTGCTCCAGTACAACCCATTATGAAGTACCGCCATCCTTTCGCTCCATCAATAAGTCCATCTCTGGACCGGAAGCTGGTGATGGCATTTTCCAAATGCAATTGGTCATACCCAAACTGCCTGGCGAACCGACTAGGCAGATAGGGCTCCAAGAAGCAGTGGTCTTCACTTCTGTATAACAAATGGGAAGGTCTAATGCAGACCAACCAATAAATATCTTCAGGAGAAAGAACGGTCTTCCCTTCACCTAAATCCTGAAGTCCCGTCCCCTGTTGATTGAGATGTACAGTGGGGACGATACAGAAGAGCTTCCAGCTATGAGAAAAATTTAATGCTCGCCGACAGTCTACGACGGTGGTCACGTTCCAGGTAGAATTCTTGTAATTCAACAAGAAATTATTCCCCGAACTACTGGCAGAGCCGGGAGACATCACTCTGGGGTTATGAAGAATTAACCATCCCATCAGATACAGGAACGGTAATTCTACCCTGGGAAAGCTGTCACACCGTGTTTCGTCGGCAAGCAGCCCATCAGTAATGGCCCTCAGGCCAGCTTGTATCCGGCATACCATGGCAGGAAGCAGGCTCAGTCTTGCCCCAAACACCAAACGCACTGCAGGCCATAAGGTGTTAGGTGAATGCGATCCGAAGATGCAATGCCAGGTACTACTAATCGGCGTAGCCATACAGAGAGAAAGCCAGTCAGTTGAGCTTCCCTGGACAGAGGCCTGCGGCAATGCCTCATATAACTGTAGGCTTTAGTGCCGGCAGGATATTTCCCTATCCCCTCATCAAGAACCTGATCTGAAGCCCCGACGTCTTCAATAAGATCATCGACTACTTGAGCATTAAGCACGCTCAGAAGGCACAAAGGCTTATCCCTGCCATCCACAACTTTGTCGGGCTTAGCATCTCTGGCCTGATGAAAGAAAAGATAGGACGCCCATTTGTTGGTATGAGCCAAATCAGAGGGCTCATTATAGAAGGCGGTACACGCAAGGTAATGGCTCATTAACTCTTGGTACACTGCCACTACCCGAGGGTTTGTATCCCCCAGTTCTCTGTTTGTGGGAACATACTCTTCATAAGGAGTATCCTCCATTGGCAGTCTTAAAATCTCTGCTATTTCGTGAAGGGCCAATCCCAACTCCCCTAGCGGAGTGGTGAAAGTCCCAGGGAGCGAGATATACCGCTCCATCAAAGCCAAAAATAGGTTAGGGTTGAGAGGTAACCCAATACTGGTAGCACTCACAGCCGCGTACAGACCAATGCTCTCCAGCTCCGTCTGAAAGTTCTTCAAGGCCCAGGCACTTAAACGAGCCCATCGAAGATTCCCAGGGCTAATCCACCCGCTGGTCCAAGGATTAACCTTGGGGTATACTCCTCCATGCCCCATGAAGTCATTACAGAAAGTCGGTAATTGGACTAGTTGGAGCAGTGAAGTATCTTCACTCGGGACACTGCCCAGAAATAATCCCCTGAAAGGCATTATAGGGCCTGAAGGGCGGCTCACAAATAATCCTTGGTCTGATCCTTTCTGATAAAATATCTTCCCCGGCTGGCCATGAAGATTAGGGGTCAGAGTCCACGACATCTTCCTGAGATACGTGGCATGGAAGAATGTCGATATAGGATAATCTTTCGGCATCCTGGGCAGGTACATGACCATGCCTCTAGCAGTAAAAACCTAGTTTTCCTTCTTGGGCTTCGTCTGGGATTGTTTATAAATCATATCCCCGAAGAGGAAAGCTGGTTTTATATATTTGGCCCCGTCTATATACGTCAAGGGCTCTCCGTTGATCATACTCAACAGCATCCGTTCTCCCTGGGACGAGATCAGGATTCTCCTTTCTTCAGGATAGTTGTCTCCAGAAATAGGGAATGTCATATGGGAAAAATCCTCTAGATAATTGGCGTTCAGCATCCCAGCAGCAGAACCCATCACCTCAACCAACAGAGGGATCTGCAAGTCCACTACAAAATGCAAGAAGAACAAGTCAGTCTCTATACTAGATATTACAGTCTTGCAGCTTACGCCAAAGATCAACAGTCTGTGCTTTTATGCTAAGACTGTAAAAAACTTGAGTCTTTACGCTAGAACCTATTTCTGAGGCATAAAATTCAAGGTTGGTAGTATATAGTCTGTGTTTTTACGCCAGACTGCCAAAATTTGAATTGTTACGCCAGAATTTTCATCCAGAGCGTAACACTCAAAGTTCATACTATACGCCAAATTTTGACAGTCAAAGATTTTATGCCAGACTATGAAAATATAGAGTTTTTATGCTGACACATTAGGAATGTGGGCGTAAATAATAAAATATCTCTGTGCATCATCTTTCTCAAAGAGGCCCTCAGCATAGAAGATGACCTAGCGCATTCACGTACAATGTGTGCGAAGGGTTTTCTTTATTTTTCTTCGTCCCAAAAGCTTTACCTATGACGCCTGGTGCACAGCTTGACGATAGGACAATTCGTTCAGAGCGGGGTTCGGTCAGCCCAACGGGAGTCGCTCGTGCTTGAGCAGAAGAGCGAGAAGAAGAGGCAGCTTTCTTTCCCTTAGAGGTGGAAGGTTGTTTCGGTGCCATGGCTAAAACTCAGAGTTCTCGAGAAAGAAACGAAGAGGAAAGGTTCTTGGAAAGCTAGGGTTTTGCAAAAAAAAAGACAGATGAAGAGTTTCTTCTCTCAAGGCCTTGGGGTATTTATAGAGTTCAAATAAACTCTTCGAATCCCTAACCAAATCCAATATTTAATATTCGGTTATGATTGGGGACTACGTCAGCCAATCATTTAGGGAAGATAGACAGTCAGCGAATTCAAAAAGTTTTTTTCGTGCAGAGCAGATTCATGATTTTACGCTAAGGAGCTTTTACGCTCGAGAAGCCACAAATCTATGGTTTTACGCTCAGAGGCTATAAGTCTATGGTTTTATGCCCGGATGCTTTTACGCTCGGTAGCTTTTACGCTCGAGAGGCTACAAACCTACGACTTCACGCTCAGAAGCTACAAATCTATGATTTCATGCTCATAAGCTTTTTATGCTCAGAGGCTACAAATCTATGACTACACGCTCGGAAGTTTTCTTTTCAGAGGCTATAAATCTACGGTTTTATGCCCGGATGCTCTTATGCTCAGCAGCTTTTACGCTCAAGAGACTACAAACTTATGATTTTACGCCCATCTACACTACGGATCTATGACTTTCCGTATATCTCAAAATACGCAGGCCAGAGTATGCGTATATCTAAACAATTCTCAAGACGGTCAATTATAAGGGTTCACGCAGAAGATGCTCCTTCTTGGCTTCAAAACATCCCAAGTACCCAAAACATACAGAGTTCAGCATTGAAAATTACTCTCCTTCTTGGGCCGATTGAAAGTTCATCCAAAATCCAGTCAGAATATTTTCTCGACAGTTCAAGCATGGTCAGTTTTGACAGCCATTTCTCGTCCTACTTCAAAGGATTTTCGGGAAATCATTCTTGAAGATGATGGTCTGAATAAGAATTCTTCTTATCAGAGAAGTGACAGTTCAGAACTCTACGCAATTCCTCGTTCAAAATAGCATGACAATTCGGATATTTGACTTAAATGCTAAGCAGTTTTCTACGTGTCTTCAGCTACGCGTAAAAGACGGGACAAGACCAGATACTCTTTTTATCAGAGTCGGCTTAAAGTTATTCAGACGTGTCGAAGCTACACATATTCAACTTCATCACGGCAAAAAATATGGCAAATCATCAGATGCGTAAAAGAAGATAATTTTATTAATCATGATTACATATGATGAAAATCCAATCTACAAAGGGTTTTTTATCTTCATGATTACATATGATGGAAATCCTTGTTCTACCAAGGGTTTCTCATTTTCACTTAGGATCACGCCAAGAGTCTGTTCTGCCAGGTTCTCGTATTGGTGGAGATCTTTTCTGTCTTCTTCAGCAGTTAGTCGATTTTCGCGGTCGATTAACAAAAAAATGATTAATGGCGGGAGGATACAAAACTGGGCTTGTTTAAATTATTCAAGAGCCCACCCTCCGTACGCCATGACAGATTGAGTTGGGATTCAGACCCAACTCAATATTGGAAGACAGGGTCAGTTTGTCTGCCCTCGTCCACCGTCATGATAGGAGAAAATACAGCTTGCAAGCTGTGTGGTCTAATACGACCCTTCCTCTCTCCCGGATGAATCGCCATATGAAATTGCTGATCATCCCGAGCAAAGGAAGCTATGATATCCTTCCATGATCCATCGTGGCAGAGGATATTTGCTCGAAGATGCCTTCTTTTTTGGCTCCTTATGAACAGAAAGAACATGATCTTCTTCTTCTTCCTCAAGTCAGCATGACAGAACTCGGCAACCATTTCTATGTGGTAAAGGAAGTGTGGGAAAAATAGGTTAACCCATTCGCCTGTTTATAGGCAGAGGAGAACACACCAAATTCCAACAAATCCCTAAATATTTGCCGAGAAATCAGCCTCGAAGAACGAGTCAAACTTAACCGTTTTATGCTTCATTCAAAGTGTTTCAAATTTCGAGGAATTTGAATACTTTGAAGGGGGTCTTGTAGAAGCATGAAAAATATGCTACAAAATTATACGCAGTATGCATAAAATCTATATAAAGCAGAGTTTTTAGCACTGTGTGGCGTAAGACATGACTTCAGAGCCATTGGCGTACAGCAGAGCTTCAAAGCTAGTACAGCGTAAAATGTAACTCCAGAACAACCCGCGTAATGCAGTATTTTAGACTGCTTCAGCGTAAAAGGTTGCTACCTCGCCTTTATGGCGTAAAACCCATCTGCTTTTAATGCAGCATGGAATTGTACGAGGAGCACTTCGTATTCCTCGAATGAACCTGTCAGATCATGCAGTGAACCTGACTCCTAACAAAGAGTACTGCACGACTACCCAGACGACGGCTGTAATGATGGTTCGGTACAGAGATCCAGATCATCGTTTAGTGACATTTTCTTGATACAAATTGCTTTTATGCATTCAAGGGAATACGCTGCTTAGTTTTATACAGGCAGATGTGAGCTTTTACGCTCAGCAGAAGACAAAATAAATTGCCACGTCAAAAGCTGCTCTTCGTACAGAGCTCGAGGCACGTCTCTGCAGTTAATGCGAGTGATGGGGGCAGATCTCTGCATTTAATGCACGAGATTTGGTTCTATTTTTAAAAACTGGGTGAGCCATAATTACGGCTAATATGTCCACATCATCACCTCTGCATATTACGCCATCAGGCTATTTTCAGCTATAGGAGCACGCTGTACGCTATCTCCTTAAAATACGCCGACCTGGCTATTTTCAATTATATGAGTACGCCGTATGCTATCTCCTCTGAATATGCCAACTCAGGCTATATTTGCACTGGTGTGTGATAAGGCTATTTTGTTCAGAATACGCTCAAGACCTCAGTCAAGGAAGGAGGAGCGACTATCTTTTACGCTAGCTACCTATCCATGCAGCACCTGGCTTCTATGCCAGTTTGATAACTACTGGGCTTCTACGCCCATCGGGCTTCTACGCCTACCTGGCTTCTACGCCAGTTTGACAACTATTTGGCTTCTATGCCATGGTGACAGTCATTAGCTTCTACGCCAAACTTTTTTACATGAGGGGCAGTTACCTACGTGGCTTGCATGTCATGATCTTCGCAACAGTTATACGTGTTACCTCATAATGGGACACGCGTCACACGCGGATTCAGAAGATCATTCATACGTAGGTGGCAGTTATTGTAACCGCCGCGTAAAAAGTGCCACACTTTCCATTGTCCAGCTTCTACGCCGACTGGACGGTTACTGTCACTAAAACTCTATAAATAGAGACATCTGTCTACAGAGGTCCAAGGTCGGAAAAAAGGTCAAAAACTTGGAGAATAGAAGTCAGAAGGTCGAAAGGTCAGAAATCTATTCATGAGAGAGAAGAGCACAGACAGAGAGTAGTGATCGACGATTTTGACATCGAGCATCCACTCCCTCTTGCAATCTTTGAAGCATCTCCTTCTTCTATAGCACTTCTTCATCATCGTGTGGTCCAAGGGATAAAGTGATTGACCGCAGATCAGACTCCTATAGCAATATTTACCCAGATTAAATTTTGTACTTAACATCCTCGTATAGGATTAATAGTACTTCTTGTTTGTAAACCTAAGAAAGGATTTCGTATAAACCTAGTTTTATTTCTTTCGTTTATAATCAAACAAGACTATCTTCTTATGCTAGCATATAATTAGTGTTATTCAATTATACTTCATTAATGTGTCATAAGGATAATGGGATGCTAGGTTGTGAGGTATGCTACCCAACTTACAAGAACTCAACTAATAGTAAAATTGACCCATGGACACATATACCTAGTACTAGTCACATTTCTAATCTCTATTAAGCATGAGAGAAAATATAAGATTTACGTTGGGAAGAGATCAAGCAAGATGCAATTCAAGCAGTCAAATGAGAATTCAAAACGAAATTAAGGAAGGTGATTAAATAAGTGGATGAGATCCTAGACACTAATCATATAAGAAGGTTTGCTCTTTATAGTAACATAATCGAGGCAATATACTCTCGACCTGCATGGGCCACCACAAAAATATATCACAATCCAGTCCCAAAATACGTAGGACAAGGAATACATGAGCATGCCAGCCGTATGTATATTGCAACTACAATATATGGAAACCATAACACATATGTACGCTGTATTATGAATAACATTTCACAAGTGGTATATATATTATCAAATAAGTCACAGTCATACTAAATCGCATCCACAGTCACAAGTAAATAAATAAACTAAACCAATAGATAAAAATGATCAAGTCTGAATAATCCTAAAATAATAGTCGGGTGGAGATAAATACACTACCAATGGCTATATCAACTAAAAAGGATAGAGGAGGTCAGAACTCTAATATAAAATAAATGTCAAATAAAGAGAATAACAACAAAGGATCCATCAGCTATAAAGTAGTCATGGGTACTCAAAGGGTAAAACCTCCTCAACAGAGAATGATGCGTCAGGCCCGGGTTCGTACTCCTGCGGATAATCATGATCATCTATATCTGGAAAGGGACCAGCTCCTCAGAGGTACGTAACAAGATACAAAAAATAGCATGCCAATTGAATACAGTAAAACATGCATAAAGAATAGACAGAAAATATACAAGTATATTGTACTAGACAATCTATATAAAAGATGCATAATGAGGACAACTTTTCAACGTATGGGCAGGTATAGGCTACTCTAGCACACACGTTATCTCATAACACAAGAATATACAAACGTACATGTACCATTAATTGACATACATCGGGTGTAGCGACCATCGTAAGACTAAATCGACATACCTCGAGTGTAGCGACCATCGTGACACAAATACCGTAGTTTGTCCAATTACTACAGTTTACCAAAGTGGTTAGCCCATACGCCTACTGACTATCCTCCCCTACCAGGATACTGTGTTAAGTGTGTGTCAACATATATAATATATAACTATGACAGAAAGAAAAACATATATAATGAATGTATAAAAATATTGTAAGCATATAAAGTACTGTAAACAATTTGACAAGGTATACTTGCCTGGTGTCCGAGCAGAGTTTAGACAATGTCCTGATAGTAAATATGTCCAGTCAACAATAGCACAAAGAGGAGAATATGTCTGAATGTCTCCGGATGCTAAAATAAATATTATCAACATTTTTGGAATAGGCGAGAAAGCCATAAAATACTACCCTTTCGTCCAATTTAGATGCAGGGGCAAACTAGTAATTTTGGATTAAAGCGGTGTCCATATATGGGCCACTTTCTACCGAAAAATATGCCAAGGTCAAAGATCTCTAAATAGGATAAATTATAGGTAAAACAAATCCTAATTGACGATATGAACTCAACGGTATATCCAATTTTGAATTTGGGTGAGCCGATCACAAAATCGCTCGTCAAGTCGAATCATGGGGCTCGTAAAATGGCACATCTGTCAACAGTCTCAGAATCTGACCAAACTTGGGTCACAAGACCAGCATAATCCTAAAAATCCAATGGCATAAATTTTGTCGTATTTCAACGAGCGTGCACAGAGTCGCGATACGGGAACTTCGACTACGCGGATCAAAAAATGATCGAACGAAGAGTAAGAAAAGATGTCATAAAGTCGGGGTCACGAGGCTGCCCGTTGTGCCTGTGTATGCGTGAACGGCGGCTGCGGCGGTCCCCGACAGCGGGCAAGGATCAGGGGTGATCACCGGGGTGTTGGGTTAGTCTACTATTGGAAGATTTTTGGTATAGGATTAGGGTTTTGAGTACATATATATATGGGTTTAAGTGTTTTGCTTTCTTCCTTTTTATTTGGTTTTATCTTTTCTTTTTCTTATCTTTTCTTTTACTAAATTTAATAACTATACAAATATATGTTTATATATATATATATATATATATATATATATATATATATATATATATATATATATATATATGAGAATAAATAAAAATATATAAAAAAGATATATTTGCACAGAAAATAAATTCTATTAAAAATTTATAATACCTTATTAAATAATTTTGAGTGAAAAAAATATAGTTTTGTGAAAAAATTTGAAATAAATATTTATATAAATAAATAATTCTAAGATTTTATTTCCTAATTAATCGAGAAAATATTCTAATGAAATCCAACAATTAAATAAGATAAATAAAAATACTAAAAATTATAATTTAGAATTAGGGGGTTTAGAGTATTCATTTGTGATACGCACACGTATCATCTTCGATACACACTACAAATCACCACACCAATGCTAAACTCACATTCCCCCATGATTAGAACCTCCTAACATGCCTATTAATATATATAATCTCATATTATAACTAATTAAGAGCAATATTAAGAAATTAGTAGCTATTGGCACCATAAACTCAAATCTACCGACACAATCCATGACATATAATAAGACGGCCTCACCATATCCAATTATGGACAAGTAAACGTTATTCCCCAATTAAATAGACTCTCAAACAACCAAGGGACCATCCCTCAAATACTTGGTGAACCAAATTCGGATTTTTCGCAATTTGACCATAAAAACCACCATAACTTTCATAATAGAGCCTTCTAGCACCTAGTTTTTCTCCCTAAGGGTGGTCATTAGCTATGGATGGGTTTATAGATGTAAAATACTATAATCTAACCATGAAATCATGAGGAATAAGAAATTTTATCTATTGGGAGTCGGATTACAATGAAACTCCTCCAAATAGACACGAACCAAGGATTGGACACAATCCTCCTAGCAAAGCTCTCCTCCAATGTCCTCCTTGCTCTTCCAAGTTTCTATGCCTCCATGGGGATTGGGAATGAGTGAATTTGGATGGAAATGATTAGGGTTTGGATGAGAATTTGGGGATGAATTAATTTTGAAGGGATGGAGGCTAATGAAACATTAATTAATAAAGTATTAATCTTATATTGGTGGCCGGCCATACTAGGGTTAGGGTTGGGAATAGGTGATATGTCCAAGTTGCCCCTATCATTTGTCATGATGGTATCTAAATTTGAGTGGAAGGAATATTCTATCCATGAGTCTAATGTTTAATGAACCTAGCTAAGTCATGACTAAACTAAGGACTCAAGTTGGCTTAACCAACCTAGTCTAAACGTGTTAGCTAGCCTATTAGCCACATAATTAATATATTATAACTACTTAATAACAAATTATTATTTACTATATGAAAAGTCTAAAATAACTCTTACCCAAAATTAGGAGGTTACACTCTCGCCTAGCCACATGGGCAATGCTACTATCACCGTATGACATGGTGTTTGTCCCTCAAAAGGCGGTCAAAGGCCAAGAATTGGCAGAATTTCTGGCAGCTCATCCGGTGCCAGAAACATCAAAGCTTTACGATGATATTCCAGACAAATTGTTAAAATCCATCGCAACGATGGAAGAGTCCATTTGGCGAATGTTCTTCGACAGTTCTTCAAGAATAGGACCCAAGGACAATATTGTCGTCGGAGTGGGGATAGTATGGGTTTCTCCCAATAACCTGGTCATCCATGATGCATATAGCACTCCTATTTGCAAAATGTTGTCCAACTGCAGGAATACTCTGATATCCTGAAACACCAAAACAAATATGAAACACTCACATGACATGCACTCAAACACCCAATGGTACTCATATAACCCTCTATACAAATGCAAGACATCTCCTATGCACACTAGCCCTCATGATACTCCCTTGTATCATGCACCAATACATCCCAAATTCTCGTGTCAATACCAATTTGATATCCAAGATACACAAACACATGCACATCTCATAAGTATACGTCTCTCATGACACACAAGTATGCAAACTCACAAATAGAATACAAAATCCATTGATACTCAACACAATCAATGTTACTCATTGTAATTTGATACTACAAATCCCTACTTGATACCCATCCCCTTACTTCGAAAGTAGTTGCTTCAACTTCAGCCATGATACCAACGTACACAACAATATTCTCACATAAATATATATATATATATATATATATATATATATATATATATATATATATGACAATTCAACATAATTGATAATTAAACCTAATGAACGAACAACAAACTAATTATATAGTATAATTGGCAATAAGAAGTAAGAGTACATACATAATTTAACCAATAAATACCTAATTGACACTTAATAATGAAATTGCATAGGGAATTCAAAATCTAACCATGTGTATCATGATGTATCTTGACACAAACACCATGTATCCTATTTAGGACACATGGACACATGCTCAACCAAAATTGGACACAAAAATCTATTTGGGAACATGTGTCAAACACTTTGTGGATATAAATTCATAATTATACCAAATTGACCCTAAGAACACATAGATCTATTAGGAATTGGCTCTCTAACACCTAATTCATCACCTAGAGATTTAGATCTAACTATTAGGGGTCTCCTACTAGATTTATTTAGAGTTTTACCATAGATATTGGGGTAAAATTAGGAATTTCCTATTATGAGTGGTTTTCTAATAAAGATCCACGAATTTGGACACAATAAGATAAATTGGACACTATCCTCCTAGTTTGAAATCCTCTCCAAGCTCAGTTTGAGCTCCCAATCTCTAGCTCTCCATTGGAAGAGGAATTGAAGAAAATTTGGGTTGATTTGGGGGTTGGAAGTGAAAATTAGGGTTTAGAATTTGGTGGAGAAGAAACTTGGGAAAGAAGAAGAAGCATTAGAGGGAAAAAATAGAATAAGAATAGTGGGGAAGGGGGTCGGCCACTATATGGTAATTAGAGGTTGAGTTATTAACAAGTTTGCCACTCCACGTAATTAATTTAAATTATAGATCTATTGGGAATAGAATCAATTGGTTAGGGAGGGAACCTAATTAGTTAGGAGGGAATATTCTATCCATAAATATTGAGTATAATTAATTCTAAACTAAATTAATAAATTTAATATAACTAATATTATTAGCAATAAAAATAAGTTGACAAAAATGCCTTTAACACAAAATTTAGGTGGTTATAAAAATGCTAAAAGATGATGGACAAGTATATAGCGTAAAGTAGGTTGTGTCCTTTCTTGCGACATCGAACCCTGGCACTTACAATTGTCATAGGAAGACTAAAAGGAAAATTAAAGTGTAAATGATAAAGTACAGTCATCTCTAAGTAGGTAATCTCATGAGTAGATCATGTCTTAGGAATAATGGCCAAAAATATCATACGATGAAGCTCAAAGAAGTGTTGATTCAAATATCTGGCACAAAGACGTCCAGGTGGACGAGAATGAGGTGCACACAAAGAGTCCTTAAATGAGTCAAGTGTTATGTTGCCTGGAAATTGAAATTTAGTGATGTCCATCAAGGAGTTACCCTCGGTTGGGATTGATAGGGAAACTATAGTCACTCTTGAGGGGGTGAATAGAGTGTATGTGGAAATGATCCAATTTAAAATAACTAACTTAAGGTAAATGCAGAATAATACAAAAATGGTTAAGGCTAAGTTAACAACTTAAAATATGCAACAATATATAAGTGAATAGTAAATATGCAGCAGTAATATCTAGAGTGTAAGGTGAATAAAGTTTAGAAAGCAAACGCAGAATACCGAGATTTTATCCTTGTTTTCATCTTGGTGTACTAGTCCAGGCCGAAGAACTCTTGCTCGGAGTTAATCTATAATTTATGAAATAGGGTACAATACAAGATTTGATCCGAAGGCTTGCAACTTCTTACAACACGAGTTTTCATCCGAAGGTCTCACTGACTTCTGGCAGACACGCGCTTTGATACAAAGAGCATGTTGAATTCTAACTTTGGAAAATATTAACTGAATTTCCAAGCTAGTATAACTCAAACACACTTCTAATCGAAGACGCACTTGGCACTAGAAGAATGTGGGAGAGTTGTCTTAGTGATGAAAAAGTGGAAGCTCAGTTGGAAGGTTTAAAGCATGAAAGAATAATATGGTTAGAATTGATTTGGAATGGTGAAAATCACTCTCTATTAATAGGATATTTCTTGACCGAGTTCGTATAGAGTCCGAATGCTGAACGTTCATAAATTAGAAGGTTAGTAGCCTAGTCTTTATGAGAGAACTGCTGAGTAGGGTTTCGGTTTTACCCTAACAAAGTTCAGGCAGAGTTTATGATTAACTCGGTCCGAGTTCGGTTGGCCTATATCCAGCATGTTTGGTTCAGAGTTTGGGTTAGTTTGGGTTGGCAAGGTTCTGGTTTAGGAAGCTGGTTAGGTCTGAATTATGGTAGGTTCATTTGAGTAGACTTGAGTGCCATCTAGTTGTCATATGCGACTCGATTTACATTAGTCCTAGACTCAAATAAAGTATAAAATACAGAATAAAATAGAAAGACAAAACCGCTACAAACGAATATAGCAGGTATCTTCTGGTACATGTAACATAGCTGTATTTTATCGTAATCTACTTGTATGTAGTCTGGTTAAGTCGATTATCAGAATTAGGTTGACTGTAACCACACTATGCCAATAATTTCCCCCATCATGATAATTAATAAACCATACAAATACAAGTCTTGATTGTCATGCCCAGATTTTGTGGAATCGATAGTCGTCCCCAAGCGTGATGTCGTTGGTGCCTAAGTTGCGATACACACAAGGCCATGGTATTTGATGCAACGAGCAGACATTCAGAGTATGCAGATAATTAAAACGCAATATTGAACAATAAAAAGTCCTCTTTATTGATAATTAACAACATTTTTAAAATCTTGAACACGTACAAAATATTGCCTAGATGGCTTACAAAAGCGGACACAAAATGACATAGTTGTCCTATACATTACATCCTTTTATTATAACTTAAAAGATAAGACCTTCAGGCGAGACTATCGTCTTGTCACGGAGCTACATAAGGTATGTGCATGAGCTCCATGAACTAGAACATGCTTCAAAAGGGCACTATCAGGGCACGCCGATAGATGGACCGGTTGGGAGTCGCCTTAGTTTCTTGAAGGATCGCCTTGGCATAGAGTACTTGTTGCAACGATGGTCAGTACATCATAATGCACTTGTGAGGGCAAGCTAACCCAAATATACCAAATCGATACGTTATTTATGTGAAGCATGCAACTTATTATATGGTCTTTCTATTTTGCCTTAGTTTAAGTTACAAGCATATGATAGATATGAAACGACAAAAATAAACGTGTCACCGTGTGATGACTTTTACCTGTCGTCGACGCGTTCCACCTGCACAAGACTTACTATGTTCTTTCCTGCCAAGAAGAGATCATTAACTTGAATAGTTGCATATAACGGAGGGGTCACTGGCTCGATGCCATAGTGGACGATTTATAGTCTCAGGGTGGAATGGTGTGCAACACAAAAAACAGGGGGTGTTACACTCCATCCAGTCCGAACAGGAGACTATCAAGATGTTCCGTCCATACCGGATCTATCCCAGTACCCCGGCAACCAGGAACTGGAAACCTTGTGCACAAGTTGTCCGTGATCAAGCGTCATTTAAAACTAAATTATCAAAAAAAGCAGTTCAAGACAAGGAGAAGCAGCAAACAAGCAATATGGCATGATTTGAATATCATAATCTTCCAGTTCAAGTGAATCGCATAGTAAAGGTATTCTACACATAGCATAGTAACAAATGAAAATGTTCTAGCTAGAATTGAAATACGATAAAAGCACATTCTAAGAGATCTAGCATGCAACAGTGTAATCGTTTACAGAATTGATTGACAAGCATCAAGTATTCGAAGTTTATTCCATTTTTATCTTGATATCTTTTAGTTATTATAGTATCGTTGATCGAAACAATATCAACTGAGCAAGATTAATAGGTGTGAAGACTTATAAGATGAAACAACTAATCGATGGTATAGCCACTCACAAGTTGGTGAAGAGAGGGAAAGGTAAGAGGTTCTTCAAGACTCCGCTTGCGCGATGCCTACACGATCACCTGCATTGCCACGAACAAACGATCAATACCTCTTCTTCTCGTTTCCCATAATTCAAAATAAAAGCGAAGTTTAATAAACAAAAATAACAAATCTATTAAAACCATTCAAGAAAACGCAAGTTCAAAAACTAACTCGAAATCAATAATATGATAGAAAAAATGAGAAAACTTGCAGTTGAGAGGTTTCTCTTGACTCTGCCGCAAAGTCCTTCCTTGGGACATAGTACACTAAATATGGGAGTTAATTCCGAAAAAGCCTATCCATAAATGAGGAAAGGATCTTGTTTCAATCTATCCTGATCGAATAATGACGAAAGTATTTCTTAGCCGCGCTCCCTGAATAGGGAGAACGGGGCACCACATCCTAACTAACTAATAGAAAATTTTATCCTCGAAACTTAGGAATAGAACCTAGTACTAAGAAAATAATGAAGAAAACTTTTTCTTTATCTCATACTCAAGCTCACATGTCGACTTCTCGACCGAATAATTCTTTCATAGCACGCGCACGAGAGGAACCGAATGACTTTGAAGCAGCTTCTCCTTTCGATCTAAGATCTGTACAGGTTGTTCGACATATGACAAGTCGGCCTTCAAGTCCAGTTGACCAAAGTCTACCACATGACTCGGATCGTTTACATACTTCCTAAGCTGTGATACATAGAAGATGTCGTGCACCTCTAATAATGATGGTGGCAGGACAATCTGATATGCGACTGGGGTGACTCACTTGAGTATCTCGAACGGGCTGGCAAATCTCGGACATAGCTTCCCCTTCGTTTTGAATCTCGTGACTCCTCGCATGGGCGACACTTTGAGAAACACGTAGTCAACTTCTAAGAACTCAAGAGATCGGTGGTGGGTGTCAGTGTATCTCTTCTGCCTACTCTGAGCCACATTTAACCTATCATCGATCAAGACAATCTTCTAAACGGTTTGTTCAAGCAGTTACGGGCCGAGAACCTGACGTTCCCCAACTTTGTCCCAACAGATCAATGACCTGCACTTTTGCCCATACAACACCTCATACGAAGCTATTTGGATGATGGATTGGTAACTATTAGTGTATGTGAATTCCTCTGGCGGTGGATGAACATCCCAACTTGACTTTGAATAAATTGCATAGAGTTGTGGCCTGTCTTCAAGAATCTGATTCACCCATTCGGTCTTGCCGTTGGTCTGAGGATGTAGGCTAAGCTAAACTTCAAATTTGTCCCCATAGATGACTGAAGGCTATCCAAGAAACATGACATGAATCATCAATATTGATCCAAGATGATGGATATTGGAACTCCATGCAGGTGGACTATCTTATCAAGATAAATCTGAGCGAGGTGATCGATGCTTCAAGCAACTTTGATAGGGATAAAGTGGGCTAACTTGGTCAATCAATCGACGATCACCCAGACGACATCGTTCTCCCGTTGAGTCTTCGGTAGGCCATCAATGAAATCCATGCAAATATGCTCATATTTTCACTTCGTAATAGCAAGGTTCCGTATCTCCCCGCCTTGCTCTGGTGTTCATCTTTCACCCTTTGACAGGCATGCATTACGACACAAAGCGCGTGACACCTTTCTTCATATCGTGCCACCAGAAGATAGTGCGAAGGTCTCGATACATCTTTGTACTTCTAGGGTGTACTGCATAGGCTGCATAATGAGCTTCAATCATGATTTTCTTTCTGAGTTAAGAATTATTATGAACGTACAGTCTTTCCTTCACCCGTATCGTTTTGCTCTCATCTTCTGCGAAGTTCGTTGCCTTCCTTGCCGCAATCTGCTCACGCATCTTTGTCAGGAATTGGTCGTCCTTCTGCGCGGATTTGACTTTCCCTATCAGTTCTGGCTTAAGTCATAATTGAGATAACTGTACCCCATTGTATCTAATATGGAGTGTAATGTCCAAACTCCCTAAATTCTTTTGCATCCAGTTGTCGATATCTAGACTTCCCGCAAACACTCGACTCAGTGCATCAGTTACAACATTACCCTTGTCCGGTGTATATCTGATCAACAAGTCAAAGTCGCTAAGGAGTTCAAGCCAACGACTTTGCCGCAAATTTATATCTTTTTAGGTATAAAGGTACTTGAGGCTTTTATGGTCGATGAAGATCTGGCCTGCTATGTCGTAGAGGTAATGTCACTATAACTTCAATACAAACACGATCGCTGCCAGTTCTAGGTCATACGTCGGATAGTTATTTTTGTGTGGCTTTAACTGTCTCGATGCGTAGACTATCACCTTTTTCCTTTCTATAAAGGAACATCCTAATCCCTTTTCTGACGCATTGCTAAAAATCTAAAATTTATCAGGTTTGTCCGGGATTATAGAATAGGATATCGTCTGCGTGATAGTCGATTGAATTTATCAGGAATGAAAGCAATGTATCAGGATTACAGAATAGGTATCAGCAGTAGATGCAAATAGGGAACTAAATGCACAACAGCGGGTACAGGGGATGGGCAGAACAGGACTACACTGATACTTGGGTATCAGTTGTGCTAAAGGCAAGGGAAGTATAGGTGAGGGTGGTATCAGTTAAGTAGCTTAGTATAGTTGGGTTTGTAGTTGTTAGCATTCCAAGATTAGAGGTCAAAAGTATCTCAGTTAGTTTATTTGAGTTAATGTCACTTAGCACTATTAGTGTTATTTATTAGATTATATAATATAGTATTAGTTAGTATATTATTATCAATTAATGCTAGTTAGTATATAGTTTCAGTTCAATGAAGAAGTGCACTGTGTGCACTGCCATTTACTATCAGCACGGCAACCTAAGTGGCACATTAGTGTAGCAACAATAGTAATACCAAGAATAGTAGCAGTATCAATAAGTTAGGTGAGAGAAGGATAGGTAACAGTGCACTAGAGGTAAGGGATTGTTAGTGTAGTTAGTATCAATCCTAAGTTATGGTAATCATGCCAGTTACTGTAATTATTAGTTGAGGTATCACTCATACACCTAGGTAATGACTTAGTATAACTAAGGTAATACCTAGTATAAGCTAGTGTAAGTTAATTAGTGACCAATTTAGACCATCTGACTAGTAAAACCTAGAATCATGCATTAGTGTATTTTTTTTAAATAATTTCTCTCTTATTACACCAATTAACATAATATTTCATAAATAGGATTGTGTGACACTAGCTTGGGCATCGAGAGATACCTTTTCTTAGGACCAGAGGTGAGTACATCTCTCTGTTAGTTTTCAGTCATGATAGTATATATATCACATATTCTAGAACTATTTATTTGATTCTGACACAGTGGCTACACGGACTGGTACTAAATGGATCCTGTCATGGGATATTATCCTCTACTATGTTCAACAGATACTCCTTCACATATATTTTATTGTGTGTATTGGATATTGATTATTATTTACTACGTATTCATACACTGCCCGTGTTCAATGTGTTTATATTTGTTTTCGTAACGTGTCGTGATTGGATCCATAAGTATTTAATGGTGATGGGGGAGTAGGAGTTATATGATCAAGCCCAGTGTATTTGTGTACATGTCGATTATATATCACATGTGTAATCGAGTTACCACATTATATTCTTGTTCAACCTAACTCGATCACATAACAAACTTGTACTCTAAAGCACATTAGTTAGTTTATCTATTTTTTGTACTTACAGTTATTCTATATTGCATGTTCTTTCCTTTTCAGTACATTACCAGTTTACTATAGTCCATTTCATATCTTGTTGCTAGTTATATTGTATTCTTTTCTATTTATTGTCATATATGCTCTACCATGTATTTGGAATTGCTTCCAGGGTTTTATACTTCGCTCTAATCCTGATTGGATATATATTTTTAGATGATTGGCTTGAGAAGCAGTGCCCCACTTACTACGGGCCACAAGACGGTAAATCATTAGAGGATACTCCCCTAGAGCAGGAGAACTTAGTGCCAATGACTGAGGAGGCTTAGACTTATATTATTGACATTGTATTTGTCTTATTTAGACTCTTGGCATGTATATATATTATTTTGGGAGTTTCTTTGTGCCTAGACTTATATTGTGGGCTTGTGGATGTATTTGTGACTCTTGTACTTCTTCTTTTTATTTCATATTATGCTATTTTTCCCTAGTTTGATATTGTGATTGAGTATTTGTTTCATTATCATAAACTATATCGTTCCTCTATTTGGAGTTGAGATAGCATTACCGGTACCCTATATATATTGTATGAGTTGTTAGATAGTATTGTTCACCCAAATAGCATTCTACTGTCGATACTGTGGCATAGGCTGGGCATTGTTTACGTACTCGTATCCCCATTCCGGGTGCGGGTTGTGACATATTGTCTCTAAGAGTCTGAAGCACGATCCGCAGGTGCTCGGCGTATTCTTTCTTATTCTTCGAGTACACCAAGAAATTGTCAATGAACACCACCACGAACTTGTCGATGAATGGTCAGAACACCCGATTCATTAGGTTCATGAAAGTAGCAAGAGCGTTCATTAGTCCAAACGGCATAACTAAAAACTCTAGTGGCTGTAACGGGTACGGAAAGCTAACTTCGGCATGTCGTCTTGCTTGATCTTCAGTTGATGGTAGCCAGAGCAAAGATCGATCTTTGAAAACACTGACGCCCTTTGTAGTTGATCAAAGAGATCGTCGATCCTGGACAAGGGTACTTGTTCCGAATGGTGACCTTGTTAATCTCCAGGTAGTCTATGTAGAGCCGTCTTGTCCCAACCTTCTTCTTCACAAATAGCACAGGCGCACCCCATAGAGACACGCTCGGACTAATGTACCCACGATCAAGTAGTTCCTGTAGTTGATTCTTCAGCTATTTCAATTATGTTGGGGTCATTCGGTACGGAGCCTTAGAAATCGGTTTGGTGTTTTGGAATGTATCAAAGGTGAACTCAATTTCTCGGTCGGGTGGCATGTCATGCAACTTGTCAGGAAACACATTGGAGAATCCTGCCATAACGGAAGTAGATTATACATTTGCACAATCCTGTCGCATGTCTCTAACAGACGATAAGTATTCTTCGCTGCCAGAGTGTAACATCTGCCGAGTTGATATCTCAGAAATCACTATGCAAGCCTTCGATGCTTTTGACGCTAGACCACTCGAGTTTCAGAATTTGGCCTCCAGGTAGACAGAACACGACCCTTTTCTCAATACATTCGATGGTGACAGCGCAAGCACCGAGCCAATTCGTCCCCAAGATAATATCGTAATCCCGGATATCTAGGACTATCACATCAAGAGACAGTTTCCTTCCTCCAATATAGACATGACCGCCTTGACATACTAAACGAGCATGAAGTTTTTTGCCCGACAGGGTGCTAACGCTAAGGTCTAAATATATCGGTGTCATTGTTAATTTGTGTTCCGCAAAAAAATTTACGGATATCAAACTGTGCATAGCACCTAATTCAAATAGCTCGCGAGTAGGTACGTTATTGAAAAGCAATATACCTGACACGATGGTGTCCGAAGTGAGGGCTTCTTCCCGAGTCATAGCATATATCTGACCTTAAGTAGGACGACGATCCTGTTGTGGTGTGGCTCAGTTTGCTTGAGGCACCGGAGCAGGATTTTGATACCGAGGACAGAGATTAGAGGGGTACGACCAGTTCTTTGTCAGGTGGCTTTGATCACCGTAATTGAAGCATAATCTATTCTTTAGGCGACATTCGCTTTCAGTGTGCCCTCTTTTATTATAGTAGGTACAGGATAGCCCTGGATTACCTCTCGGGTTAGGACCCTAGTGATCGCCATTATTCGGATGCTTTGGAACATTGTATGCTCCCGTATTTCTTGGGCACTTGTGATTGGAAGTATACATAGTGCCGGCAGCAACTGAAGGATATTGCAGTTTGAGGGTAAGGGCATGGTTGAGAACTTCCAACATCATATGTGAGGATTAATTGTAGGTCACAGGCCACCTTTAAATCTTCTGGAATGACTCGCTGCATCGAGTAGATAGGAACTGGCAAACTTGGTGAGTTGGTTGAACTCGACAACGTACAACTTTACCGTCATGCTTCCTTGCTGGAGGCACACGAACTCATTCTCCTTTTGACAACGAACGTATGGGGGTATAAACTTCTTTTTGAATGTACCATAGAAGATAGACCATGTGATTATATTTTATTCACTGTCTACAGGGAGAGACCTTCGGTGCACATCCCACCAGTCATGTGCGTTAAAATTGAGCTATAGTTGGGCACACGCGACTCCCTTGTCTTCAAGTACTTCAACGAGCTTGAAGTGATCTTCCAGTTCTGCTAACCAATCAAGATCCACGACTAGATCTTCGGTTCCTTGGAAGGATGTATTGCAGACCTTCTTGAAGTCGGCAAAGTCGAAGGTAGTCACTTCCTTCTCCCTTATGGTTCGAGGTGTCTCGACATCGGTTGTTGGTAGCTCCACCGGTGTCGCTATAGTTGGAGGCTAAGGTTTGAACGATCTGCCGTAAGGCATCTATCTCCTTCTGCTAGACCTCAAACCGGGGTTCAAGATTGAGTTCAAATTTCTCTTGCGTTCTTTTGCCCGCTTCTCTGCTCACTCAAGATGAGCCTTGTCCCTCTGCTGCTGCGCCTCTAGCATGTGCCTCATCTGCTCAATCGGGTCGACATGGGCATAGCTCGCTGGCTTCTGGAACTTCCTGAGGTGCCAAAACTACTTTTATGTGCCTGCACCAATCCTTGTTCTTACGTAAATGCATGTGCTTGAGTCATCCCTTCAAAAGAGTAACTAGCATTAGTCTCATAACTTATTATGGATTCACTGTATGGACGCATCTCATTTTGACCCAAAATAATTTAAGAGTTCAACTGGGAGGGACAAGATCATTTCAAGAAAACTTTCTAACATGAGGATCAAAGGAACTGAAGCCACGCTTTGATATCAATATGTCATGCCCCGATTTCGTAGAATTGATAGTCGTCCCCCGGGCGTGATGTCGTGCGTGCCTAAGTTGCGCTACGTACAAGGCCATGGTACTTGATACAACGAGCAGACATTCAGAGTACACAGATAATTAAAACATAATATTGAAAAGTGAAAAGACCTTTTAATTGATAATGAACATCATTTACAAAAATCTTGAACAAGTAAAAAAGGTTGCCTCGTGGGCTTACAAAAGCGGACACAAAATGAGATAGTCATCATATATATTATATCCTTTTACTAAAATTTAAAAGATAAGACCTTCAGGCGAGACTATCGTCTTGCCGCAGAGCTGTATAAGGTATGTGCACGAGATCCATGAACTAGAACACGCTTCAAAAAAGGCACGAATAGGGTGCGCCAGTAGATAGACCGATTCTGAAATTGCCTTAGTTCCTCGCAGGATCGCCTTGGCATGGAGAACCTGTTGCAACGAGCGTCAGTACATCAAAATACACTAATGAGGGCAAGCTTACCCAACTATACAAAATTGATACGTTATTCAAGTGAAGCATGCAACTTATTATGTGGTATTTCTATTTTGCCTTAGTTTAAGTTATAAACATATGATATATATGAAACGACAAAAATAAATATTTTACTATGCGGTAAATTTTACCTGTCGTCTATGCGTTCCACTTGTAGAAGACTTACCATGTTCTTTCCTGCCAAGAAGATATTATTAGCTTGAACAGTTGAATATAATGGAGGGTTCACTGGCTCGACGCCATAGTGGACGGTTTATAGTCTCAGGGTAAAATGGTGTACAACACAAGAAACAGCGGACATTATATGCCATCCCATACGAACAAGCGACTATTCGGATATTCCGCCTTTATCAAATTGTATTGGTCCTAGTGCCCCGACGACTGTCCATAAGAACCAGAAACCTTGTGCACAAATTGTCCATGACCAAGCGTCGTCTAAAACTAAATTATCAATAAAGCAGTTCAAGATAACAAGAATCAGGAAAGAAGCAATATGGCATGATCTGAATAGCATAATCTTCCAGTTTAAATGAATCGCATAGTAAAGGTATTTTACACCTAGAACAATAATAGAAGAATATATTCTAGCTAGAATTGAAATACGATAAAAGCACATTCTAGGCTGTCTAGCATGCAACTGTGTAGTCTTTCACAGAATTAGTTGACAAGCATCAAGTAATCCAGGGCATGGTTGATGCTCAGAGGATGCAAACTGAGGCTCAGAGAGTTCAGGATGAGGCTCAGAGGGTGCAAGCTGAGGAACATAGTGTACAAACTGAGGTGATGTGGGAGGGCATGGAGAATGTCCATCAGGTGGCATTAGAGACAATGGAGAAAGTCACCTCGTAGCATCCCGTCAAGCAGAAAGCAGGTACCATTTTGGACTTCAAGATGATGCTTCCTCCGGAGTTCAAGGGTACCGAGGGGATCCTCTACGCTAACAAGTTCCTCGAGGATATTGAGAGGATTTTGCTTGTAACATAAATTTTTAAGACTCTCCAGATTCAGGCAATCGATCTGTAGCTCTTTGCCTTGTACGTACTTGGTTCCGTACTGAGCCTCGGATGAAAGCACCGGGTCTGACTTAGGAGATGTTCAAGGATCACTTCAAGAAGTAGTTCTATTCTGAAGTAGACCTAGGGATTATGGAGGCTCAATTTCAGAGCCTGGTACGGGATTATCTTTCTGTAGATGAGTACGATGCGGAGTTCAGCAGATTAAGCCGCTTCACAAAATATATAGTCAGGGACCCTGTGGACCTAGCTCGTAGATTTTGGAATGGATTGGCCAAGGAGATCCGAGAGCATGTCATTACGAGCTGAGATGCGACTTTTGCTGATATTGTAGCTGCAGCTCAGGTGGCAGAGGAAGACTTGGACCTTAGGCCCAAGAGGGCCCTTGATTCAGTTGGAGGTGATGATAGCTCAGGACCGATAAAGCATCCCCATATTCAGAAGGGATCTTTCTAGCACGAGCAGGAGTACCAACCGCCAGCTAGAGCTCCAGTTCAGCAGCAGCCACAGAGGCAGATGCAGCGAGCACCTACTTATTCCTTCTGTTAGAAGTCCAAGCATACCTGGGATGTTTGCAGGAGGAGGCTGAGGGTATATCTATTTTGTGGGTCAGCAACGCACCAGATGAGAGACTATCCCGCTGTGCCTCCTATCGATGGAGCACCATATCAAATGGGTCCAACAAGGACACCTGTGGCATAGCAAATTGCCCATCACAAGTAAAGAGAGACACCCCAGCAGGACAGAGCTTTTGCGATGACGGTCGAGGGGACCGATGCTACAGGTGATATGTTAGCAGGTTCTGTTCTTCTCCTTTCCTTTCCTTTCCTTTCCTTTCCATCTATGGATCTGTTTGATTCCTTAGTACCTTATAGTTGCATTAGGGATTGTTATGCTAGTGCATAGTTAAACCCTTAATAGAGACTGCAAGTATCATGACTAGTAGGATTATAACTATGCATGCTTAATCACCAGTAAATAATTTCATTTTCAATGGAATTGTATGCATGTATGATTTTAGATAGGACTATCTTAGATCAGGGTTGTGGATATAGAGGGGGATTGGGATAGATAGTTTATATTCATCTAGAAAAGAGAAGACAATATGTGTGAGGGATACCCTATCTTTTGAACAAGAGATATTCTTTTATTCCATGCCTACTTTCATCTTTAAATTTTGAGAACAATTTTTTTCTAAAAGGGGTAGGATTTGTAACCACCACTTTCACTTGTAGGAGTATTTTTGTCATTTCATGTTTGGTTGTTAATTATATAGTTATATTTAATTAGTGTTAGTTATAATACTAGTTAATTAGAATTAATTAGTTAATTGTCATGGATAGAATATTGTCTTCTAGAATAGTTAGATACCCTCCCATAACTAATTAGATTCCTTCCTGACCAAAAAGATTCCATTAATGACAATTCTAGAAAAAGATTATAGAGTGGAGAAGGGCAAATTTGTAATTGAACCCAACCCCATAACCATCTATAGTGTATGGCCTATTGGAGAGGTCTCCACTTCATTCATTCCCTCTATTTCTCCTTCTTCTTCCCCAAGTCACATCTCCACCATTACCAATCTATTCCAAACCCAATTTCTACCAAATCCACCCTCAAATCAGCCCAAATTTTCTTCCAACCTTCAGTCCAATAAGGATCTAAGAGTTGGAGCACAAGAGAAAAAGCTAGAAGGATCATGTCCAATTCACTATCTTCGTGTCCATTTTGGTGGAAGTTCATTTGGATCCAACTCCCAATAGGTAATTATCTCATTCCTACCAAGTTGTATTTAGAAACTCTATTTGAATCTATAATAACCTACCCATGGCTAGATCTAACATAATAGGTGGTGAATTAGGAGGTAGAGACTCCAATTTTAGTCGATATATAGATTTTTATGGCCTATTTGGTGGAGTTACGAATTTCTGACCACCAAGTGTTTGTCATTTATTCCAATGAGAAAATTGGTGTCTATTGTGGGTTGCGCTTGTGTCCTAGTGTCCACAATTGGATACTTAGTGTCCGTATCATGACACGCCATGATATGTGCAGGTGAATTTGGTAATTTAGTTATTTTGGACCTCTTTGTGTCAATTTCTACATATTATACTAGATCTACTCATTCTACAGATTCTATGTCATATTATATATATATATATATATATATATATATATATATATATATATATATATATATATATATATATATATATATATATATATATATATTAGTGTTTTTCATTGGGTATCATTGGAGTAGTGAGTGAGTATCATAGAGGTCGATTCTCATGTATGGATTTTGTGAACCATGGGTGTCATGTAATTGGTATCAAGTTTAAAATTACATGTATTACTTGTTTTGGGGTTGGTATCATAAGGATTTGATGTGCTATCTATATCAAGTGGTATTAGTATGTGTTCTTGTGAGATTTTAGTATCTAGGTGTAATTATCAATGAGGGATAGGGTGTACACCCTTAGAAGGGGAAGTAAAATGTATAGTTGAGCATCTACAGGTTGGTGCAAGTATCCCGGTGCCAATTCTTTTGTGTGTGTGTGTGTGTGTGTGTGTGTGTGTCTATTGATGAGATGTGGAGTGTTAGTGCAGGGGATATAGAGTAAGATGTTTATTTGGGGTGTACCGGTTGGGGGATGCAATACTTTGTACAACATGCTGCATTCAGGTCTGAGTTACATATGCACCAACAGCAAGTAAAGGCAAAGATAAGTGGTTTGGACTGCTTTTTAGCAAACAGCAGCAACAAAATTAGCAATTGTAGAATTGCAACTAAGTAGCTACAGGGAGGTTGTCACTACATAGCAGACTTTAAGGGGAGGGGATTATGGGTCTTCAAGTTGTGTTAGATTAGGAAGCAGTCTGTATAGGCTATTTTCCTAATCTAATTTTTAACTTTTTGGATGTGTCATACAATTCAGTATGTTTAGCAGTCAAGGCATCTAATTTAATAAGAGCACAACTGTGTTTATTCTTCTCTATCATAAATTCTTCCATGAGCTTCACATAATCTTTGTCTTTCTGTTCAATACTAAGTAAAGCTTCATGCAAATTTAATCTAATAGCAGGCAATTTATTTGTGTCACTAGATGATTGTGTTTCTCTAATATCACATAACAGTGTGGACAGTCTATTGATCTCCTACTTGTGTGCTTTGAGCTCCTTCTTATTGTCCTTATATTTATCTAAAAGTGTCTTGTGGTCATTAATATGATCACTAAAAGCATCACCAATTCATCAAAAGTAAAATTGTCATAAAGGGGGTTGTCTGATACCTTATCGAAAGCCATTGGACAAACATTGGTAGTGTTTTGTGATTGATTATCGTCTGATTTGTTGGCTTCACTTTCATGCCAAATGCTTGTGTTAGCGCTTTCTTCTTCTTCTATGTTGTTAGCTTCTTCTTTGTGCCTATACTCATGAGTGAC
This sequence comes from Iris macrosiphon, assembly GCA_036927795.1. Classification (NCBI taxonomy): domain Eukaryota; kingdom Viridiplantae; phylum Streptophyta; class Magnoliopsida; order Asparagales; family Iridaceae; genus Iris; species Iris macrosiphon. The sequence continues at coordinate 84,130,336 of JAYESA010000020.1, read as the reverse complement.
TTCAAGAAGTTTTCAGATTTTATATGAGGTTGCACAAGAAGAAATGCGATTGAATTCATTATTGTCTAAAGCATAGTAAAGAGCATTCATTATTTTTGTTTCAAGACTAGCTAGCCTCTTCTCTTCTTCTGTGTAATCATAATAGGGTTATTAACTAAATTGGAAGTAAGAGGAGAAATGATGGTAAGCTTTCTATAACCCTCAATAACATTGATCCATACGTCAAAATCGAGTGATTTTAAATAAAAACTCATACATGTCTTCCAATAAGTATAATTTGTTCCGTTAAATAGTGGAGGATCATCTATGGATTGGCCCACTCTAGTATAGCTAGACTTTATGTTAGCAAGTGTTCTACTCTAGAGTGTATAGTCTAAGCACAAGTATAATATAACATGCTCTAATACCAATTATAGGATCGAATAAGCACCTCTAGAGGGGGGGGGTGAATAGAGTGCGTGTATATGCAGCAAAATAAAAATTATCCAATAAAAATAAACACAGTTAGCTAACAGTCTAAATATAAAATGACAGTAAGTAAATAAGGAGAGAGAGATCAGCAGTCGCAAACACAATGATGTATCATGGTTTCCCTCTGAGAGGACTAGTCCAGGCCCGAGAACTCTAGCTCGGAGTTGAAATCCACTATCCAGTGAAACACAAGTTTTGATCCGAAGACTTGCAACTTCGTACAGACATGAGCTTTGATCTGAAGAGTTCGAATACTTCTCGAAGTGTTTAAACTTCTTGACAAAATCCTTTTATAACTCTGAAAACTTCTAACCGAGCACGCACTGGCACTTAAGGCTTACGAGTTATAAATAGTTTGGGATAGAAAATTGAATAGGCTCTTGAACTGAAGTAATAGAGAAGAGAATAAAAAGTGAATGAGTGAATAAGAATGGTGAATTCCTTATCTATTTATAGTATTTTTGTAAACTGAGTCCGGGGCGAATTCGGATGCCAAATGTTCAAATTTTTGAACGTTGGAACCGAGTCTGCAGAAGGAACTGGTTTCCAGGAAATACTAAGTCAGGGAGCCGAGTTCAGACCGAACTCGCACCGAGTTTGTCCCGAGTTCGTTCCGAGTTCGTTTCTCTTGAACCTGGTTAATTTAAGAATGAGGTTGGGTTGGGTTGGTTTGGGCTAACTCAGTTTTAGAAACATAGGTTTGGGCTAGTTTAAAAACTTAAAATATTTTGGCTAAAAATAATCTGGGTTTAGAAAATATTTTGGTGTAGCTTTAAATGCCAAATACGACTCGATGTACATTTTTTTATAATTAATAAATAAAAAAATTACATTGACTCGATACAGAAAGCAAGTCGCATCCCATCCTTTGAAACTGTAGATAAAGCAGCATCATTTTCGTATCATTGATCCTCGTAGATTATATCAAGTCTGAGTTTTAGATGATTATCGAAATAATGTGTGACCATGACCAATGGGCCAATATCATACTCATCATTTATAGCCTCCCTCCAGAAAATAGCGCCTCTGGTCCTCATCGCCTCATTATAGGTAAGCAGATATGCTTCCATATGATAGGTGACAAAATCATCTCCGAAGTCCTTCGATCTTCTCACTTGCTTAGACACCGGTTCTACGAGTTCTGGTTCGAACATTGTCTCTGGAATGACAACTTCTCCTTGGACTACATCTTCTTTGGAAGCAATAGCCTCCTGTGCACTCACACTATTCTCCGAGATGTCTGCGATAAAAATATTCTTATGCATTACAAATTTATCTACAAAGAAATCTTCGTCGCGAGATTCAATGATATGATTTGATTCTATATTAAGAAACCTTTGAGCATCACTCTTCCTAGCATAACCCAAGAAGATGGTCTTCGTAGTCCTCGTACCTAGCTTTTGTATCTTCAAATCTGGAAGCTTCCCATATGCCAGACACCCCCATACTCGAATGACATTCAAGTTGGGTCTGAATTTGAACCAAAGTTCATGAGTAGTGATATCGAAAGTTGTGTATGGCACTCTGTTCAGAATGAACATAGCCGTCAATGCAACTTCTCCCCAGAAGCAGTTGGGAAGACCCATAGTCAACAGCATTGAGTTCATCATCTCTGTCAACATCCTGTTCTTTCTCACATCTACTTTATTTGATTGAGAAGAATACGGATCAGTCATTTCATTGACAATTCTATATTCTTTGCAGAACGATGTAAAATCAATAGACCTATACTCTCTGCCTCGATCACTTCTGAGTCGCTTGAGTTGTTGTCCTGTTTGACGTTCAGCCTCAGCCTTGAACTCCTTGAACATCTTGAATGCTTCATCTTTTAACTTGAGCAGATAGACGAATGCATACTTCGAGCAATCATCGATGAGGTAATAAAATACTTCATCTTGGCCTTTGTGGAGAACTGTTTGAAGTCACAGATATCTGAGTGCACTAACTCCAAAACATCATTACATCGGTTAACCCACTTGAACGAATTGCTTGTGATCTTTGTCTGCGCACAGACCTCATACTTCTTCACCTCCTTACCCCCATATTTGGAGATAACCCCTAGACTAGATATTTTGTTTGTTCTTTTACAATAAAAATATCCTAGTCTATTATGCCATAACTCAAGAGAGTAACTAGAAGTAGAGACTGCATTTATAATTTTATACGGAGTTACAAGTTGAAGTTTAAACATCCCTTCGGTACAAAATACTTTTTTGAAGTATGTTCCTTTGTAGGATATCACCATTTGTCCATCATTGATATCCATCCTCAAAACTGTATTACAGAGCAGACTTCCTAAAACTAGGTTCTCGGTAATCATCTATACATGCTTCACATCCTGAAGCGTCAACGATATCCCGAAGTCAGGTTCAGTATCACCATTCCGGTCCTAAGTAGTTTATCTTGTGCCTGGTTCACCACTATAACCTTTTCAGATGTAGTCTTATAGGTGGTGAACAACTCCTTCTTTGAGCAAACCTAGCAGGATGCATCAATGTCCACCAACCAGTCATGACAACCTGCACAATCATAGCAACCTTATTAGGCTCACCTTATTTTGTCTGTTTGGGCTTGGATTTGTAGTCACTCTAGTAGTGGCCCTTCTTGCTATAGTTAAAGCAAGTCATAACTGACTTGGGCTTTGGCTTTAGCTTGAACGTAGTTGACTTCACCTTCAAATGGTTGAAGTCCTTCTTGTTGTTGTGAGAAGCTTTCTACTTCCCCTTGGAAACACCAACAGGCACCAAGTTGGCCTTTGCCAACTGCTTGGATAGGGAGTCCAACTTCAGTTGCCCCCTGACTTCATCTTCAATGTGAATCCAGTAAAGAAGATCTTCGAGCTGGATCTCCATATTCTTACGGTACATGTCAGTCTTGAACTTGATCCACCCTGAAGGAGGTTTGGTGACTATATCCCCTACCATGAACTTGTCTTCTTGCTTTATGCCATCTTCCTCCAGATTCTACTACATCTTCAGTATTTTCTTGACTTGTGATACCATTACCTTTTCTTCTTCAAATTGCATAGTAAAGAATTTCTCGACGAGATAAATTTTGGACATTTTCTCGTCAGTTTTGTAATGCTTCTCAAGAGCTTCTCAGATATCTCTTGCCTTTTTTTCTTGCTGTAGGACTCTGGCATCGAGTCGTCCATTATATTTAGGATCAACAGCCTACGGAGGTTGTTGTCCTCCTTCCACTTGGAGTGCGCATCCTGTACCACACCAACTTTAAGTTCTCCTCTATCTTCTGGAATTGTAGGTTCTGGATCAACCAACACATAAGCAACTTTGACAAGACAAAGATTCAGAGAGATCTTTCTCTTCCAAATATTTAAGTATTCGCCATCAAACTTCTCAAGCTTGTGAAAGCTAGTATCGAAAAGGTTTGAGCGGTTGTACTCCATCTTTTCTTTAAATCTTGCTTTAAGATTGTTAGTCCAGGGTTTTAATCAAAAGATAAATAAACAACGCCAACAAAGCTTCTAATAAAATTTGTAGTCTACCCTCTGTTGGTCCAAAAGTTGTAGTCAAGATTCAGAAGCTTCAACAAACAACTTTGTCTTCTGAGATCTCGATTCCAACGAATCACTATATATAAATATAAAATATTACTGATTATAACTTGCTCCGAAGAAAAAAAGAATCAGAAGTCAATCTATGTTCTTCCTTGCAATCGCAGTTGAAGACGGACAGAACAAGTTATAAATAGAGGAGAAGTAGAAAAGGAAGAAGAAGAAGGATTATAGCTTGTTGGGGTGATGAAGATCACCGATGCTCAAAGCAAGATTCATCCCACACGATCTGCTCCCAAGAACCAGCAAGTTCTCGAAGAACTTCTGGAACGCTCGCGTCATCTCCCTCCTGGACTCGCACGATCTCCTGGACTCCTCTTGGCGGCGCAGCAGCCTCTCTTTAACTCTCTCTCTCTCTCTCTCTCTCTCTCTCTCTCTCTCTTTCTCTCTCGAATTATTTCTCTCTTATGAGGGATTAGAAGAGAGTATTTATAGAGGAGCCTGGCCACCTAGTCGGTTATAAAGAGATAAGAACGGAATTAATTCATTTTCCACAAAATCGGATCTAAATTAAAGACGCAATCTTTCCATAACTTAATCCGAACTTGCTTCTTCCTTCAGTGATGCAGCATAGCGCATGCGCCCGCGAGTGCACAAGCACAACTAATGCACATAAGCATCGATGCTAAGTGCAAAGTACGCCAACAAAATGCCCTTGAGTCCGAGCCCGAGTCCGAGTCTGAGTCGCTAAGCCCGGGGGCTTAGCGCCTATGGAATAAATTCCAAGAGCATGACTAAAATCTTAAAAGCTTTCATTGCAGAGTTAATCATTTTTTCTCCTAATAAAATACCCCTACATGGCACCCATGTGCCCCACTACATCCTATGTGCACACCTCAACACAAGCAAAGTATTGGGATTAAATTGTATCATTAAATTACATTTATAGTGATTAGCTATATATGGTGATTGACTGGATATATATGGTGATTGGGATATTGGGATTAAATTGTATTAAATTATATTTATGGTGATTGGCCATGTGACTTAGGCCCCAAGTTGATATGTGGATGTATATATAAGTAATATCATGATGAATGAAATACCTAGAATATTATCTCTTATCACTTCTTCACATGGTATCAGAGCCTGACGGCTAGGGCAAATTTTCTTCGAGCAGCGACGGTGGTGTTATGTCGAGCGGCGACGGCAACATGACAAGCGACGGCGACGGGACTTCTACACCGGCAATATCGCAGATCAATACTACATCTTCGTATTACCTTGGTTCTAATGACAATCCAGGCAATATAATTTCAAAAGTGGTATTTCGTGGGAAGAATTATGAGGAATGGTCGAGATCTATTTGGCTTTCTCTACGGGCTCGACGAAAATTTAGGTTTGTTGATGGGTCTATCAATAAACCTTTGGAGAAAGATCAATTGGAGGATTGGTATTGCGTCCAATCGATGCTTGTGCAGTAGATTTTGCATACTATCGACTCTTCGGTGAAGAAGATAATACCATATTTTGAGGCGACAAAACCATTGTAGGATTCGCTCAATATCCGATTTAGCAGACATATGGCTCGTGGTGGACGTGGATAGGGTGCAGAAGTGCATGTGGCGGTGACAGGATGTGGCTTCATTGCTGCACAGCCGTGGATGGCAGATGATGGTGCAGGCGATGGCGGTGTGCCAGGATTGACTCCAGACCAATGGCAACAACTTATTTTTTTGCTTGATAATTCTTTGACCAAATCTCCGGAGGATCGTATAGTGGGTAAGTCCATTGCACTTTGGATTATTGATACAGGCCCTTCAAATCATATTACGAGAAATTTGGATTTATTGTCGGAGATAAAGGCAATGGAAGAGTGTCTGGTTGGACTCCCGGACGGACGAACTGCGATTGCCTCGTGCTGCGAGCGTGTTGCTCTTCCACCAGGCGTAGTTCTCACGAATATTCTATTCGTACCTCAATTACATTGTAATTTAATTTATGTGGCCTATCTTATTGATGATATAAATTGTGTTGTACAATTCACTAAAAATTTGTGCGTGATACATGACCTGTCACTATCACATTTCCAGAATAGGAATATTTTGTTATTTTGCATTAGTATAAATATTGTGTTTATATTTTTGTTCAATATATAATGTGTATTATATATATTGACTATTATTATTATTGGTTAGTTGATTAGTCTATTTTAATTAGACATGACATTAGTGGACCTACCTAGATTTGACTTGACCCATTGATTCAATTAAATAGTTAGTCATGGATTGACTCATTAGTTTAGGAGAATGAGTTAGTTATTGAGTTTAGACTATTTGACTTGAGTTATTAGTTAGTCATGACTAGATTAATTCTATTAAACCTATTTAGACTCAAGAATAGAATATTCTTTCTATGGTTTAGTTAGATCATATTCATGAAGGAATAAGAGGGGCACTTGTGTCAATTCAAACATTCCTCAACCTAACCCTAGCCCTAGAGAGAGCTTATATAAACCTCTTCATTCATGAGTAGCCTCCATTTATTTCCATTTAGTTCATTCCCAAATTTGAGAGCAACCCCTAATTTCTCCACTCTAAATCATATCCCTCTTATTTTATTTTCCAAGGAGGCTAAGGAGCTTGGCATTGCTAGAGGAAGCTTGAAGAGGAGTCCAAGTTGTGTCCACTTCGTCTTTCTCGTGTCCAAATTTGGAGTTCTTCAAGAAGGTCACTCAAAACCTAGGTAATTCTCTATTTTCTACTCTATTTATGGTTATGAACACCCATTGGACCTATAGGAACCATCGCATTGGTGGAATCGACTCTATTTGGTTATATCTAGGTGTTATGAGCCTTTATTTTGCTAGATCTATGATTTTCTTCTTGTGAAATGTTAATTTGTTCCTCAAGATTTAGGGAGATGTGAGTTTAGCCCACCAAGTGTTTGATAATTGGTGCTTTGAGTTAGAATTTGTGTATAATACGTAGGTGTGTGTGTGTGTGTGTGTGTGTGTGTGTTTATGGATACTTATATGTATTAGTGTCCTAGTGTTACTAGTGTGGGTAACCAAGAGTGTTGAGTGTGTATTTGTTTGGTAATGGGATTGGGTTGGTGAGTACCATATGGGTTAGTTTGGGGCTTGATCTCATGTGTTGTGGTGTGGGTTTGGAGAGTATCAAAATCAGTGATACATGTTGAGTTGGTGTTGTGTTATAGTAGAGTGGTGGTATTTGGGTGTTACACCATGTATCTTAGGGGTATCATTAGGAGTGTGGTGCAACAATTTAGAAATATGGCACTGTGTACAAGTCGAGTCTAAGTGCATTCAGTGTAGATCTGGGGTAGTGAAGGGAGGACATGCATTTCAGGCAGCAAGAAGAGGGGAATACCTGGATGCATCTTATTCCAGGTCATAGGGGCAGCAATACTTCTGTGTTTCAGTTGTGCTGGGAGAGCATGGTGTATGTGTGGATATGTGTGGTAGTGTGGATTCAGATAAGTGAGGTGAGGGTGTTGGTATCAAGATTGACACCATATTGCTCGAGTGTAATACTCAGATGAGGGGTAATTCAATGGGGGGGCAGTCCTTGTTGTTTCCAGAAGAATATTGCAATTAGTTGTGCTATGGGGACTGCTCAGCACAGATGAGCAGAGGAGGAGTGTGCAGTGTCAGGCACAGGCTAGGGGAGAGTGCGGGCAGTGGACTCTTGAGCACTGCTTGGTGTGAGGAGTCTGTCGAGGGTAATGACTACTATTGTTAGTAATTTTGAATTTGTTGTTGTAGTAGTTGTTGTTCCTACTACTAATGAATTGATGTTGGAGTCATTGTTGTAGGGGTTGTTGCTCCTAGTGTTGTTGGTGAAGTCGGGTGAATGGGCAGTGTGTGAATTATTGTTGCATACATTAACTGTTAGACTCGAATGTGTGATGTAACAGAGCAGCTAGGAGTAGGGGGGAGGTTGCTTGAGTGTATACACTGAAGTGCAGTGAATAGAAGCATGTGTTGTCAGTAAGTAGGGGGAGAATCTGGGTTCAAGGGGAGATGGGTTCAGTTGATAGGGTGGTTGCTGATTCTGCAGCAAGGTGTGTAGGTGGTTTGAGTACAGTGATGTCCAAGGCCAAGGTATCTTGTCATATGAGTGAGGATGGTTAGGGGTGAGTTATAGTTATAAATATAAGGTAATTTAAGGGGGGAGATTAATGAAGGTATCTTAGGAGTGAGGGTAAGGTAGTCATGTGATACATGGGTATGGGTGAATGTTGGTAAGTTAAGTTGTGTGATACCAATATAGGGATACCTTAGTATCAAGAGATTGATGCCAAGGTATTTGGGTATGTGTCAAGGTTAGGCCATAGGGGGGTAGTGTCTAGTATGTTGATATAATACTATATAAGAAGATATATATATATATATATATATATGGTACCTACATATATACTATATATATTGATATTGGTATGTTAAGGTATTGATAACGAGGTATCATGCTAGGCTGGGATACCTAGGTATTGGTTTTAGGTAATGGTGTTAAGTATCAAGGTAAGGTATATAGTTAAGGTATTATTGAGATAATGGGTATTGACACTAGAATAAGGGTAAAGTATTATTTATAACTATGATATTATATATATATATATATATATATATATATATATATATATATATATATATATATATATATATATATATATATATATATATATAGTACTATTAACTAGTATAGCTAATACCTTGAAGGTATGGATCTAGAAACCTAGGTATAGCCTAGTATCACCTAGTATTAGCTAGTTTAGTCTTGTAACCAACTTAGAAACTAGTTTTGAATCTAGAATCAAGATATCGACCTAGTTTGACTACTATGACCTAGTTTTGGCCTAGAAATTATATATTAGCTTATTTTAGTATGTTTATCACTTCATTACACTAAATCACATGGAATTTCATATTTAGGTCCATGAGGCACCAATACGGACACAGTTGACATTCATTGCCCAGGACCACAGGCGAGTACATTCTCTGATAGTTTCTATTATTTGATAATTACTATATTTCAAGTATTAGAAATGTTACATCTGATTCTTGATACTATGGTACACGGACTATTATATAGCTTGGATATTCAGTCATGAGATATTATAATGGTTATCGTATTGACATCGTACACAATATTGACATTAGACATCGTACATGGTATTATTATTGGACATTGATCGTGTATTGTAAACGTGTCATGGTTGGATCCACTGTACTAGTTGGGGCAGGAGAAATGCTAGTAATAAATGTGATCATATTCCTATTATAAATTGTAAGACATTGTTAGTGTTAACCAAACACCTCGTGTATGATTAGCCAGGCTATTTAGCTATCGTACAAGTTTTCAAGCCGATCACATATCGAAATTAGTATTTCAATACTTAGAATAGTTGCAGTTCTTTATTTCAGTTTCATATACTACATTACCTTGTATATTATATTGTAGTTCCTTTCTCTTTTATTTCATATATGCACTGACTATACCCTATTGTCTATATTGCCTGTTCTCTTTACTATTCTCCATGGTATCAGTTTATTATTTTTCTCACAGTATATAACATCCTCTATTTATTATTTTATAGTTCTTGTCAATTAATTTGAACTGTTATAGGGTTGTACTTCGTTCCAATCCTGACTGGATATATTTTTCAGACGACGACTTAGAGGACTGGTGTCTGACATATTACGGACCACAGGGAGAGTAGCTGCAGTCTTGGACCTTGTAGCTTAGGTGTGATTGCCGGGAGGTCTAGCCAAAATTACTAGTTATATTAGCTAGTTCCTTTTGCAGATTTTGGTACCGGATTTATTTTCGGCATATATTGAGACTTGGAATGTTATTGTGTGAAGTTTAGATTTATATTATTGTTTAGACTTTGTAGTTGTATTTGGATTATTCATTCGATATCTTATTGTACTTTAGTTCTGTGATTTAGTATTTCATATTATATTGTTAAATTCGTGTCTCCTTATGAAGTTGGATATTCGTATGAGATTGATTATATAGTATTGTGACCTAGACAACATTCTACCGCAGATGCTGCGGCGTAGGCTGGACGTACCCGCGTACTCGTGCCCCTATATCGGGTGCAGGTTATGACAGGACCCTAGTTTGAGGACCCTGATTAGCGTCGGTGAACGGCAGAACAAACTCTACTAATTTCATATTGTACCGAAGACTCAGGCCTTGACAGTGACTGGGATGACTTTTCTGGACATTTGGCATCAGTGACTTGGGTATCCTTCTGATAAAGTAGTAAAGTCACTTCCTGTTGTCAGTAGCTCTAGTAGTTCAGTGAATAAGGCATGTGAAGTTTGCCATCAGGCAAAGAAAACTCGTGGTATCTTTTCTGTCAGTGACTCTCGGGCTGTTGCAATTTTTGATTTGATACATTGTGAACTTTGGGGGTCGTATCCTACGCCTTCTTCGTGTGGAACTCGATATTTTCTGACGATTGTGGATAATTTTTCTCGTGTTGTTTGGGTATTTTTATTGATTAATAAGACTGAAGTATACAAGATGTTCTCATCATTTTTTTCTATGATTGAGCGGCAATTTAATTTCAAAGTACGCATTGTGCGAAGTGATAATGGTATTGAGTTTAATTGCATGCACGACTACTTTGCACAGAATGGTATTTTGTTTCAAATATCTTGTGTAGGTACACCTCAGCAGAATAGGAGGGTCCAACGAAAACATAGACATATTTTGAATGTGGCACGTGCTTTATGTTTTCAGGGAAATTTGCCAATTTCTTTTTGGGGTGAGTGTATTTTGGCGGCTGGTTATTTGATCAATCGAACTCCTTCGAGCCTTCTTGGTTTTAAACCCCCTATGAAATATTATTTAGTGCGTCTCCTTCTTATGATGAATTACTTATTTTTGGTTGTCTTTGTTTTTCCCACAACCAAAAAGCTAAGATGGATAAGTTTGCTCCTCGCGGTCGAAAGTGTATTTTTGAGGGATACCCTCGTGGCAAGAAGGGTTGGAAATTGTATGATCTAGCTACTGGTGATTTTTTTGTCTCTCGAGATGTTAAATTTTATGAGAATGGTTTTTTCGATTCTGTTGAAGATGATCGTGGTGATATGGCTCCTCCTGACCTAGCGCCCCTTGTCTTGGGCGATGATGCTTTGGGGTTTGATCTAACTCATATGGATGGGATGGCCGTCGTGGAGGATGAGGCCGCCGTGGAGGACAGCACGGCTGAGGCTGAGGCCGCCGTGGAAGATGCGACAACGGAGGGCACGTGGCAGAGGCAGCCATGGCGGCTGCGATTGTCATGCCCCGATCTCCCGCAGGCAATCGGCCGTTCCCGCTAGGCGGGAATCACCCTCGCCAGCGCTCCCGCGGAACGATCGCTTAACCCATCCGGGCGTGATGCCGCACGAGCGTGAGCCACGCCCGTGCAAGGCCATGGTTCATTGGCTGGCGGTTAGAGTTCTAAGCCACAGAGTCGCACAGATTGTCCGAGTGCAGCGGAGTCATGAACGCATAGGCGATCGGTAACAGGTTCACTGAGTCGGCAAATATAGCGGAAGCATAGAAACACAAGTTGAAGTAAAGTAAGCTCTTTTATTGATATAAACTTGTGTTACAGGCGGCGTATAGCCGAGATTATAAGTCGCTCAAGCCTCTCTTTCTGAAACAGTAAAAGCGTGCCAAGTGGCTACAACTGTGGAATGATTGTACAGGCGATGGTCAGGCGATGTTCACAACTTATGTCTTGTATAAGCGCTTCAGTCCCGGACGCACCGTTGCAAGGCTTCAGAGGGAACTCCTGGCCTTAGCACGCACGAAGGAGGCATCCGCACCGCACGAGGTTCTCCCGCACCCTGCATATCAAACTGGTAGATTATCAGTATATTGAATGCACTGGTGGGGAAGCTACTCGCCCGCTCGACAAATCCAAACACGTAATACAGGTTCCGTGCACAACTATTAAGTTGTCTTTCTAGTTGCCTTAGGATCAGTTTCATGCAAACATTGAATAGCTTAACGTGTCGGGCAGTGCGCCGTGCGATGTTTGAGGAAACACGGCGAGACTTACCAACTTACCATTTCTCCTTCCCTGTCCAAGGCAAACATGATTAATTCAAGCACGGTAAGTATAAACATTCAGGAAGCATAGCATATGCAAACATGAGGGTCGTTATGTTCAGATCGTTCAGGTGTTCAGTTCATTGATGCTATGCAATGACTCGCACGCGGATAGCCGCTAAGCGAGGATGACTTATCTATATGAACATGATGTCGCTGGCATAGCCATAAAGGACCGTTTAGTCTCAGGGCGAAGTGACGTACGACGCGGGTGGCGAGCCCCGTCGCATAACACTTGCCGGGTAACATACGACTAACATACGTTCCGTCCGGATCGGATCGGTCCCAGTGCCCCGGTGACCGTCCGCGGAACTCAACATAACATAATTGTGCACACAGGTGGTCCGCGACAATGCAGGTCAGGGTCTGTCCTTTTTCCATAGCTTGACATGATAATCATAAAACTTAAACTTAGTCTGAACGAGGCATGTTGCTCCCCGAGCTGTGATTCCATCAGTACATAACACGATCCTCGTTCAGATGCACACATAGCATGATTATCATTCAAGTGAGATTTACGTTCAGTATTTATTCTTGCTTAGTGCATTCCCCTGGTTCGGGGATTGCCTTAGATGACCTGACGGTCCCGGATACTTGCAGGGTCAATTATACACGGAACGACTACTGAGTAGTCTCCCGGAGTAAGGATAAAAACAATGCACATTCAAGCAGACAAGCATGCGTTTCTAAGGAACATAAGCAGGAACGTTGCTCGGACCCGAAGGTAAGCCGAGAGTTGAAACCGTTAAGGGACTTAGCATGCGAGTGTCTGAATATAAGCAGTATTTTAATTTCCATGTTCTAGCAAGCAATACAAGTTGGGATTATTCCCTTAGCTAGGTGCGTTGGATTTATTAGCATGCAGGGGGTGAATCACCTAGCGACTAGCATAAATATTCTAGATTTTATATGTGCTCGCTAAGCAAAGACAAGTTCACCGTAGCCACCCACCTTAGCGATGATTCGCCTCGGTAGAGCGATACGTCTGAGCGAGCCTCTGAAAGCCTAAGCCGGATTCCTGTAGGGACAAGTCTGGATATCCTTTGCTTCTTGATCGAGGCAAAGCAGGTCGGGACAGCTGCACTATTTCCGACTGAGTCGGCAGTCCGCTTGAATGGAACGGGGTGTTACATCCTACCCAACTTAGAAAAAGTCTCGTCCTCGAGACTTACTAAGGACAAGCAGTAATCTAGGGTTGAGGCAATCCTAGACAAGTCGTTGTACTTGTTCATTTGGATATTCACTTGCACAAGCTTCGAAATCAGCATATCGCTTAGACTGGATCGTGCGCACTTTCGAAGTGCACTTCTAGCGTGAACACGTCAACCAGCTCAGTGATAGCGAAGTCTTAGCACTCGAGTTTCACCTTTTCTTAAGTCTTGGATGGTGCACTAGTTCAAGGCGTCCCTCGAATAGATGCATTCAACCAAACTTAGGGTTAGTGAAAATCGGACAATCTACTAGCGATACACTCGATGAGTCCGCACAGGTTGGCACAAAGGCCACTCGCAGCATACAACCAGACAAGCAAGCATAACATTCAAAACGCATTTTGAAAGTATTTAGACTTATTGTTGGAACATCCCATCGAGGCATTGAGAGAGAGCGTGCACATAACCCACGAACGAGCTTTCGAAACAGAGATATCGAATCGAAGTCCAAAGGCATAGAAGCCAGGCTCTGATCCCAACATGTCACGCCCCGATCTCCCGAAGGCAATCGGCCGTTCCCGCTAGGCGGGAATCACCCTCGCCAGCGCTCCCGCGGAACGATCGCTTAACCCATCCGGGCGTGATGCCGCACGAGCGTGAGCCACGCCCGTGCAAGGCCATGGTTCATTGGCTGGCGGTTAGAGTTCTAAGCCACAGAGTCGCACAGATTGTCCGAGTGCAGCGGAGTCATGAACGCATAGGCGATCGGTAACAGGTTCACTGAGTCGGCAAATATAGCGGAAGCATAGAAACACAAGTTGAAGTAAAGCAAGCTCTTTTATTGATATAAACTTGTGTTACAGGCGGCGTATAGCCGAGATTATAAGTCGCTCAAGCCTCTCTTTCTGAAACAGTAAAAGCGTGCCAAGTGGCTACAACTGTGGAATGATTGTACAGGCGATGGTCAGGCGATGTTCACAACTTATGTCTTGTATAAGCGCTTCAGTCCCGGACGCACCGTTGCAAGGTTTCAGAGGGAACTCCTGGCCTTAGCACGCACGAAGGAGGCGTCCGCACCGCACGAGGTTCTCCCGCACCCTGCATATCAAACTAGTGGATTATCAGTACATTGAATGCACTGGTGGGGAAGCTACTCGCCCGCTCGACAAATCCAAACACGTAATACAGGTTCCGTGCACAACTATTAAGTTGTCTTTCTAGTTGCCTTAGGATCAGTTTTATGCAAACATTGAATAGCTTAACGTGTCGGGCAGTGCGCCGTGCGATGTTTGAGGAAACACGGCGAGACTTACCAACTTACCATTTCTCCTTCCCTGTCCAAGGCAAACATGATTAATTCAAGCACGGTAAGTATAAATATTCAGGAAGCATAGCATATGAAACATGAGGGTCGTTATGTTCAGATCGTTCAGGTGTTCAGTTCATTGATGCTATGCAATGACTCGCACGCGGATAGCCGCTAAGCGAGGATGACTTATCTATATGAACATGATGTCACTGGCATAGCCATAAAGGACCGTTTAGTCTCAGGGCGAAGTGACGTACGACGTGGGTGGCGAGCCCCGTCGCGTAACACTTGCCGGGTAACATACGACTAACATACGTTCCGTCCGGATCGGATCGGTCCCAGTGCCCCGGTGACCGTCCGCGGAACTCAACATAACATAATTGTGCACACAGGTGGTCCGCGATAATGCAGGTCAGGGTCTGTCCTTTTTCTATAGCTTGACATGATAATCATGAAACTTAAACTTAGTCTGAACGAGGCATGTTGCTCCACGAGCTGTGATTCCATCAGTACATAACACGATCCTCGTTCAGATGCACACATAGCATGATTATCATTCAAGTAAGATTTACGTTCAGTACTTATTCTTGCTTAGTGCATTCCCCTGGTTCGGGGATTGCCTTAGATGACCTGACGGTCCCGGATACTTGCAGGGTCAATCATACACGGAACGACTACTGAGTAGTCTCCCGGAGTAAGGATGAAAACAATGCACATTCAAGCAGACAAGCATGCGTTTCTAAGGAACATAAGCAGGGACGTTGCTCGGACCCGAAGGTAAGCCGAGAGTTGAAACCGTTAAGGGACTTAGCATGCGAGTGTCTGAATATAAGCAGTATTTCAATTTCCATGTTCTAGCAAGCAATACAAGTTGGAATTATTCCCTTAGCTAGGTGCGTTGGATTTATTAGCATGCAGGGGGTGAATCACCTAGCGACTAGCATAAATATTTTAGATTTTATATGTGCTGGCTAAGCAAAGACAAGTTCACCGTAGCCACCCACCTTAGCGATGATTCGCCTCGGTAGAGCGATACGTCTGAGCGAGCCTCTAAAAGCCTAAGCCGGATTCCTGTAGGGACAAGTCTGGATATCTTTTGCTTCTTGATTGAGGCAAAGCAGGTCGGGACAGCTGCACTATTTTCGACTGAGTCGGCAGTCCGCTTGAACGGAACGGGGTGTTACAGCGATAGTAGAGGATGAGGCGGCGGTGGTGGTGTCGAATGGTGAGGGTGCACTGGGGTGTGGCATGCGTACCAAGATTCTATCTATGAAGCTCCGTGACATTGTTACAAATATAATACAAAAGTTGTCTCATAGTCCTCCCTCCCAACGTTCCACCACGTCCAATCACTCCTCAGGTACTCCTTATCCTATAGCACATTTTTTGAATTATGACCAATTTTCTCTGGGACAGAGAAATTTTCTTGCAGCTGTAACTGCAGGTACAGAATTGACCTCCTTTAAAGAGGCGGTTAAAGATGTACGGTGGCGAGAAGCTATGCAGAAGGATATGACGGGCGTTGGAGGATAGTGGTATCTGGACCATGGAGATGCTTCCGGCTGGAAAACGTGCTCTGGGGAGCCGATGGGTGTACAAGATAAAGTATAACTCTTATGGGAGTGTTGAGCGGCTTAACGCCCGTTGGTGAGTTTTGTAAATCATCAGGTTTAAGGGATTGATTACACTGATACTTTTGTTCCGGTTGCAAAAATGGTTACTGTTAGTGCCTTTCTAGCTGTAGCAGCAGAAAAGAATTAGGAACTACATCAGATGGATGTTCACAATGCCTTCCTACGTGGAGACCTTATCGAACAAGTGTATATGAAACTACCACCTGGTTTCCAAACCAAACACCTTGGTCAGGTATGTCGGCTTCGAAAATTTCTTTATGGGCTTAAACAGGCGTCTCGTTGTTGGTTTGCGAAGTTAGCATCTTCTTTGCGGGAGTACGAATTTTCCAATCGTACTCTGACTATTCGCTTTTTACTCTTCATAAGGGCGATGTTCAGATAAATGTTCTTGTGTATGTCGATGATTTGATTCTCTCTAGCAATAATTTTGTTGCTCTTACTACCTTTAGGAATTATTTGAGTACATGCTTTCACAAGAAGGACCTTGGAACGTTGATGTTTATTCTTGGTGTTGAAGTAGCTCGAAGTGCGGAAGGTATTTTTCTATGTCAACAGAAATATACACTTGACATTATCTCTGAGACAGGATTGTTGGGGGCGAAGTTTTTTCATGGAACAACATCATCAACTGGCACGCTTTACAAGTCCACTTTTTTATGATGGAGAAACATATCGACGGCTTGTGGGATGACTGATTTATCTTTCGTTTACTCGGTCGAATTTAACTTATGTTGTTCATACATTGTCGCAATTTATGCATGAGACCCGGCGTGATCATTGGGATGCGGCTTTGAGGGTTGTTAGATATCTGAAGGGTTGTCCCGGTCATGGCATTCTTCTTCGCTTTGATTGTGATTTGTGGCTCCGGGGGTGGTATGATTCTGATTGGGCGAGTTGTCCCATCACACGACGCTCTTTGTCTGGTTGGTTGATTTATGTTGGTGATTCGCCCATCTCTTGGAAGACGAAGAAACGGGTGACGGTGTCCCGTTCTTCGGCCGAAGCGGAGTACCGTGCGACGGCGGTGGTCACGTGTGAGCTTAAGTGGATCAAGGGGTTGCTTGGCAGTTTGGGGGTGCAACATTCGTGTGCTATGAATTTGTTTTGTGATAGTCAATATGCTTACATCTTGCGCAGAACCTAGTTTTTCATGAGCGCACAAAACACATTGAGGTGGATTGTCATTTTTTGAGGAATGATGTTCTTGCTGGAGTTATTCGTCCATCTCATGTGCAAACGAATGGGCAACTAACGGATGTTTTCACCAAAGCTTTGGGCAAATGACAATTTTAGTTTCTTTTGCGCAAGTTAGATATTTGTGACTTGTATGCTCCAACTTGAGGGAGGTATTGGGATTAAATTGTATCATTAAATTATATTTATGGTTATTAGCTATATATATGGTTGATTGGTTGGCTATATATGGTGATTGGGGCATTGGGATTAAATTGTATTTATGGTGATTGGCCATGTGACTTAGGCCCCAAGTTGTTATGTGGATGTATATATATATGTAATATCATGATGAATGAAATACCTAGAATATTATCTCCTATCACTTCTTCACACAAAGTATTATATTAAGATACACATTTGATGGTGTAGTTAATATGAGATTATCTTTCATAGTCCAAAGACAAAAACATCATCAGGTTATGTGGATGTCATTGTACTACTGGTCAAGTTTAGTGGATATTAGACTTTCGAGATGCTTAGATGTTTGCTTAGTTTAGTTTTTTTTAGTGCCAACACGCTTCAGCATAATTTTTTTAGCGTTGTAGAGATTCGTTATAAGCACTTGTTGGAAAGTTGTAATTCGTCTATAAAATCATACAAGTTTTCCTTTTCAGTGTAATTTGTACGGAAATGATCAATGAGCTAGTGTGTGTATGGGTGGGTGGTGGTTTCGAATTAAATTAGGTATTACCAACAAGCTAAAACAAATCGCAGATCAAAACGGCTATACGACGGAAAGACAAGCTTATATGCAACTAAGATTTGTACACACTAGATGTAGATATGAATTAACAGACCATGTCTTTAATACCTATACAAATAACCAAAAAAAATAATAATAATAACAATAAAGTAAATTTGCATAATCCATCGGTCACTATATTAGCCATTTCTAAAATACAGATAATCATACAGCGTGCTTAACTAAAGCTATGGGAAAAAAATCCACAGGTTACAAAATATAACTATTCTGATACTATGAACTATTTTCTATTTCACGGCACTTACAACCCTGAAACTAGCTAGGAAGAAGCATCATTATTGGGTTTCCATGTGGAGAGTGCGAAAAGAATACGGCCCTTCCATCCTTGTAGTAGCCATTTACCATCTTGGTCTATCATAAAATCTTTGTGGTAGCAGCTCCTCACCTTGTCCTTAGCTTTCTTGAGCATGTCTCGGTTCAGTGGTCTCTGCACAAACCCAGCCCTGAGGTTCCTCACTTGCCACTGCCTGTAGGTCTCTGGCCTCTCCACTCTCTCCAACCCCTCGCAAGCAATAATATTTATAATTTCCCGACCAAATATCTCTCTTTCGCTCAGCAGCCTTTGCTCATTCTCTCTTGGCACATTTGTCTCAAGCATGTCAAATATAGCCGAGAAGAAGAACAAGGCTTCCCGAAAGCGCGTGACGAAGAAGGGAGCACTGTGCGAGCCATTGACAACACCATGAATGAAGATATCCGGCTTCATCTTCCTTATGGTACTCAGCACCTTATCTCTAGGGCAGTCCGCCGCCAACGTCTCATCGGCCAGATAACGGAACATGTACAGACAGTTCACTGCGAGCACTTCATCTCTGTCCATGGCAAGGTCCTCGATACGAACATCTTCCCATCTGGAAGATATGCCTTGATACTCGAAAGGAACATTGAAATGCTTAGCATACTCGGTGAGACGTCGTCCAGTCTCGTCCAACCGCTCCCTAGTCCGGAACCCGGGCTGAGGAAAGTCGATGCCAGTGATGCGAAGCTTCGGAGCTCCATTGGCCCTGAGCGACAATCGCTGGATGAGGGACGGCCACTGGAAACCGAAACTGATACCGAAATCTACAACGTGTATCCGTGTCGCATTCTCTGCTACCTCGACGATATGTTGGTTGGAGAAGAAATAAGAGATGCCCTTGATAGGGCAAACAGCTAAGTAGAGCTGGTACGCCTTCAAGTAATCAGTGGCAGTCCTCCGTTTTTGCTTGATTGAGTTGTATATCTCGCTCCCAGTGCCGGCTAACCGAGCCTCGAGCCCGTTGGCGAAGTAGTGAGACAACCTCTGAGACCCATCGCCGGCGTCGGAGGAATTCTGCCTGATCTGCTTCAGCAATTCACTCGCACCCCGCCTGTCGTCTGCTGCCACCATCCGAGCACATTGGGTGAGAATAGTCCTGAGATCCACAACTTCCTTCTCGGGTTGCTTCTTCGACCCACGGCCTTTCCCGCTGCTGGAACCTTTGGAATGACCATTCTGAGAGCTTTTGTCTGGTAAAATATGCAGTGTTTCTCGGAGGTCTCTAATGAGTTCAGCAAAATGGTCTCCCTTGCAGAGCAAGGTATCATCGAACAATTCGGATCGAAGATCCCCATCGTCAGAGGACACAGCCGATTGTTTCACTCTCCTCCCCGCTGCCAAATCCAAGTCCTCGCTGTGTGGATTCTTCCGCCCCCTCGATTCATAAGACTGATACAGCTGATACTCCCTCTCTTCTTTCTCTGACTTAACCTCCGCCAGTACTCTGCTCTCTTCTTTCGGTTTCGAAGGATACGGGAAGCCACTCGCCACCAAATCAATAACCAGCTTGTCCTCACAAGGAAGAAACTTGCGGGCTTCCTCCTCCCCTCGCCTGAATTGCCAAGCGGGCTCGAGGTAGTCCTCTTTTACTTCCAAAACATCACGCAGACCTCCATTGACGGACCCGAACGAGGACTGCGAGGAGAATTCGACAGGTGTTGGGTACATCGATGGCAGATAACGTTCAGGAAAGTCACTGAGCCAAATACCATCAGCTACGCCGCCGCTACTGCTGCTACTGCTAGGACCGCAGCTCGAATTCCCATTGTTGGGGCTGATGCTTTCGTCGGGGCTATATGAAGCATGGCTAGAGTCAAGCGTGGGTTGGACAGGTAAAGGAGGGTACTTCTGGCTGAGGATGTCGTAGAAGGGCTTTTCTGCAGCCTGCAGCGCCGCGTACTCGTGGAAGTTGTCGACCTTGTCGTCCTCGTCCATGAGCATTTGGCTTATGTAGGTTAGCGCGAGGTCGGAGAAGGCGTCGTCGTGAGAGTCTACGTCCGTGCTCGTGCCTGACGGAGAAGCGTCGAGGTTCGTACCGTTAATGATGTCCAAGAAGGGGTTTTTACTGGCAAGGAAAGGCTGTGGTTCACGGAAACAGGTCTGGAAAAGTTGGTCGGATTGCCGGAGCCCTTGCATGTCGCCGCTGCGTAGATCTAAAGGAGCAAACTTTCTGCACAATTTCAACAATTTATGAAAATTCCTATAAGATTCTACTGTGAAGTTGATAAAGAAGCAAACTTCTTTGCGAAAATCTACGGAATTTCACTAATTCATTAGAATTCAACTGTTCCCGAATCGAAGACTTTCTCATTCAACATAAATTTAGCATTTTAAAACTCCTAAAAGGAACTTTTCATCAAAATCAACAAGAGGGGAGCAAGAAATGGACAAGGATGGATAATTAGGACTAAAATTGATAGATTAAAAAATTGGGGGGAAAAACGAACCTTTGTGTGTGAGAAAAACTGAGGATGATGAGGAGGAGGAGGAGGAGGAGAGGAAAGGAGCGCGAGTTGTTGGCAGTTGTTCCTGTTGTTGTTTGGATGGCGGAGAGAGGACCAACCGACTCTCTCCATATTAATACTTATTTATTACCGACGGGAAAGCTACTTTAAATCTATCTACTGCTTTTGCTGGCAGACGCGACCGAACCGGTTACCGACGGTTGGCGGGAAGATTCGCCAGTCAACAGGAAGGGAAGGGGGAAGTATCCGGACGGGGAAAGCTTTTGGGGGATGTTTTGCTCGCCGACGCGACGGAACCGGTTACCGCCGGTTGGCGGTAAGATTCGCCAGTCAACATGAGGAGAAGGGGTAACCGGACGGGAAAACTTAGGGATGTGGGACCCACCTTCCTCTTCCGCATATTTTCCATCTTCATGCTTCATAACCGCTCAAAGTTGTCCAAGCTGTACCTATACAATTATCAATTAATTATTTCTTTTAAATTATTATTAAATAAAAAATTATTGAAAAAAATTAAATTTGTTATAAGGAATTGAACTCAGCCAACCTGTGAGAGAATACCTCTCACCTTAACCACATGGGTTACAAAAAATATTTGTCTATAATTAGATAATATTACGTAGCTAACCGTTTCAAAACTCTTTATAAAAAGTATAAATATATCAATAACTAATTATAATTAAAATGTAATCAAATATATAAAAAAATTCTAATTAAAATATATTTAAATAATTTTATATTAATTTTAGAATAAAAAAATTATTTTACGTGCAAGCACGTAAATTTACTAGTATATATAATGTGGTTTAGAAACGACTCAAAAATAGCGGTCTAAGTCGTATGTATATCATCTTTTAAATAAATTAAAAAAATTAATAAAAAGATAACTAAATAATTATCTAAATACTCCACTAATTATTTAAAAAAACTTAACCAAGCATTTAACTACCTAATATGATATATTTATACTAAATAACTTTAACTCATGTGGTTAAGGTGGGAGATATTTTCTTGATTGTTTGAGTTCAATTCCTAGAAAAGATTTTTTTATAATATATTTATATTTATTTATTTTTCAGTATTTTTCTTGCGCACATGCAATGCACGTGCATATTACTATTATATATATGATTATGCATCATATATATATATATATATATATATATATATATATATATATATATGAGGAGGAGGATATATATATATATATATATATATATATATATATATATATATATATAAAGTTATGGCTGTTGCGGCGCTTCATAAAGGAGATTTAGGGTTCCATGCGATTGCATGGGATTCTGGCCAAATACAGGGCCACACGGCGGAGCCGGAGGAGACAGGGACGGTGTCGACGATGGAGGGAAGGCTGCAGAGGGAGGGTATACCGGATGCAGGAGGTTGGACGACTGTCGTCCGACGTAGGAGGGTGATCAGTTCGAATATGAACGACAATCCTCTGGGATCGGGCTCGGCATCAGGCACACGGAGGCTCTCCGACATTGCTGACAGGGATCACCGGATTGGGAGGATAGGAGAAAGGCGAGCGTATGGAGATCCGTCACGTACAAGGGTCGGGAATAACCCACGATATGCATCGAAGATGGACGATCGGCAAAAGAATGGGAGACCGAACCCATCCATGACACGCGAGGAGCCAAGGCGATTCACAACGAAAGAGAAGGGCAAACAACAAATACCAGACCAGGGGCAACAGGGGTCGTGGGCTGATTTCTTTCAGGAAAACACGGGCTCCTCTAGCGTACTAATGTGGTACGTGGGAACCCAAAAGGGTTGGCGACGGTGTTCGAAAAGTATTTACGGAGGAGGTTGCTCGAGCCATTGGAGTATTGGAAGAATGCGATTATATTATACGTATTAGGAAATCGGCCTTTCTATGGACATATTCGCGCATATGCAAACCACGTGTGAAGGCCAAAGGGCAGCATTGAATTCTTCTCGTGTGATAATGGCTTTTATTACGTCCGATTCGGGCTGAGGGAGGACATGGGAACAGTCCTCCAAAGGGGCCATGGACCTTTGATGGTCGGCTTATTATCATGAAGGCATGGACAAGAGAATTATAGTGCGAGCGAGAGGTGTTGCACTCGATCCCTATTTGGATCCGACTCCCCGGGTGGCCTATAAAATACTGGAGTATATAGTTGATGATGAAGATGGCAAGTATGATAGGTAATCCGAGCAAAGCGGATGAGCCAACCACAAAGCGGGATAGAGTGGACAATGTCAGGATATTCGTCAAATTTTTGGCGGATAAAGTGCTACCTAACATATTAGAATACGAACTACAATACGGGGAAGTGTACACTCAGCGAGTAGAATACGAGTGGGTACCTCCTACCTAGGGAGTCTGTAAGTGCTTTAGGCACCCGGCACGGGAATGCAGGATGACAGGGTCGACTCAAGAAGAGGGAAACCTGATGAGGGGTCAGGGGGAGGTGTTTGGTAGTGACCCACAGACTACTATGATGCATGATACTGGGGATGTTGGTATTACCACCCTAAAGGGTTCGCATATTCAGGAGATGGTGATCGAAACTGACACAATTCTAGACATAGCGGCGGGTGCAAGTACTGCGAACCTACTCGTCGATCTGTGGTCCGAGGTAGAAGGAAGCAAAGAGCAGGGGAGGGGAACCGAAGCCTAGTTGTGTTCAAGGCCAGAGTGGTTACAGCTCTATGAAGAGTAATGTGAGGCAAGGTGGGCGAACCTTAAGGGATACGGCCTTGGCGGGGAAGGGTCTGTAACGCCCCAGTCCCAAAAATAAGTAGGAATAGGAATATGTACATGCCAGCTACGCCTTCGACCAGACTCTGGTCCGACTCGAATATGTATAAGTTGTATTATAATGGTCACTATCTAAATAATCCAGTAAATATAAATATCTAAGCCTCAATCCATAATGAATAGAATACAACAAGAATGAGCTACATATGCTAAAGTCGGCCGCTCATTAACACACTAGCTCGAATAGACTCGAGAAAGAAATATGAGTCTATAAAAACTAGGCTACATCGACAGATGAATCAATAATATAAATGAATAGCATAACTTTGGTAGAAATGATATAAGTACCTGGTACTAATGCCCACATGGCAAAGCAACCCAAATTAGCAACTTCAGGCAGGCTCCACAACGGTCTATGCTGCAAAACTGGCAAGGGATCAGGTCCTCAGAGGGACGTAACAAGGTACAAGAAACAACATGCCAAAGTAAAATAGTATACTGTCACATACTCAAGGGTAAACTATTGTAACCATATAAGTGATATGTACATGATAATATCACTCGTACTCAGGCTAAAACCACTACATGCTCTATGTCAGGGAGCCCATAGCAGCAAGTAATATCTCGTAGGGCAAGTAAATGTGCCAAAGATCTGGGACAGATTCTAAGGCACCTGTAGTAACATAGTATATATATATATATATATATATATATATATATATATATATATATATATATATATATATATATATATATATATATATATATATAAACATAATCATCCTGTAGTATGGTATGTTTCTCCCCACCCAATATAATCTCACGTCTCATGTCCACGATATCTCATGTCCATAACACGCAAGATCAGGACCTCTAGCTAGTACAATGAGTCATAATGATATATGTATATAATATGCAAGTCTAATATCACGAGTCCTGTAATCCTATACAGAATTACCATGAATACCTCAAGAAGAATTCTATCACATGAAATAGTATCAAGTGTCATACGGTCTGACGTACTTGGTAAAGCAAGCACGTAAAAATAGGATCATGGAATCAACTCTTTAAGTGACGTTACACGACTCCGCGTACGGCGTCGACACCCGAATCTTGTTCGGATGCTAAGCAACGTCTCACGGTCCTAGGTTGAACAGGTAAATCATAAGAGTATATATATAGAAGAAACAC
Organism: Iris macrosiphon; assembly: GCA_036927795.1. Classification (NCBI taxonomy): domain Eukaryota; kingdom Viridiplantae; phylum Streptophyta; class Magnoliopsida; order Asparagales; family Iridaceae; genus Iris; species Iris macrosiphon. The sequence continues at coordinate 84,105,414 of JAYESA010000020.1, read as the reverse complement.
AAGCAGATAATATAACAATATCTACTGCAAGTTTGGCGAGGTACACTTGCCTGAATTCTGTATATGGCGACGTCCAAGTGGCGAGCTCGATGCGTCAACTGCTTCAGAAAAGATAGAATCCGCACGAACGTCTCTGAATGCTGTAACAGACATCACCAACATTTCTAAAATATAAGAAATAGCTATGATTGACTACCTATAAGTCCAATTTGAATACAAGGATAAAATTAGCAGTTTAAGGTCAAAGTGGTATCCAATTGTGGCCCACTTTACACCGTAAAATGTGTCAGAGATAAAGTTTTCCAAATTTGGTAAACCTAGTGTCCACAAGTTCCGAATGATGACACGAACTCAACGGAGTATCCGAAATTAGATTCCGGTGAGCCGGTCACGAAATCACCCGTCAAGTAGAACCGTGGGGCCCGCTAAACGATATTTCGTCCATGTTCTCAGAATCGAACGAAACATAGGTCACAGGACCAGCATAACACTGCGAATACAATGGCACAAGTTTTGTTTCTAAATGACAAGCATACATAAAGTTATGACAAGGTATCAGAATAGGTCGATACGGTATTTTTTGACGGATACGCGCTGATTCCGGTGTGCACGCACGTCCAAATCAAGTTTCGCGAAAGCCTACACATCCGCGTTGATGATATGTGCCTTTTGGTATAATTCATACGTGACAAAGTTGCCTCGTTTGGCAGGACATACTCCGTATCAAAGAATTTAGTATTTTTAGAAATTAATATTTTCTTGATTTTGGAACTCAAATAATTATCTACCTAATTCAAATTAAAATAAACTAATTAAAGATGCTGGAAGGGGGCTAGATAGGGATCATACCAGAGAAGGTGGCACGAGATTCGGACGAGCGAGGAGAGCGATAATGCGCCGTGAAGTTGACTCATTGAAACTGAATTTATGCTCGATTTTATGGCATTCTCGGTCGCGGGAAAGGGAATCAACCACGTTCAGCCTCGAGGAAGCACGAGGGAGGTCGTCCAGTAGGGGGTACTCGCCGGGGGTCGTGGGTCATCGGGGCTTGCCGGGAGGTCAACGGCGGTCGAGCACGGTAGTAACAATAGTGTTTGCAACAACAGCTGCTTGGCGATGGGGGCAGCGGCCAGCGACTGGTGGCTCGGGGTAGGGTAGCCGACGCAGGTATGGGGGCGCTGGTCGGTCGACATGGCAAGGAGAAGGGCTTGGTGGTGGTGGTTTGATGTTGATGGTGGCGGTAGTGTGTTCTTAGAGTTAGGGTTAGGTGTTAATATATATATATATATATATATATATATATATATATATATATATATATATATATATATATATATATATATATATATATATATAAAGAGAGAGAGAGAGGGAGAGAGAGAGAGAGAGAGAGATGGGGGTTATGATTTTGGTGAGCAGAGGGGTAGCGAGTTTAGGATTTGGGTTTTCTTTTCTTTTCTTTTATTTAATAACTAATATATGTAAATATATATATATAAATAAAAACCCCAAAATATTTAGTTTAGTATAAACTAAATTCATAACATTGTAACACTTAATAAATAATTTTACTCAAGATATTTTATATAAAAATTACTATATATAATATAAATATTTATAAAGATTAAATAATTCGAGAAATTTTACTTATCTAATAGCAAAAATATTTAACCAAAAATTTCCTAGAAATAAAAATAATAAAATAATAAAATTAAAAATTGAGAGATTTTACAATCTACCCAACTTATAAAAATTTTGTGCTCGAAATTAAAAAATATTATGCATGGTAGACGAGAGTAAGAGGGTTCATTTTGAACAAAATTTAACTACGACTCATTGTATCGGGTTCCTGGATGTTTAAAGATAGGACGCGATCTAAATAAAAGCGGTAGAAAAGAATTTTAAATATGGAAGGTCATATATGGATTCTTCAAATTTGGGGGATACAGTTACCAATGGGATCCTATTTTGTCATCATATTCTAAGAATAAGGGTACGCTTAATCAAGGCTCTACCCAACTTATAATAATGAAGTTGGCTGTCACGCCCCGGTCCCGCCCGGGCCGCCGCTCCGCCCTGCCCCGCCCTGTGCGGCCGGGATTAACGAACCGGACACGTATCACCATGCCTCGGCGCGCCGGACGCGAATCACCGCGTCCGTCCCGCGGGTGCGAGGGAGGAAGGGAGCTATACGAATGGCCCATTCGAGCTTTCGGGGGACGTGATGCCGCACGGGCCTGGGGTTGCGCCCGTGCAAGGCCAATCGTTTAAGTTGATAGTTGGCTATCATCGCATCTATCGAGTAAGCAGCGGAAAGAGACTTGTTGCAATGCAATGCATTAGCCAACTGAGTGTTCGGGACAATCGAGGCAACTTGGGTTTCCTTTAGCAAAGGCACACGTTCGTTCCATACATTATGCCCCCCTTATACGATAGCATTCTCGGGGCAACAATCAAAACTAGGATTCCGGGTCTTAGGGACTGTGGCACGCCTATCGCTTCCTCGGACGATCCAGTACCTGCAAGCAAGTAAACTGTTGGTGGGTCAGCACTTTATACAAGTACTGGTGAGATAAATCAACTGAACAGAAACAAGCATTCACTCAAACAGGCACTAAGTAATCATGTTATAAAACATTACATTACTAGTGATCTTTCTAGTTTTACCTAGGTTCGTTTCATGCAGTTCGCTAGCAGAGTCGATTTACTTGTTTGGAAACATGTTTGGAAACAGAGTTTCATATTGAATATGCAACCAAGCAAACCGTTCATGTTTCAGGGTGTGCGCAGCGTGTCTCGTGCGACTCCAGGGTCAGATGCAAAGCTAGACACACAATGCACAATCTTAGGGGCAGTCACTATCCAAGCCAACACAATGACTTAGCTATATGCAGGGCGGTCCCCGAGTATCTCAGGATCGGCAGCTGGTGGAACAGCATACCAATGACTCATTTCTCTGATGCTAATGGCAGCTGTGACCCATGGTGGCTATGACGCATGCAGTTCAGCTCTCCACCAAAAGCCATTGTCCGACCTCGTGCGAATGCATGGAACACTATCAAATAAACTCTAGTATGCAGATGAGAAGAACCATCAGAATACACTCGTTGTTGCGGGGCAATCCGACTTATCACTTGAACACGTTCAGGCACAGTATGGTTCTCTCGAAGGATAGACGATAGTGAACATGTTCATGCACTCTAAGCAAGCGATTCAGGATTCTCGTTAAGCAGGCATTGTTTCAAAGACAAGCTAGGTGAGTTCGTTTATTAACATGCAAGGCAGGTTCTATCATTCTCTTAAGAAAACATTGCAAGCAAAAACACAGGTTATTATTAAGGCGTGCAAGAATCAGAGAACGAAGTTCTGCCCACTCACCTTGATACATAACGCCGGCGCGGAGCGGGGCGTTACATACTTACCAACCAACAAAAAGTTTCGTCCTCGAAACTTCAAGGATAAACTTCTCGATATCCCGAGTAGCGATAGTGCCGTCCCTCGCCGTACTCAATCGAAACAATCAAGCAATTCAAGTTCAGGAAATATTTTGCACTTTGAGAATATCTATGGACTTATTGTATGGAACGCTCTTTGCAATACCATATCGACTCAGAGTCATAGCAACGAATTTTGGGCCAGAGAATTGATTCCGCTCTGATACCATTCTGTCACGCCCCGGTCCCGCCCGGGCCGCCGCTCCGCCCTGCCCCACCCTGTGCGGCCAGGATTAACGAACCGGACACGTATCACCGTGTCTCGGCGCGCCGGACGCGAATCACCGCGTCCGTCCCACGGGTGCGAGGGAGGAAGGGAGCTATACGAATGGCCCGTTCGAGCTTTCGGGGGACGTGATGCCGCACGGGCCTGGGGTTGCGCCCGTGCAAGGCCAATCGTTTAAGTTGATAGTTGGCTATCATCGCATCTATCGAGTAAGCAGTGGAAAGGGACTTGTTGCAATGCAATGCATTAGCCAACTGAGTGTTCGGGACAATCGAGGCAACTTGGGTTTCCTTTAGCAAAGGCACACGTTCGTTCCATACATTATGCCTCCTTATACGATAGCATTCTCGGGGCAACAATCGAAACCAGAATTCCGGGTCTTAGGGACTGTGGAACGCCTATCGCTTCCTCGGACGATCCAGTACCTGCAAACAAGTAAACTGTTGGTGGGTCAGCACTTTATACAAGTACTGGTGAGATAAATCAACTGAACAGAAACAAGCATTCACTCAAACAGGCACTAAGTAATCATGTTATAAAATATTACATTACTAGTGATCTTTCTAGTTTTACCTAGGTTCGTTTCATGCAGTTCGCTAGCAGAGTCGATTTACTTGTTTGGAAACATGTTTGGAAACAGAGTTTCATATTGAATATGCAAGCAAGCAAACCGTTCATGTTTCAGGGTGTGCGCAGCGTGTCTCGTGCGACTCCAGGGTCAGATGCAAAGCTAGACACACAATGCACAATCTTAGGGGCAGTCACTATCCAAGCCAACACAATGACTTAGCTATATGCAGGGCGGTCCCCGAGTATCTCAGGATCGGCAGCTGGTGGAACAGCATACCAATGACTCATTTCTCTGATGCTAATGGCAGCTGTGACCCATGGTGGCTATGACGCATGCAGTTCAGCTCTCCACCAAAAGCCATTGTCCGACCGCGTGCGAATGCATGGAACACTATCAAATAAACTCTAGTATGCAGACGAGAAAAACTACCAGAATACACTCGTTGTTGCGGGGCAATCCGACTTATCACTTGAACACGTTCATGCACAGTATGGTTCTCTCGAAACATAGACGATAGTGAACATGTTCATGCACTCTAAGCAAGCGATTCAGGATTCTCGTTAAGCAGGCATTGTTTCAAAGACAAGCTAGGTGAGTTCGTTTATTAACATGCAAGGCAGGTTCTATCATTCTCTTAAGAAAACATTACAAGCAAAAACACAGATTATTATTAAGGCGTGCAAGAATCAGAGAACGAAGTTCTGTCCACTCACCTTGATACATAACGCCGGCGCAGAGCGGGGCGTTACATTGGCCGTGAAAACTTTGGTCACCCTCCTATTTACAAGGGTTATAGAAATCTATTTTCAAGGGAGGTACGAGATATTTAGGCTTTTGTGATCGTAGTCACTGACTATCTGAAGAAATCTAGGAACTACCATAATATTTTTGAGTCAATAATTCTATAAAAGAAATTTACCAGTTCTCATTACTCCTAATTAGGTCATGAGTTTAAATAGGAAATGTCTTAGTCAAATACAACTAGGGTGGGATGGTATAGAGAAGACGTTCATCGCATACCATGGATGCCGATCAACAGTTCAACAATAAATGTCAAAAGGTAAAATAATTTATCAAGGTGATTAGTATTATGTAAAGAGTACAAGGGGGTTCAATTTAATGCAACATATGTGTCATGGACGTAGGTTGGCATGAATGGACTACGGGTACATTAGTGATTAGGGTAATTGGGTTGCCAATGTACAATTTAATTTAATTTCAACGAAGTTGTATATTTAAGTATTGGTTTGTTTGTTTTTTTAGAAAAAGATAGGTCACGAATGTTGTGGGGTCTATATGGAGCATGGGAGTGTATCTTTGGGAGTAACAGCTAGGTCATGAGTGAGTAGGTCCAGTTAGGCTTATAAATCTCAAAGTTGTCGAAAGAATTGAGTCGTTGTTGCGTATTAAAATGTTCGCAACAGAAAAGGATATATATGTATCATTTGTGTGCATAAATGCGTCACGGATATTGTACGACTAATGTCACGCCCCAGTCCCAAAATATCGAGGGACTAGACACGTGGCAATGGCCAGTAGCACACACCGATGGACAAACCCAATTTAATGGATCCATCGAGGCATACTTAAGCTGTAATACAACAATAAATAGGTCCAATGATACAAGTCACAGACTATTCTAATCTCATCCACAACAGATAATCACAGATCAAATGCCAGAATAAATACAAATAAATATAAACTAACAAGTCTCAATAAAAAGTGTCTCGGAGAACAATCCGAGAATAAGTCTGATACATCACTGCAATAGACAGGAAATAAAGTAACTAGAAATAGAAATAAATGAGTATCTCAAGAAAATACTCAGGAGAAGTCCTCTGGCACAATCTCGTCCTCAGATCCTGGTTCTGCTCTAATGTATGCACCTGCTTCTGCTAATGCTAATGCTCCGGTCCCGTATACCTCGGGATAGATCTCGTCAGCTAATCCTGGGGACATAATCCGGATATAGGTCCTCAGGGGACATAGCAAGGTACAAAATAACTCAAGCCAACATAAATGCAGTGAAATAGTAAATGAAATAAACAGGGTAAATATGTAACCATCTATGTGAAATGCAAGTTGAGAGCATCACTAAAACTCAGGCTGAGACCACTATAAGCTCTGTGTCTGGGAGCCAGTAGTAGTGTTACTATGTATTTTACTATGTAGTTTACTATGTATTATATATATGAAATTTGCCTGTAGCCTGTGTGTCTCTCCCCACCCCATGTAATCACACGTCTCATGTCCACGATGCCTCATGTCACGCACGATCATATCTAATGCAACAGTCATATAATATCTATGAATACAATGTCTATGTCATGTAACCTGTATCCTATATAGAATCACCATGAATATCTCAGGAAGATTCTGTCTCATGAATAGTATCAAGTGTCCTGGGTTATGATGTACTTGATAAGACAAGTACGAGAATGTAAAAGGGTATCGATATCCATCTCTAGGTGACGTTACACAACTCCACGTACGGTGTTGGCACCCGACTATTAATCGGATGCTAAGTAAAGTCACATGGTCCTAGGTCAAGCGTGTACAATCAATATATAAATAAGACAAGAAAATATGTAACAAGAACTGCAATGTTGGCAAGGTACACTTGCTTGTGGTTCTGGCTCAATTGTAGCTCTGATCTCAGTGTGATTTGTAGGTACTAGTCCGGTTGCTGAAATAAACATCACCATTAGATTCAGAAAATATCAAATAGCCAGAAATGCCTGTCCTTGAGTTCAATTTGGACACAGGGGCAAAAATGACAGTTTTTGGTCAAAGCGGGGTCCACATGTGGCCCGCTTCGCACCGAAAAATGAGTCAGAACCAATATTCTCCAAATTCAACAAACTTAGTGTCAACAAGTCCATATCGATAATACGAACCCAACGAAACTTTCAGAATTGGATTCCGATGAGCCGATCACAAAATCGCCCGTCAAGTGGAGTCGTGGGGCCCACGATACGCGATTTTGTCAACGTTCTCAGAATCGAACCAAACTTGGGTCATAGGACCAGCGTATTGCTATGAGTCTGATGGCGCAAGTTTTGTTTCGATCCGACGTGTGTACACGAAGTTACGACGTATTCCAGAACAGGCGGATACGGGACGTTGTCGGCGGATACGCGTTGTTTCGGTGTGCACGCACATCCGAATCAACTTCTGCGAAATCTCGCACGTCCGTATCAACGGCGCGCACCTTTTGGTAAATACCACACGCGACCAAGTCGTCCCGTTTGGCGGGGCGCACCCAGTTCCGGGGTGAAACAGGGCAATGTTTTTCCTATTTTTGGATCGCGGTTCGCGATCGCCACAGGACGCGACGCACCGAGCGGGTTGCACGGGCATCGAGGGGGTTACGCAGTCTACGCGTCACAACTGACAGAACAAAAAATGGGGAAACAAGGAGAGAGAACGGGTTACCTGAACAGGGCTTCGTAGAGCGATGATTCTTCGTGTCCGTGGGTCGTCTTGACACACCGACACGGGGCTGTGCCGTGTCCGGGCTGTGTCCGGGCTGTGGTTTAGGGTTTCTGCTGGAGTTCGTCAGAGCTGGCCGAAGAAGAGGGAGGCGAGGCGGCTTGGCTGAGGCTCTGTCGGAGGCGGCGGAGGCGAACTGTCCGTCGCCGGTGGCTGCTCGGGTGGGGGCTGGACAGTGGCTGGGAGGCGAGGCTAGGGGTTGGTGGCTAGGGCACGAGGCTAGGCGGAGGACGACGAGTGGTGGAGATGGTCGGGAGAGATGGGACTGGGCGGTAGAGGCTCGAGGTCGAGCGGAGGAGCTGGGTTGATGGCGAGACGGCGGAGCGGGGAGTTCTGGACGGTGGTCGGGCGCTGCGAGTCGGGGACGGGTGGAGCGGATGGTGGTGCTCGGCTGGACTAGGGCGGAGCTGTGAGGGGATGGTCGAGGGAGATGGTCGAGATGGAAGGCTGGGGAGGTGGAGGTCGACGGGGCTGCGGGGTCGTGCTCGAGGCGAAGGAAGAGGGAGACGGTGGTCGGGGGAGGTTCTGCGGGGCTGGAGGTGGGTAGGCGGCTGGGGACGGGGAGTGAGGCGTAGACGGGCGGCGAGGGGATTAGGGTTCAGGGCGGAGGTGATCGAGGGCTGTGGGGAGAGATGGAGGGTGGTGGAGAGCTCGAGCGGGGTTGTCGACGTTAGGGTTCAGGCGAGGGAGCGGTCGCTGCGGCGTCCGGACGGAGAGAGATGACTAGGGTTGCGGCGGCAGCGGGGCGCGGACTTCGAGGCATTAAATAGGCGGCTGGAACAGTATTTTTGTATAGGTTTAGGGTTTCGGTTAGGGTTTCGGGTCCGGGTCGGGTTCGATTTGGATTCGACCCGACCCGTTAAGAGCGGGTTTGGTTCGGTTTGGGTTGACAGCGGTTTGGGTCGGTTTGGTTTGGTTTACTTCAAAATAAACCGGGTTCAGTTTAGGATTTAATTCGGTTTAAATACAACTTAGTTTCTAGGGCTTTAAAAATATTTTCAGAGTCCAATAAATTCTCAAAAAATTACCCTATGTCCAGTTTTTCATTTTATACTATAAAATATTATTTTCATAATATTTTAATATTAATTAAAATTATTTAAAAATCCTTTAATCATAAATACCTTAGTTTTTATTCCAAAAAAATTACAGAAAATTATGAGAAAATGTTTTAAAATATTCTGAAAAATCAGGGTGATGACAATCTACCCCCCTTAAAAGGATTGCGTCCTCGCAATCAAAGAATAATCGATCAACAGAGATGACACGGTTGCAAACATTTGTTCGAAGTATATCACGATCAAAGAGATTCAAGGTTGAGGGTTTTGAGAAGATCACATAGGAAAAATTATTTTCCCAAGCATTAAAAGTTATGCAATCTCCCGTATGAAGGAGATCTAGAAGGCTACAGTTTAGAAGACTAGGTTATCACTAGGTTATCAATTATTAGCAAGTTCAAAAATTGCTAGGTTAAGGCTAGGGTCACGAACCAACAGGCACCAACTAAAGCAAATCTAGAAAGAGATAACTATAAAAAAACTTACGCGCATTAGCTACTCCATGAATCTGTACGTCCTCCAAGGTCATCGCATAAGCTTGTCCGCGTCCTTGTGGTGGATTCCTCTGCTGCTGTTGGGCTTGTTGGAAGTGTGCTGCTTGTGGTGCCAAGGGTGGCCTTGGTTGATACCCTCCTGGTGCTGGTAGAGCTTGTCTGTTTAATATTAGTGCTCCATCTCGATGCTGAGGACAATCCTTGGCTAAGTGTTGATTGGTTCCGCAAATCAAGCATAATCCTAACTTGCGTCTATAATCCCTCTCAATATGGCCTACCTTACCACAGTATTGACATGTAGGTAGTATCTGCGGAGAGGCTCTGGGTGGCTGGTGCATGTGAGGTCTCTTTGCGGCTTCTTCTTGTGGTGCTCTGGCTGATGTGGAAGACCGTTTCAGACTGGTCTCTCTCCTGGTGACGCACTCCATGCGTCGTGCTGCAGCAAGAACGTCCGAGTAAGAGGTAGGTACGACGGATCCGATCAGTCTCTGTAGCTCAAAGTTTAGTCCGTCGAAGAACTTCTCAGCCTTCTCTTCTTCTGTGGGGATCAAAGTAGGGGCGAAGCAACTTAAACGAATGAATTCTGCGTTGTACTCTTCCACTGTCATATTGCCTTGGATAAGGCGGTTGAACTTGTCTCTGAGTTCTGATCGTTCAACAGCTGAAATGTACATCTCTTGAAAGAATCTAGAGAACTCTTTCCAAGTGACTCGGTCTGGTCCGAGACGTGTCTCCTCAGATAGCCACCAGTGATGTGCATTATCCGTTAACTGCATTCTGACGGCAGTCATCCAACGTTCTCTTGAAAGCTCAGCTGCTTCCAACTGGTGTTGTGTGTTGGTGAGCCACTCATGAACTTCTGTTGGCTCCTCCTTTCCTGAGAAGGTACGAGGCTTCAGCTGACGAAAATCGGTGATAGATTCTGTCACTGCTCGTCGTACTGGTAGATTCGAGTGTTAGGCTGTGACGCAGAGCCTCGTGTTGAATCTGCTGTTGAGCTTGAATCATTGCGTAGATTATTTAAAATATCTGTTGCCCGTCCATAGCTTGCCCTTGTGGGAATACGGCCATTGGTGGTATGAACTGCTGCGGAGGTGGAATGTCGTCTTGCCGACCTCTTGAGGTATCTTGACTGTTTTGTTGTTCTAGTTGACCTCCACCAACTGGTGTCACTTCATCGTCATAGGTGACATCTGTAACTTGTGGTGTTCCTACGGGAGTCTCGTCGCATGCTTGTGAATCCATTGCTCTGCATCCAAAATAAACTATGAGAGGCATACAGAAGAATCAAGGCATGATGCAAGTCAAGAAATTAGTTTGAATTCGATATAGATATCAAGAACGTTTTAAGCAAGTAGATGAGATCCTAAAAACTTATCCTATCCTTATTGTAGGCTTGCTCGGTCCCTAAGTTGAAACCGAACAATTTAGTCGTTGACCTGCATGGGCCACCACAAAAACTATGTCACGCTCCAGTCCCAAAATATCGAGGGACTAGACACGTGGCAATGGCCAGCAGCATACACCGATAGAGCAACCCAATTTAATGGATCCATCGGGGCATACTTAAGCTGTAATACAACAATAAATAGGTCCAATGATACAAGTCACAGACTATTCTAATCTCATCCACAACAGATAATCACAGATCAAATTCCAGAATAAATACAAATAAATACAAACTAACAAGTCTCAATAAAAAGTGTCTCGGAGAATAATCCGAGAATAAGTCTGATACATCACTGCAATAGACATGAAATAAAGTAACTAGAAATAGAAATAAATGAGTATCTCAAGCCAATACTCAGGAGAAGTCCTCTGGGACAATCTCGTCCTCAGATCATGGTTCTGCTCCAATGTATGCACCTGCTTCTGCTAATGCTAATGCTCCAGTCCCGTATACCTCGGGATAGATCTCGTCAACTAATCCTGGGGACATAATCCGGATCCAGGTCCTCAGGGGACATAGCAAGGTACAAAATAACTCAAGCCAACATAAATGTAGTGAAATAGTAAATGAAATAAATAGGGTAAATATGTAATGATCTATGTGAAATTTAAGTTGAGAGCATCACTAAAACTCAGGCTGAGACCACTACAAGCTCTGTGTTTGGGAGCCGGTAGCAGTGTTACTATGTATTTTACTATATAGTTTACTATGTATTATATATATGAAATCAGCCTGTAGCCTGTGTGTCTCTCCCCACCCCATGTAATCATATATCTCATGTCCACGATGCCTCATGTCCATGTCACGCACAATCATATCTAATGCAACAAGTCATATAATGTCTATGAATACAATGTCTATGTCATGTAACCTATATCCTATACAAAATTACCATAAATATCTCAGGAAGATTCTGTCTCATGAATAGTGTCAAGTGTCCTGGGTTATGATGTACTTGATAAGATAAGTACGAGAATGTAAAAGGGTGTCGATATCCATCTCTAGGTGACGTTACACAACTTCGCGTACGGTGTTGGCACCCGACTATTAATCGGACGCTAAGTAAAGTCACACGGTCCTAGGTCAAGCATGTACAATCAATATATAAATAAGACAAGAAAATATGTAACAAGAACTGCAATGTTGGCAAGGTACACTTGCCTGTGGTTCTGGCTCCAATTGTAGCTCTGATCTCAGTGTGATTTGCATGTACTACTCCGGTTGCTGAAATAAACATCACCATTAGATTCACAAAATATCAAATAGCTAGAAATGCATGTCCTTGAGTCCAATTTGGGCACAGGGGCAAAAATGACAGTTTCTGGTCAAAGCGGGGTCCACATGTGGCCCACTTCGCACCGAAAAATGTGTCAGAACCAATATTCTCCAAATTTGTCAAACTTAGTATCAACAAGTCCAGAATGATGATACAAACCCAACGGAACTTCCAGAATTGGATTCCGATGAGCCGATCACAAAATCGCCCATCAAATGGAGTCGTGGGGCCCACGATACGCGATTTTGTCAACGTTCTCAGAATCGAACCAAACTTGGGTCATAGGACCAGCGTACTGCTACGAGTCCGATGGTGTAAGTTTTGTTTTGATCTGATGTGTGTACACGAAGTTACGACATATTCCAGAACAGACGAATATGGGGCGTTGTCGGCGGATACGCGTTGATTCCGGTATGCACGCACATCCGAATCAACTTCTGCAAAATCCCGCACGTCCGTATCAACGGCTCGCACCTTTTGGTAAAGACCACACGCGACCAAGTTGTCCCGTTTGGCGGGGCGCACCCAGTTTCGGGGTGAAATAGAGCGTTATTTTTCCTGTTTTTGGATCGTGGTTCGAGATCGCCACAGGACGCGACGCACCGAACGGGTTACACGGGCATCAAGGGGGTTATGCAGTCTACGCGTCACAACTGACGGAACATATATCGGGGCAACAAGGAGAGAGAACGGGTTACCTGAACAGGGCTTCGTAGAGAGATAATTCTTCGTGTCCGTGGGTCGTCTTGACACACCGACACGGGGCTGTGCCGTGTCTGGGCTGTGTCCTAGCTGTGGTTTAGGGTTTCTACTGGAGTTCGTCGGAGCTGGCCGGAGATGAGGGAGGCGGAGGCGGCTTGGCTGAGGCTCTGTTGGAGGCGGCGAAGGTGAACTGTCCGGCACCGGTGGCTGCTCGGGTGGGGGCTGGACAGTGGCTGGGAGGCGAGGCTAAGGGTTGGTGGCTAGGGCACGGGGCTAGCGGTGGACGGCGAGTGGTGGAGATGGTCGGGAGAGATGGGACTGGGCGATGGAGGCTCGAGGTCGAGCGGAGGAGCTGGGTTGATGACGAGACGGCGGAGCGGGGAGTTCTGGACGGTGGTCGGGCGCTGCGAGTCGGGGACGGGTGGAGCGGGTGGTGGTGCTGGGCTGGGCTAGGGCGGAGCTGTGAGGGAATGGTCGAGGGAGATGGTCGAGATGGAAGGCTGGGGAGGTGGAGGTCGACGGGGCTGCGGGGTCGTGCTCGAAGCGGAGGAAGAGGGAGACGGTGGTCGGGGGAGGTTCTGCGGGGCTGGAGGTAGGTAGGCGGCTGGGGACGGGGAGTGAGGCGGAGACGGGCAGCGAGGGGATTAGGGTTCAGGGCGGAGGTGATCGAGGGCTGTGGGGAGAGATGGAGGGTGGTGGAGAGCTCGAGCGGGGTCGTCGACGTTAGGGTTCTGGCGAGGGAGCGGTTGCTGCGGCATCCGGGCGGAGGGAGATGACTAGGGTTGCGGCGGCGGTGGGGCACGGACTTCGAGGCATTAAATAGGCGGCCGAAACAGTATTTCCGGATAGGTTTAGGGTTTCGGTTAGGGTTTTGGGTCCGGGTCGGGTTCGATTCAGATCCGACCCGACCCGTTAAGAGCGGGTTTGGTTCGGTTTGGGTTGACAGCGGTTTGGGTCGGTTTGGTTTGGTTTGGTTTATTTCAAAATAAACCGGGTTCAGTTTAGGGTTTAATTCGGTTTAAAGATAACTTAGTTTCTAGGGCTTTAAAAATGTTTTCGGAGTCCAATAAATTCCCAAAAAATTACCCTATGTCCAATTTTTCATTTTACACTAGAAAATATTATTTTCATAATATTTTAATATTAATTAAAATTATTTAAAAATCTTTTAATCACAAAATACCTTAGTTTTTATTCCAAAAAAATTATAGAAAATTATGAGAAAATATTTTAAAATATTCTGAAAAATCAGGGTGATGACAACTAACATAAAAAATAGGAAGGGGAGTTTGTGAGTGATAGTTATGTCATGGGAGTAGAGTGGCTAGTCTAGGTCATAAGGGTGGAAAAGTTGTTGGAAAGAAAATGATAGTATTGTGATCCAAATATCTGATTCACAACAAAGATATTAAAGGATACAAAATTAAAGAGGTAATTCAATCTGTTTAGAATTAATCCTAATCAATACCAAATAAATTCAAATTTACCCTAAAATTTCAAAATAACCACTACACTAAAACCAGGGGCTACGATCTACCCAACTTATAAAAATTAAGTTGGTATCCAAAACTAAAGTCAGGGTCCTGCTAACAAGATTTCTGGAATTCCCAAATAAAGATACAAAAAATTTAGAGTTTACTAGTCGTAATTGAAGATTCTCTAAGGGAACCTAGATACTATCAGGGTGTTATTGGTCAACAACTCTATAAGAGAATTGCTACCAACAAATATTGCTCCTATATAGTTCATGTCTTCAACAAAACATAAAAAAATGGATTGGTCAGGTATAACAAGGGCAAGGTCGTAAAGAGACTTCGATCGTCACATGGCATTGATGATGAAAGGACGAATCATAGGAATCACAAAGGGAGGAATCTACAGACCAAGACAAGAAAAGTTTATGATATGTCTAGGGAGTATGGTCACAGGGTTGAATAAGGTATGATTAGACAAGTATCTGGAGAATCAAGTCACAGTGACTAGATCAGGGAATTAGAAATAGAAAAGAACTGATACCTATAGTGAGATGGATATTAATACCATGAAGAGGGTACTAACTAAAAGATTAATTTGCTACTAGGGCACAACTGGGAAGGAAAGAAGGATCTACTCAGTTGTTATAATTAAAAGGATCGTTGTTGCAAAAGCACGAGGCTATATATGCAAAACAAGATAAGAATTTAATAGGAAGGATAGGAATGCAGTCGAGGGAGTAATACAACTAATCCTTAAACTCAATACTATATTCATATAAGTTATATTCTATATAACCTCCCTCATACTATTGGCAACCTACTTTTGGCGATAGGTAAACAATATACGATCCTTACAACTTTGTCTACCTAGTATATTCCTAACTTAGTAGGTAAGGGTCAAGGCTAAACTAAGCATGTACTTAGGTCTATCACCTATTCGTTAAGGACACTCTCCAATACTCGTCTAATCTTCAGTTGAAATGCCAACCCATTTTTGTATAACTTACTCCATTCTATTGTCTATCTTTATGTACTGATGTTCCTCTAGTCTCTGTCATCTAAAACCTATCTTCCTCATGAGAATCTTCTATCTATGCTACTATCCTATTACACAAGCATGATGTCATGGATATCTCCTTGAGTGAAAATTCTTCGAACTCAATGAGATGATAAGATTTCTATACGAGCTTGGGTCTAATCTTGATACAAGTATTATCAAACTATTCAATTCAAAATGAGGACCTCTAATCATATCTCCTAGAGTCTTCCATAAGGTTGGTCATATTTTTTTTTGAGGAGCTACGACTAATTCTAAGGCTCAACTGGATATTCTCTCAAATCATCCCCATAGTGGTCTCCGTTATTATGAAAATTCCATATCTATCCTGGCCAATCTTTATGAATGGTAAAGCTCATAACCCAACTCTAATTGTTTTAAGTAAATAGTGTGAGTCCTAATATCAATTGATAAGAAAATTTTCTCTATTAAGGCTAATTCTTATATAACACCAAGCTATCACCTCATTCTAGTAGTTTGCCTAGTCATCTATCTTACTAATTTCTAACTTAGATAACTCTTCCTATGAATTATTCTACCACCCTACTTATATCCTACAACAAATATATAACTACAAGTCAAGCACGAGTGTTCGTTCTTCCGAAATAAGAAAGTACGAGAATCAATGGTAGGGATTCAAGAAAGGTATCATCGAATATAATTTTCAATTTTTAAAGGCATTATTAGAAATCAAAAGAAGTTTTAAGTAATTGTGGATTGAAATCCTAACAACATATCCTAGCACAGGCTCGCTCGGTACCGTATAGTAATCGAGAAGATTTAATCATGACCTACATGGGCTACCACAAAAATATGTAATGCTACAGTCCAAAAAATACGTAGTACTAGGAATACGTACATGCCAGCTACGCATTCGACCAAACTCTGGTCTTACTCGAATACGTATAAGTTGTATTATAATAGTCACTATCTAAATAATCTAGTAAATATAAATATCTAAGCCTCAATTCACAATTAACATAATACAACAAGAATGATCTACATGTGCTAAAGTCGGCCGCCCATTAACACACCAGCTCGAATAGAATCGAGAAAGAAATATGAGTCTATAAAAACTAGGCTACATCAGCAGATGGATCAATAATATAAATGAATAGCATAACTCTGGTAGAAATAATATAAGTACCTGGTACCAATGCCCACATCCCAAAGCAACCCAAATCAGCAACTTCAGACAGGCTCCACAACGGTCTATGCAGCAAAACTGGCAAAAGACCAGGTCCTCAGAGGGACGTAACAAGGTACAAGAAACAACATGCCAAAGTAAAACAGTATAATACCACAGACTCAAGTGTAAACTACTGTAATCATCTAAGTGATATGCACATAAGAACATCACTCATACTCAGGCTGAAACCACTATAGGCTCTGTGTCAGGGATCCCATAGCAGCAAGTAATATCTCGTAGGGCTAGTAAATGTGCAAAAGATCTGGGACAGAGACTAAGGCACCTCTAGTAACATAGTATATATATATATATAAACATAATCAGCATATAGTATGGTGTGTTTCTCCCACCCAATGTAACCCTATGTCTCATGTCTCATGTCCATAACACGCAAGATCAGGACCTCTAGCAAGAAAAATGAGTCATAATGATATATGTATATAATATACAAGTCTCATATCACGAGTCCTGTAATCCTATACAGAATTACCATGAATACCTCAAGAAAGATTCTGTCACATGAAATAGTGTCAAGTGTTCTACGGTCTGACGTACTTGGTAAAGCAAGCACGTAAAAATAGGATCTTGGAATCAACTCTCTAAGTGACGTTACACGACTCCGCGTACGGCGTCGACATCCGAATCTTGTTCGAACGCTAAGCAACGTCTCACGGTCCTAGGTTGAACAGGTACATTACAAGAGTACATATATATGGAAGAAACACAACCAGATAATATAACATGATCTACTGCAAGTTTGGCAAGGTACACTTGCCTGAATTTTGGGTGTGGCGAGCTCAATGCGTCAACTCCTTCTAAAAAGATAAAATCTGCACGAACGTCTCTGAATGCTGTAACAGACATCACCAACATTTCCAAAATATAAGAAATAACTATGATTGACTACCTATAAGTCCAATTTGGATACAGGGGCAAAAATGGCAGTTTTAGGTCAAAGCGGTGTCCAATTGTGGCCCACTTTTGCACCGTAAAATGTGTCAGAGATAAGTTTCTCCAAATTTGATAAAGTTAGTGTCCACAAGTCTAGAACGATGACACAAACTCAACAGAGTATCCAAAATTGGATTCCAGTAAGCCAGTCACGAAATTACCCGTTAAGTAGAATTGTAGGGCCCACAAAATGGCATTTTGTTCATATTCTCAGAATTGAACCAAACCTGGGTCATAGGACCAGCGTAACGCTGCGAATCCAATGGCGTAAGTTTCGTTTTAAAACGACAAGCACAAACGAAGTTATGACAAGCTGTCGAAATAGGTCGATACAGTATTTTTCGACGGATACGCGTTGATTCTGGTGTGCACACACGTCCAAATCAAGTTTCACAAAAGTCCACACATCCACGTTGATGATAAGCGCCTTTTGGTGCAATTTGCACGTGACAAAGTTGCCTTGTTTGGCGGGACGTACTCTGTATCAGAGAGTTTTGTTTTGTTAGAAATCAAAATTTTCTTGATTTTGGAACTCAAATAATTATCAACCTAATTCAAATTAAAATAAACTAATTGAAGACACTAGAAGGGGGTTAGATAAGGATCATACCAGAGAAGGTGGCACAAGATTTGGACAAGCGAGGAGAGCGGTAATGTGCCGTGAAGTTGACTCGTTGAAACTGAATTTCTGCTCGATTTTATGGCATTCTCGATCGCGGGGAAGGAAATCGACCTCGTTCAGCCTCAACGAAACACGAGGGAGGTCGTACAGCAGGGGGTACTCGTCGGGGGTCGGGGGTCATCGGGGTTCGCTGGGGAGGTCATCGGCGGTCGACCATGGCAGCAACAGTAGCGTTTATAACACTAGCTGCTTGGCGATGGGGCAGCAGCCGGCGGCTCGGGGCTGGGTAGCCGACGCAGGTGTGGTTTGATTGTGATGGTGGCGATGGTGTGTGCTTAAAGTTAGGGTTAGGTGTTAATGTATAGGTTATATATATATATATATATATATATATATATATATATATATATATAGAAGGGGGTTACAGTTTTGGTGAGCAGAGGGGTCACAGGTTTAGGATTTGGGTCTTGGGTTTGGGTTGTAGGTTGTTTTTATTTTATTTTCTTTTATTTAATAACTACTATATATATAAATATACATATATAAATAGAACCCCCAAAATATTTCGTTTAGTATAAACTAAATTCATAACTTTGTAACACTTAATAAATAATTTTACACAAGATATTTTATATAAAAATGACTATCTATAATATAAATATTTATATAGATTAAATAATTTGAGAAATTTTACTTATCTAACTTAGCAAAAATATTTAAACAGTTCTAGAAATAAAAATTAAAAATAATAAAATTAAAAATTAAAAATTAAAAATTGAGGGATTTTACAGGGTCGGGGTAGGAACACCACCAAGCAGCATGCTGGAGATATGGGGTAGAGAAAGGATCCGGTTATAAAGAGTAGAAAGTGACTTGCTGGTTCGGTGGGTGATGCCACGAACCGACCATCACATGGACAGCAACCTGGGAAGGATCTCTTGTGCATTGATAATTCTAGATGGCTGGAGGTACACGCGAGCACAATTATAGCAGCTGATGAGGAGATGAACGACGAAGGGAAACGTGAAGATTCCATCCAAATGGAGAATAGATTGGATGACATACCCTCAGGTGGCAGATCAGATAAGAGTATTTGGGGCCCCCAATAAATTAATTAATGTCAATGTTAGCATGGAACGTCCGGGGGGCGTATTTAATGGGCAGATGGAGAGAGATTAGTGATAGATTAAATAAGGAGGAGAGTAGTATCTGTTCTCTTCTGAAAATAAAAATTAAATTGCCCCGTATAATTTCCAAGAGAACGCCAGAGTAGTGGAGTCAGGTCAATAACCAGCATCTATGCGATATGGCTAGAATTTGAGTTCGTTGGAACAATAGGTGTTGGAATGGTCAAGTTCTCATCAACACGGAACAACTGATTAGGATTGTCTTTTCCAATACTGGAGGTTACAGATTCATCCTTGCTGCTGCATATGGTCATAATGATAGGATTTAGAGGATGGAGTTAAGGAGAGATATTTGCCACATTAGTCACCTAGCGGATAGCCAATTCAAACTTCCACTTGAGGTGATGGGAGACTTTAATGCGTTACTTTTCCACACCGAAAAGGTTGGGGAAGGGAAGCCCTAGATTCTATATTACAGGAATTTCACCACTACCCACTTCAGTCAGGATTATGACCTTTGGAGAGAGAGGGACACATATGGACTTGGCATAATAAGGTCGTTAGAAAATGCGTGGTACGCCAATTAGACAGGGCTCTAGGGAATGGTAACTGGTTCGACAAGTTCCCTAAGACGAAGGTGGAGGGCCTCCTTGCTGGCACGTCTGACCATGCACCTATTTGCATCAGACTTACCCAGCCGAGGAGAAGAAGTTCGCGCTCTTTTTGATTCAATAACAAATGGGTCCTACTTCCTGGTTATTTGGAACTGGTCAAAGAGGGATTGGGCATAGTGAGGCACAGTAATGAACAATATAAACTCTTGTCACGGCTCAAGGGAGAAACTGAAGGTCTGGAATCGGTCAATGCCTCCACGTCAAGTTGTTGTACAGCACCAAATACTTCGGGACATACAGGCGAGGCTTCAAGCTGATATAATGAATCCAGTTCTCGTCGTGGAGGAGTGGGAGCTTGCTCAGGAGGTTGGGAAGCTACAATTACAGGAACAAGTCGAACTCGCACAAAGGGCAAAGTGCTCTTGGCTTAACGAAAGGGATAAATATACAAAATTTTATTACGATATCATACGAGCGCATTATCATAGGAATCAAATAAGCACTTTGCTGGATAGAGATGGTAAAGAAACAACCACACAGGAGGAAATTTAGTCTGAAGTGGTAAGGTATTACTCTACACTTTATACTCAACATAATTATGCTAATAAGTTCCCTGAATTAGTTTGCAAACGTGTGGTCACTACTTGCGGTAACCGTTTCATAATGGCCCCAGTGACATTGGGGGAGATTGAAGCCATAGTAAAGAAGTTGAACCCAAACAAAGCTCCTGGTCCGGATGGATTTGGCAGTCAGTTCTACAAGACACATTGCGATGACATCAAAGAAGGGGTATTAGAAGTGATCTCGAACTTCTTTCAGAATGGAAATCTCCTGCGGGAATTGAGCCACACGTTCCTTACATTGGTTCCCAAAAAAGAGGGTGCAACAGCTTTTGCTGACTTCAGACCTATAACATGTTGTAACTACTTATATAAATTAAAACGACTGTGATGTGTCGTGAGATGGAAGGGATAATGCAGGAGTTAATTTCGCCATACCAAGCTGCCTTCATCAAAGGTCGAGAAATTTTTGACAACAACCTGCTAGCTCACAAGATGGTCCAGAGCTTCAACAAACTGGGAGGCCGCCGAGCATGCATTAAGCTGGACCTTCGGAAGGCGTTTGCCACGATGAACCGCGAGTTCGTATGTCATCTCATGCTAGCCATGGGTTTTGAGCAGTTATGGCTCGATAGAGTTGGGGAATGCATCACTACCCCCTCCTTCTCGGTCCTGATCAGGGGACAATTGTATGGGTTCTTTCAGAGTAGTAGAGGGCTACGGCAAGGGGGCCCACTGTCCCCGTATTTGTTCACGATAGTAATGGAATATTTTAGCTGCCTGATCAACTCTGCGGTACTACAAGGACAGATTACCCCTTTACACCGTCGGGTGACTCCACATACTACCTATCCGATATATGCGGATGACCTGCTGGTCTTTATTTAGCCGTCTAGAGGGGGGCTAAATAAGCTGACGGAAATACTCGATTCGTTTGGACTGCACTCTGGTATGTACCTCAACAAGGATAAAAGTAAGGCCTATTTTAATACCCACTGCCCAGACAAAGAAGAGTTGGCTGCAATACTTGGTATAGAGAGGGGCATGCTGTCAATTAAATATCTGGGGATCCCACTTTCAGTCAATTATGCGCGGGATATCGACTTCCAGAGCTTAGTAGAATATACCCAGAGAAGAGTTGAGGGATGGCAAGCCCAAAATCTATCCTTTAGTGGTTGCATTAAACTAGTTAGAGCAGTCATACTAGCTATTGCTCGATTTTGGTTACAGGCTACACTTCTCCTGTTGCCACCATAAAAAGGGTCAAGAAGATATGTGCAAATTTTATATGGTGAGGGGGTATACATGTTATAGGTTGGAAAACTTTGTACCGGCCGAGGATTGAGGGGGGAGTGGGCCTATGGTCTATCCGACTTCTGCGGGACGTGGCTGGACTCAAACAGATGTGGAAGCTTCTCACTAAGGATACACTATGGGCACGGTGGATGAATGCTTATTATTTAAAATGAGGGGATATGTGGGGGTATACGATTTGAAGCAATGATTCAGTAGTGCTTAAAAATATTATTTGTTATCGCTGCAAACTTATCCCTTTGATATCAAGAGTTTTTAAAGATGGGGAGAACACAAACCTATGGTACGACCCCTGGTTTGAACACCGACGACTGATCGGCCGAAAGGGGGCGAATCTTTATGCTATGCCTAGACGGTCAGACAAGGTCAGTGTGATATTAAAACCTGATGGGTGGAGGCCAAAGCTCCATAGATCCACCCGTAGGCATGCTAGGGCCATTAAAGGAGTGGCCATTGATAGAAGCCTCAACAGAGATATATGGGTGTGGAACAATATAGGAAGTGCACAGTTCGTGTACTGTGATGTGTTTGACAGCATAAGGCCCCAATATCCGAAGTTCACGAATGGGGACGTTGTTTGGTTTAAGCATTTGGCCAGCAAAATGCAGTACTGCCTGTACAAGCTATCATTGGAAAAGTTGCTCACACAGGACTGACATGTTAGAATGGGTATGCAGGTGGCTAATACTCGATGTGTCCTATGTCAGCAGGAGGAGGAATCCATGCATCATCTCTTTTTTTGCTGCGTATTGTCCTGGAGGATATAGTATCACCAGCAGCTGAAATTGGATATGAGATAGGTGTAAATCCCCTCGACCAGATTTCAGTATTTTTAGGATATTTTGTACAATTTAGGATTTATGGCAATATTTTAATTTATTTTGCCTACATATCCTATTGACTTGTGCACCTGTCCATCACCGAATTATTTGGAGCTTTACCTTGACTGTTATCCCCGAACAAAGTTCACATACCTGTCCTAGACATGTTAGACTATTTTTCTAAATTTTGTGCAACTCCCAGATGCTTTATTTTGAGCCTCGTTTGAGACGCACAAATATCGTTACAAACGTCCGTATTTATTCCCTATTTAATTTTCTGCTCTATACCTATCTCTGTACCCCTAGGAATTTGAGGCCAACCTGCACCTGTTTTGCCCAAACAAAAATACGTTAATTTTCTACACTGAGTATACTATATTTAGTGTATTGACACCGTAGAAAAATTATGACCCTACCTGCCTCTAAATAATTAGATAACACCGTGCGCAGTATTTATTTATTAATAAATATGATGATCCGTATCACCCAGAAAACCAGGCCCTGTCCCTGCCCAGGCTCACCCCCACCCCCTCAGGACCCTCACACAGCTTTTTCCTTCAATTCTGTGAATTTTAGCATTTTCAGGAATCGGGTATTTTCCAGACAATTTCGTAAATTGTGCAATTTTTCAAAATAGGACCATTATGCAATTTATGAAATTTGCAAGGACCTTTCTGCAAATTTTGTGTGAGGTGTCAGTCCCCTATTTGCCGGTGAACCTGCACCGTCCATTTGGAGATGGGACCCACCCGAAAAGATCCCGAAAAGATCCCGGAAAATATCCCAAAATATCCTAAAAATATCTATAGATATTTTATATATTAAATTAATATAATTTTCTTTATAAGAAAACAAAAGAAAAATAAAAATAAATAAAAATAAAAACCTAAAATCTACCCCCTCCCCCGCAGCTGAACCCCCCTCGCCGGAGCGGCAGCCGACCCCGCCGCCGGAGCCGCTCCGCTTCGTCGGCGCCGTCCCCTCTCCCCCTTTTCGCTGGCCCCGCCCTCGTCGACCCCGACTCCCTCTCTCCTCCTCCTTCCTCTCTCCCCCTCCCGCTGGCCCCACCCCGCCGGTGAGCTCCGCCCGCCGCCGCTCCTCTCTCCTCCTTCTCCACCGACCTTCCCCAGCCCCCGAGCCCATCTCCCCTCATCTCCCTCCGCCTGACGACCCCCATCACCGCCCGCCACCACCACCATCACTAGCTTCCTCCTCCCCAGCTCCTCCTCCTCCTCCTCCTCCTCCACTCTCTTCCCCTCTCGGCGAGCCCCTCCGGCCAGAGCCGACCCCGAGCCCGCAGCACTCACGGCAGCGCAGCATCCCCTCCGGCTTTGGCAAGGCCGAGCACCCCCACGTCAGACCGGCGGCCGACTGCTGAACCGCTATGCAGTCTTCTTCCGATGGCCGCTGTGCAGTCCGGCTGACCTCGCAGTCCTCCGGCGACATTCCAGCGTTCAGATGCCCTAGGGAGGACACGGACACAGCCGTCTTTAACCCTGACACGTGTCGGATACGTGTCGGACACGAGAAACGCAAGTTTCTGGAGCCCTGTTCAGGTATATTTTTCTCTCACCTCGTAGCTCTGTTTTCAATTCCGTCAGTTGCATCGCGTAGGCTGTGTGACCCCCTCGGTGCCCGTGCAAACCATTCGGAGCATCGCGTCCTGTGGCGATCGCGAACCGCGATCCAAAAAAGGAAAAATAACGACCCGATTCACCCCGGAACTGAGTACGCCCCGCCAAACGGGACGACTTGGTCGCACGCGGTCTTTACCAAAACGTGCGCATCGTTGATACGGACGTGCCAAATTTTGCAGAAGTTGATTTGGATGTGCGTGCACACCGGAATCAACGCGTATCCGCCGATAACGTCCCGTATCCGCCTGTTCTGGAACACGCTACAACTTTGTGTACACACGTCGGATCGAAACGAAACTTGCGCTATCGGACTCGTAGTAATACGCTGGTCCTGTGAGCCAAGTTTGGTTCGATTCTGAGAACGTTGACAAAATCGCGTATCTTGGGCCCCACAGGCTCCACTTGATGGGCGATTTTGTGATCGGCATATCGGAATCTAGTTCTGGACATTCCGTTGGGTTCGTATCGACGTTCTGGACTTGTTGACACTAAGTTTGACGAATTTGGAGACCTTTGACCATGACACGTTTTTCGGTGCAAAGTGGCCCACATATGGGCCCCACTTTGACCGAAAACTGTCATTTTTGGCCCTGTGTCCAAATTGGACTTAAGGACAGGCGTTTCTAGCTATTTGATATTTTCTGAGACTGTTAGTGATGTTTATTTCAGCATCCGGAGACTTTTCTTCTGAGGCCATAGATCCCGACACTTGGTATTTGACATCTGGATATTACATTTACAGCTCTCTTGCCAGGCAAGTATACATTGCCTTGTTGTACTATTTAAATTCAGTTATTGCTAGTTACATGGTTATCTATTTTTATATTATATAAATGTGCGCGTCCGAGAAAACTCGGGTGCAGTCAACGAAGGCGTTGACGTTAGGACTTGTGTCTGACCTAGTGTCTAGTAGACCCACCTAAAGTTGTGAAGTTATTGATATAACTTCTCAGGCCTTGACACATATCATTACACGTCACAGAGTGAGTACATGTAGGGATGCGTGCCTCATGCGCGACTGGCCATCAGTGTGAGCAACACGTGTAGCGGTATTTAGCTCAGTTGTTTATTTTATTGAGACTTGCATCATAGTTCGAGATGTCCACGTCATTTTCACGACTTGTATATCTACATTAGGCGGGAAAGATTACTAGTAGCCATATGGGACACCCCCTCCCTGATGTTATATCCTTCGTACCATGCCCCTCATGGTCGATTGCAGAGTGCCCATGCGTCTGAGGGCATATGACACATATACTAGCCAGTCATGACGATTGGTGAATTACGTCAGCATATGTCTAGCCGACACATTCCCATGCGTACTACCAGGTCTTTAAATTGCATTCACTTAGATGGTTAGCACACCCTATTTATTTATTTATTCAGTATTTACATTATGGCATGTTATTTTTATGTATCTTGCTATGTCCCTCTGAGGACCTGGTCCCCTGCCAGGTGTATATGTTCTTGAGCATTCGCAGGAGAGCAGATCCAGGCATGTTACGTATATCCCGAGGAGGTCTTCTCTTCGAGCCTAGTGATTGTCAGATGTTGTTCTTATATGGTGTGTATCTGGTTCCTTTTATATTCTATTTCGGTAGTGAATTTGTTTCCATTCGACTGTCATTCTTTAGATATTTGTTATTGAGATCTAGTTATCTGATTATTGGTTATTCCTGTATATGTGATATTCTGTGGATGAGATTTAGATATTACCCTGTGACTTGTGATTAATTATACCACTGGTGAACTATTGTTCATTATACAGCGTACACACGTATATATGGTTTCCATATATTGGAGTTGCCATATATACGGGCGGCTGGCATGGTTACGTATCCTAGTCCTACATATTTTGGGACTGGGATTTGACATGTTTTTAGTGGTGGCCCATGCAGGTCAGAGCATATTGTCTCGGTTACGTTACTGTAGCGAGCAAGCCTGCACCTAGGATTAGAGGATAGGATCTCATCCATAATTGACTATGACTTATCTTCCTTCCAGTCTATCCTACTTACATAATTGCATCCTGCTTGATTCATGTGTTTCCCTGATAAATCCTTAAGTATAGCCCCTGCTAGAATATAGAAATCCCCGTTGATAAAATGATAATTAGGGTAGTATTCCTATTAAGAACACAACTAGGACATGGATGTATCATTAAGTTCAGACTACTTAATGAACCCTAACCTTCCATATTACTTAATGAACTCTAGTCTTCCCTACTACCTAATAAACCCTAGCATCACTACCTATAGATTAACTTACCAATTATCCCTTGACGTATTTATGTATGACTTGAGAGTGGTATAAACACTACTAGGATTAGTTAAAGAATTGATCATAAGTATTGACCCTAGTCTTGAGAAACCCATAGAAATCTAAGGTTGAACACTAGGACTGAAACCTCATCCTATGTTTAGATAAACCCAGTTTTACGCCAGAGACCCTTTACCCTTGTTGGCGTAAAACCCATTCGACCCTTGTTGGCATAAGAACCAAACAACTGCCTAGTTGGCGTAAAAGCCTAATGACTTTCTTGTTGGCATAAAAACCAAATTATGCAAAAGCTTGTCCCCTTTACGCCGCAGTTATGACAACTGCTACCCACGATCCCTTAGTCTTCCTTATCCTGTGTCATGAGAGCCACGTAGGTAACTGCCCTGCGTAAACCTGATGATTCATGAATAATAGATAACCAGCATAGAGTAACCTGACTAGGGCGTAGAATATAATAATAGGATGTGAGCGTAGTGTTACAGCCTTAGCTTTCCCCAAGCATGACTAATCCCGTGTGTTAAAGGCAGAGATACGTCTCGAGCCCTGTGCAAAAAGAAACAGCTTTCTGACAGGACATCTGATTCTGTCTCACCTCAAGCGTAATGACTTGTATCCAATAAAGTCACTAAACGACAACCTGGGACTCCGTGCAAATTCATTTTCACGAACCGTCCCCTCGATCGTTGTGCAAGTACTTTTGTCAGATATCAGGATTCACTAATTTTGACTGACAAACTCATGAGTTTCTCGTACAACTTTACGCCCGCAAAATTTTTGCGCAGATTTTAGCACAAAACTTTTACGCTCAGACGTTCACGCAGACTGTTACACACATACGTTTTACGCGGATATCTCTGATATCCCTGCTTTACGCAGACAACCTCGAACCCTTGCTTTACGCGAACTTTCTTGAAATCTCTGTTTTAGGCAGACAACCTATAGTGTATATTAAGATTGTAGAACTTAGAAGGCCATACCTCTTTTAGGTCAACTAGCGACTTAGACAAGAAATTAGAATAATAACTGTAGAGATTGTAGAGTCTTATCTTTTTGTGATTGTGAATTGTTTGTAATTTCTCATATCATAATCTAGCGTACTTATATTTACTGTACTACCTTGACTTATACTGCTATTATAGCCTAGTTTTGCAAGCTTATTCTTTATCGAGCTTGTTCATGACACATGTGTTATTGGGGCCTGATCCACCCCACTAATACAATTGTCTATTCAGAATCAGTGTATTACGGTCTGATCAACCTTAGTGCATTTTGATTCGCCCTTCGCATAACTACTTTACGTGGATTGAGATAATTAGAAGACAGATGTACTTATCCTCTAGATATGTCTGAGCATATCGTATCAGTTACGTAACTGTACTGATACGAGCATGTGAATAGGAATTACCAAAAATAATATTTCAATCCACAACTGCTTTGACAAATCCCATTGAATTCTTTAAACGCCTTGATCCCCACACACTTCTAATCTATTACCTTCCACTTGAACTCCTTACTATTGTTTTTCGACTTCCCTTATTTCAGAAAGACGAAACCTCGTACTTAGTATAAATATGAAAGTGTATTGTTTCTGTAAGCCATTTCTGTTTGTTTCTTGGGTAATTACCAAACCCTATTATTAGATTAGATTGCAGTTTAAAACTGTACTATTTTTAGAATGACCTTCGCTACCTACCTACGTTTTATTGCGTTCCTGATGCGTGCATCCCTAAGACAGCATAAAATTCTTATTTTTGCCTCATAACTTTGGTCAAGTTCAGAACTCAAGTATTACGGTAAAGAATGTATCATTTTGCTGTCAGGAGTCTAAATGGATTTCACCTGGATAAACAATTGATTAACTCCTGAATGGATAGCAGCACCTATGACTAGGTTGACTTATTAGGATTAAGAATTCCTATGGACCAACGAGTGTCAAGCCGCTTTCGAGGAATTGAAGAAGCAACTGACCACAGCACCCGTATTGACTATTCCATCCGGATCAGATGGTTGTGATCTACAGACGTATCAGGAAAAAGTTTGGGATGCATATTAATACAGGATGGCAAGGGAATGGCATATGCATCTAGACAATTATGAGTACATGAGAAGAATTTGGAACTTGCAACCGTCGTAATTACTCTGAAGCTATGAAGACATTACTCATATGAGGCAAATCGTAAGATTGCACGGCATACCAGTCAGCATTTTACCAGACAAGGATTTGCGTGACCAGAGTTGGTGGTCAACACCGTAAAGACAGTTAAGTAAATACAAGGACACTGGCAAGCAGTGCAAGACAGACAGAAGTAGTAGGCAGACCATCATCATCGTTCCGTGGAATTCAAAGAGGACGATCATGTCATCTTGGGGATATCACCTACTAGAGGCACCATTCGATTCGGAGGTCGCAGCAAGTTGAGTCCAAGGTACGTTGGACCATTGACGTGCTAGAAAGAGTGGGAGTTGTCACGACCCGCACCCGAAAATCGGGCATGAGCCGTGGGTACGTCCAGCCTACGCCGTAGAATCGGCGGTAGAACGCTGTAAAGGTTTGTTCTAGGTCAACCATATCTATCTATATCTCACTAAAAAATCCGGCATGACCTCTCCAAAAGGAGGGCAAAACCACGCAATATATATATGAAATCCTCTCCCAAAGGAGGCAACCACGCAATATATATATCAATGATCTCAATCACAAAATCTAGAGGAAGAATATAAGCACGATATGATATAAACAAAGAAACAGAACCAAGAGAGCAAGACAATCCAAAATAATACAGTCCAAGCCAAAATAGCTACAATATCACAACATCAAAAGAATAAGTACAGTTATCCAAAATACAAACTACTGGAAATAACCCAGAAAACCCACCTAGCTAACTAGGGTGCTATCGGCGTCTCCTCGGCGCACTCCTCCTCGATCACGGGGTCACAACAGTCGTCAACACCAGGCCCGTAGAACGTAGGGCAATAGTCCTCAGGATCCTCTGGAAAAAATATGCCCAGTCAGGACTGGAGCGAAGTACATAACTCTGAAAGCAACTCCAAATGCATGGTAAGGTGTATATGACGAGCAATAGAAAAGTAATCAAGATACACAGGAAATAAATATATGCTGGAGCACAATAAGTAGCTGTAATATAAACAGGAGAACAATACAAGTAGTGGAAAAGTAATTGCAGGTGAGAAACATAAATACTAGCTAAGTGCCTTGAGCACAAGTTCGTTATGTGATCGGCTTAGGTTGCACATGAAAAAAACTAAGATAACTCCGTTATGTGTGAGTTGCATAACCAACATACACATGAATACTGTTTGGCTTTGATCACATAACCAACTCACTACTCCCCTCCCCCACTAATACCATTGGATCCAACCACAACACGCTACGTACATGATAATAGCTCGCACACACGAAGGCGAGAGCACAATAAGCACATGATAGCACATGAGAATCAATACCCGAAGCACATGATGAAATACACGTGATAGAGTACCCGCTGTACACGGTAAGGGGGATAGCATCTCATGACGGGATCCACTAGTACCAACTCATATAACAATGTGTCAGAATCAAGTATTACAGTTCTAGAACAAGTGATATAAACGCTATCATGAAATGGAAACTATCAGAGGTAGGTACTCGCCTGATGTCCTGAGCAACTGATGAGGATCGAGATCCGGACCGGTGTCGCAAGGACCTAATACGAAAAACAGAATTAAACAGGGTTCTAAGCATTTAAACTGATATAAAATAATTAAAAACAGGCTTCTAGGGCTATTCTAGGTCGAACGGGTCAAACCGGTGAAAATCGGGTCAAAAAGTCAACCCGGGGTCCAAAAAGTCAACTCTAGGTCAAAACTAGGTCAAACGTTGACTTTTACGGTCAACGGGGACAATTATGGTCAAAGCTAGGTCAAACTAGGGTGCCCATGAAATTCTAGGTCAAACCGAGCTCATTAAGCTACTAAACTCACAAACTCGCCTAATCGAGATACCGGGATACCCTCGGTATTCGATACCTCACCCTAGGCCACGCACCCCGCCTAAACCCGCTAAAACCTATGCTAGCACGCGTAATTATATATATATAAACATATAAAAATCACTCCAAGACATTTCCTAGGCTAATGCTCAAATATCCCGCTCGAAACTCAATACCTTGAATATCTCAAGGTATCGAGATACCTCGGTATCTCAAGGTATTGAGGTTTCGCTCTAAAACCCTCTAACTAGCTATCTAGCTATTGATTATGCACCTAGTTATTAATCTAGGCTAGGTAATATAGATATCTATCATATATATATATATCTAAGTAGGTATCTACCTATATACATATATATATCCACACACACATATACACTTATACCCATTACCTTACCTAATCATAACATATATATATATATATATTACCTATCAAGATATCTATATATATATATATAACTATAGGTATATAGATATCTATATCTTAGGTAGATATATCTAAGTATCTAGCTATCTACCTATCTATAATCTATAAATCTAACTATCTACCTATTATCTACTTATCTAAGTAACTACCTATCTATCTAAGTAACTATTTAATCTAACTAGCTATCTATCTATCAACTAATCTATCTAACAATCTATATATATAGCTAACTATAGATATATATATATATCTATATATATATCACTCTTTCTCTCCCTCACTAGCTAGTGCGAATGCTGCTGCTGCTCGCCTAAGACGCTGCTGCTGCTGCTGCTATGCCTTAGCTGCTGCTGCTGCATAATGTTGCTGTTGCTGCTGGCTTTGCTGCTGCTGCTGTGCTGGTGCTTAGATCTAGTGTGAGAGCTAGAATTGGTGGCTTGGAGCTTGAGGGAGGTGATTTGGAGTAGATCGGAGACTTTGGCCTTGGGATTCCAACTCCCAAGAGGTAAAACCTAACTTTCTCCTTCCTAATTATTTTTGTGTAGTGTAATTAGTGTTTTAGAACCCTCCTAGACCCTAACCCTACCCGTAGGAGGAAGTTGGAACTAGTTTGGGTGAGTTTAGAAACTTTGACATTAGGTTTTGTGTCGAATTCGGGTGGAATCCGAATTTGGCCCAATTTTGGGTGATGCCCTAGGTTAGATGGACCTAGGTAGACGTTGTCGGGTGTCTAGAGGGTGAGTGCGTATCTCCGTTCGGACACGGGAAGCCGTGTCGCGGAGAAACGGGCATTTCGGGCAAAATTAGGGCTTTTCGTCGTCGCCGATTCTAAGTGCGTGTGCGTTTCCGCCACGGGCCTAGAATCGACGTGGGAGCACATTTTCTAGGATTTAGACATCGTTTAGAGCGCGTGGGTAAATTTTGGGCCGATTCCGAGTTCGTTTGGTGTACGTTTCAGGAGGTTTTCCGAGCCGCGCACCACGTGTTCGTCGAAATGACCGAACGGCCATTTCGACTTGGTTTCCTCGTTTCGGGCTTGTACGCGCGTTGGGTTAGTATCGGAGAGTGTGTGCTAGAGGTTTCGAGTTATATTTTATATATTTTAGGGTATTGGTGAGTGTCGGGGTCGTTGGGCGTGAGTGGGGCGCGTTGTCGTGTGTTGTTGTGTGTAGTATTGTGTAGGTGTGTTTGTGTCTTTATATATATATTTATAAGTGTGTCTATATATATATATGTATATATTTATATGTATGTGTGTTTATGTATATATATTTATATATATATGTGTGTATTTATATCTATGTGCTTGTGTGTGTATATGTCTATGTATATATATATATGTATATGTATAAGTGTGCTTGTGTGTATATGTATATATATAGATGTGTATATATATATATATATCTTAGAGTGTGTGTGTGTAGTGATATGTGTATATATATATAATTGTATGTGTGTATATATATATTAATATAGGTGTTTATATATATATATATAGCTATGTATATTTATAGGTGTGTGTGTTTAAGTGTGTGTGTATTAGTGTGTGAGTGTGCTAGTGTGTGTGTTAGAGTGTGTAGTTAAGTGTGTGTATATATATATGTATCTAGTTGATATATATATAGATATATATGTAGATATATATATATAGAGTGATATATATAAGTATATAGGCGTGTGTGTGTGTGTGCTTGTGAGAGCGAGGGGGGTGAAGAAACTGAACTGCAGCAGCAGCAGTTCAGCTGCAACAGCAGCAGCTAGCTGCTGCTAGGCAGAGCAGCAGCAGCAGTATGAAGAGGGAGCAGCAGCAGCAGCTCCAAGAGGCAGCAGCAGCAGCATCAGCACAAGCAGCAGCAGCAGCTAGCATAGCAGGTAGCAGCGAGGATTGGCGTAGCTAGTGAGGGAGAGAGAGAGTGTTATATATAGAGATATAGATATATTAGATAGATATGTAGATAATTAGATAGGTAGATAGTTACTAGAATAGATAGATAGATAGTATTATAGATAGATCTATCTATGGATAGATACATAGGTAGATAGGTAGTTATCTATCTAAGGTGTATATATATCTATATACATATAGTTATATGAATACCTAGAGATATCTAGATAGTATAGTAATATATATTTATGTATAGGTAAGGTATATGGGTAATTGGGTATGTGTGTGGATATCTATATATATAGGTATATACATACTTAGATATATATAAATATAGTAGATATCTATATTACCTAGCCTAGATTAATAACTAGGTGCATAACTAATAGCTAGATAGCTAGTTAGAGGGCTTTAGAGCGAAACCCCAATACCTTGAGTTACCGAGGTATCTCGATACCTTGAGATATTCAAGGTATTGAGTTTCGAGCGGGGTATTTGAGCATTAGCCTAGGAAATGCTTGGGAGTGATTTTTATATGTTCATATATATATAATTACGCGTGCTAGCATAGGTTTTAGCGGGTTTAGGCGGGGTGCGTGGCCTAGGGCGAGGTATCGGATACCGAGGGTATCCCGGTATCTCGATTAGGCGAGTTTGTGAGTTTAGTAGCTTAATGAGCTCGGTTTGACCTAGAATTTCAGGGGCACCCTAGTTTGACCTAGCTTTGACCATAATTGTCCCCGTTGACCGTAAAAGTCAACGTTTGACCTAGTTTTGACCTAGAGTTGACTTTTGGACCCCGGGTTGACTTTTTGACCCGATTTTCACCGGTTTGACCCGTTCGACCTAGAATAGCCCTAGAAGCCTATTTTTAATTATTTTATATCAGTTTAAATGCTTAGAACCCTGTTTAATTCTTCTTTTCGTATTAGGTCCTTGCGACACCGGTCCGGACCTCGATCCTCATCAGTTGCTCAGGACATCAGGCGAGTACCTACCTCTGATAGTTTCCATTTCATGATAGCATTTATATCACCTGTTCTAGAACTGTAATACTTGATTCTGACACTTTATTACACGAGCTGGTACTAGTGGATCCCGTCATGAGGTGCTATCCCCCTTACCGTGTTCAGCGGGTACTCTATCACGTGTATTTCATCATGTGCTTCGGGTATTGATTATCATGTGCTTCTTGTGCTCTCGCCTTCGTGTGCGCGAGCTATTATCATGTACGTAGCGTGTTGTGGTTGGATCCAATGGTATTAGTGGGGGAGGGGAGTAGTGAGTTGGTTATATGATCAAAGCCAAACAGTATTCATGTGTATGTCGGTTATGCAACTCACGCATAACGGAGTTATCGTAGTGACTTTCATGTGCAAACCTAAGCCGATCATATAACGAACTTGTGCTCAAGGCACTTAGCTAGTATTCATGTTTCTCACCTGCAGTTACTTTTCCACTACTTGTATTGTTCTCCAGTTTATATTGCAGCTATTTATTGTGCTCCAGCTTATATTTATTCCCTGTGCATCTTGATTACTTTTCTATTGCTCGTCATATACACCTTACCATGTATTTGGAATTGCTTTCAGAGTTATGTACTTCGCTCCAGTCCTGACTGGGCATATTTTTTCCAGAGGATCCTGAGGACTATTGCCCTACGTTCTACGGGCCTGGTATTGACGACTGTTGTGACCCCGAGGAGGAGTGCGCCGAGGAGACGCCGATAGCACCCTAGTTAGCTAGGTGGGTTTCCTGGGTTTTTTCAGTGGTTGTATTTTGGATGACTGTACTTATTCTTTTGATGCTGTGTTGTTGTAGCTATTTGTAGACTTGGACTGTATTATTTTGGATTGTCTTGCTCTCTTGGTTCTGTTTCTTTGTTTATATCATATCGTGCTTATTTCTTCCCCTAGATTTTGTGATTGAGATTCATATATATATATTGCGTGGTTGCCCACCTTCGGGAGAAGATTATTTTGATATATATATATTGTGTGGTTGCCCTCCTTTTGGAGAGGTCATGCCGGATTTTTCAGTGAGATATAGATAGATATGGTTGACCTAGAACGGACCTTTACAGCGTTCTACCGCCGATTCTGCGGCGTAGGCTGGACATACCCACGGCTCATGCCCGATTTTTGGGTGCGGGTCGTGACACGTTTTTGGTGGTGGCCCATGCAGGTCTCTGCTTTTAGGGTTACCTGCAATTGGATATAGGAGATAGGCTGAGAGATAGTGTGCTCAATCACAACTAGGACCCTTCCTACTTCTTTTTGCTATCTTTAACTCTTCTGAAATTGTTTCTTTTGTAATATTACTGTCCTTCTTTGATGATATCGTATCTTACACCGTTGGTGACGTTATCTCAGGTTCTGTTCTCCTTGATTCCATTCCAGCACTTGCTTTATTTAATTCTGGTGCTTCCCATAGCTTTGTGTCTGTATCTTTTGCTGTTAGACACCATCTTGTTGCTGAACCTTTAGCTAGACTCTGCAAGATCACGACCGGGGGTGGTATCATCCTAGTCCGTGATGTTTGCAGAGACCGGAGAGTTACCTTGGGAGGCCGGGAGTTGAGTGTGTGCCTACTCGTAATGCCACTTCCGAGCTACGATGTTGTACTCGGGATGGATTGGTTAAGTACGTATTGTGCTAGTATAGATTGTCGTGGAGGCAGAGTTTTGTTTAGTCCGCCAGGTGAGCCAGAGTTTCAGTTTGCCAGAGGAGCAGCGGAGCAGACCGAGGGAGTCTTCTGCGGAGCCCTGGTGGTAGAGCCGAGGTCGCTACATCCACTGATAGAGGAGTATATGGATGTCTTTCCGGAGGAGTTGCCAGGGTTACCTCCGGAAAGAGATGTGGAGTTCTCTATAGACTTGGTGCCAGGCGCGGAGCCGATATCCCAGCACGTCTATAGAGTCAGCAACAGTGAGCTGATAGAGTTGAAGAAGCAGGTGGATGAGCTTCAGGACAAGGGATTTATCAGATCTAGTTCTTCTCCGTGGGGTGCTCCGGTACTTTTTGTGCCGAAGAAGGATGGGTCGATACAGATGTGTATCGACTACAGGGCTCTGAATAACCTCACAATCAAGAACAAGTATCCGCTGCCGCGTATTGATGATCTTTTTGACCAGTTGAGCGGAGCGAGGGTGTTTTCCAGGATTGATCTGAGGACAGGCTACCACCAGGTGAAAGTCAGGAAGGAGGATATTCCGAAGACAGCTTTTCGGACCAGATATGGACAGTATGAGTTCTTGGTGATGCCGTTTGGGTTGACTAATGCCCCGGTAGTATTCATGAATCTGATGAACAAGGTGTTCCATCAGCATCTGGACAGGTTTGTGGTGGTGTTTATAGATGACATCTTGGTGTATTCGAAGACCCCAGAGGAGCACGAGGAGCATCTGAGGATAGTGCTGGAGACTCTCAGGAAGGAGGAGCTTTATGGAAAGCTTTCGAAGTGTGAGTTCTTCCTTGACAAGGTTGAATTCCTTGGTCATGTGGTGACTGGAGAGGGTATCTCGGTGGATCCGAGAAAGATCGTGGCAGTTGAGGCGTGGAGTGCTCCGAGTTCAGTAGCCGAGGTCAGGAGTTTCTTGGGACTGGCAGGCTACTACAGGAGATTTGTTCAGGATTTTTCCCGGATTGCAGAGCCGTTGTCCAGGCTGACCCAGAAGGACGTGGAGTTTGTTTGGTCAGAGGAGTGCCAGATCGCCTTTGATGAGCTGAAGAGGAGGTTGACGACAGCTCCAGTGTTGACGTTGCCATCAGGTTCTGGAGGATTCACTATCTATAGTGATGCATCGGGGAAGGGACTGGGTTGTGTGTTGCAGCAGAATGGGAGGGTGATTGCCTATGCTTCCAGGCAATTACGTCATCATGAGAAGAATTACCCTACCCACGATTTGGAGTTGGCAGCGGTCATTTTTGCTCTGAAGTTGTGGAAATACTATTTATACGGAGAGCGTGTGGAGATCTTCACAGACCACAAGAGCTTGAAGTATGTGTTTACCCAAAAAGAGCTGAACATGAGGCAGAGGAGATGGTTGAAGTTGATGAAAGACTTTGACATATCATTGTAGTACCATCCAGGGAAGGCGAACGTAGTTGCGGATGCATTGAGCAGGTATCCGGTAGCTATGTGCCTGACTACAGATCGTTATCTTCTGGCAGATCTAGAGAGCTTGGGCATTGAGGTGATAGTGCCTGGAGTTGAGATGCAGATGTGGGGACTGCAGATTCAGTCAGAGTTGGTAGACCGGATCAGGGCTACACAGTTTGAGGATGAGTCCCTGAGGAGCATCAGGGAGCAGGTTCAGATGGGATTAGCAGACGACTTCACCATTGCTGATGATGGTTCATTGCGGCACGGTACCAGGTTGTGTGTGCCGAGTGGGTCGTTGCGCGAGGAGGTTCTCCAGGAGGCGCATCGATCCCAGTACTCTATGCATCCAGGTGCCAACAAGATGTATAGAGATCTGAGACAGCATGTATGGTGGTACGGGATGAAGCGGGAGGTAGCACGCTTCGTATCCCGATGCTTAGTGTGCCAGCAGGTGAAGGCGGAGAGGCAGAGGCCAGGAGGATTACTCCAGCCGTTACCCATTCCGGAGTGGAAATGGGAGCATGTGACCATGGATTTTGTTTCTGGACATCCCCGTTCTCCAGGCGGGAAAGATGCGATTTGGGTCATCGTGGACAGGTTGACCAAATCGGCCCACTTTCTACCATTCAAAGTGGGTACGTCTACAGAGAGACTAGCAGAGATATATGTGCGCCAGATAGTCAGACTGCATGGAGTTCCAGTGAGCATAGTATCAGATCGGGACAGTCGCTTTACTTCATATTTCTGGAGGAGTCTGCAGGCTAGCTTGGGCACCCAGCTCAAGTTTAGTAGTGCGTATCACCCGCAGACAGATGGTCAGTCAGAGAGGACCATTCAGACACTTGAGGACATGCTTCAGACCTGTGTTTTGGATTTCAGAGGCTCTTGGGAGGATCACTTGTACTTGGTAGAGTTTGCTTACAACAACAGCTACCAAGCCAGTATCGAGATGTCACCTTTTGAGGCATTGTATGGACGGAGGTGTCGTACTCCGTTGTCATGGGATGATGTAGGTGAGAGAGCTTTGCTTGGCCCGGAGATGGTGGTTGATGCAGCGGAGAAGGTCAAGCTCATTAGAGATAGACTTCGGGTGGCGCAGGACAGGCAGCGGCATTGGGCCGATAGCCACCGGAGACCTTTGGAGTTCGAGGTATAGCTTAGAATCTAGATTTTGTTCTTGTGTTTGTTTGTGATTGCTTATTTTAGACTAAGTGCAGAGACCTTATTTGTGCTAGGTTGGAGATCTGGTGTTCCTGAGGATTTCTCCGACGCGGGGCACTGTTCGCTTCGGTGGAGGCGGGAAGCTTAGCCCACGTTTCGTCGGACCCTTCCGTGTTCTTGAGAGGATCGGCGCCGTGGCGTATAGGCTTGAGTTGCCGCCTACGCTGG
Source organism: Iris macrosiphon (assembly GCA_036927795.1). Lineage (NCBI taxonomy): Eukaryota > Viridiplantae > Streptophyta > Magnoliopsida > Asparagales > Iridaceae > Iris > Iris macrosiphon. Next base: position 84,067,210 of record JAYESA010000020.1, on the reverse strand, counting down.
AGGGAGTTCATGATGTGTTCCACGTGTCGCAGTTGAGACGGTACGTGGCGGATCCCAGTCACGTATTGGATCACTCGGAGATCGCAGTGGGCCCTACTCTTAGCTATCCAGAGCAGCCGGTGGAGATTCTGGATCGGCGGGAGAAGGTGTTGAGGAACCAGACTATTCCCTTGGTTCGCGTCGCGTGGAGGCATCACTCTCCAGGGGAGTCGACCTGGGAGAGGGAGGATGAAATGCGCGAGCGATACCCCTATCTCTTCGAGCCCTGAGGTATGGTTCTTTCTTGCATTCCTGTCCTAGTTTCGTCTTTTAATTTCGAGGACGAAATTATTTTAAGGAGGGTAGACTTGTCACTACCCAATTCTAGAAAATAGGGTTATTTTTTTTATTTTATTTGATAAATAGTGTATTGTATTTAATTATTTATATTTATAATTAATTAGTGCTCGTCTTATTTTTTATTTTGATTGTTTTAGGGTTTTGGCTAGCCTGGACCCATGTCAGACCCTAGTGGACCCATGTCCGACCCAGCCCACACCCTGGTGAGAATTATTTTGGGGATTAGAATTATTATTTTATTTTTAGGAGGTTAGTTGGAGAGATTTGGAACTAGTTTGAGCGCATTTGGAACCCGAAACCCAAAACCGAGTGAATAGGGGCATTTTGGGAAATTGAAACTTGTAAAACCCCTACCTTCCCCCCACCCGTGAGCTTCCCACAGCCCCCCCATTCGTGAGCAGCAGTCCATCTCCCCCTCTCTTCATTTATTTCTTCTTCTTCTTCATTCCTTCTTCTTCTCCACTTCTCCTTTCTTCTTCCTTCCTTCTCCAAGTAAGCTTTTCTCCATCTTTCTTCTTTCTTTCTTCCATTTCTTCTTCTTTAAGCTAATCCTAACCTTACATTTTCTCTAACCTAGGTGTGAGGTGCTTAGATCTAGTGTGAGAGCTAGAATTGGTGGCTTGGAGCTTGAGGGAGGTGATTTGGAGTAGATCGGAGACTTTGGCCTTGGGATTCCAACTCCCAAGAGGTAAAACCTAACTTTCTCCTTCCTAATTATTTTTGTGTAGTGTAATTAGTATTTTAGAACCCTCCTAGACCCTAACCCTACCCATAGGAGGAAGTTGGAACTAGTTTGGGTGAGTTTAGAAACTTTGACATTAGGTTTTGTGTCGAATTCGGGTGGAATCCGAATTTGGCCCAATTTTGGGTGATGCCCTAGGTTAGATGGACCTAGGTAGACATTGTCGGGTGTCTAGAGGGTGAGTGCGTATCTCCGTTCGGACACGGGAAGCCGTGTCGCGAAGAAACGGGCATTTCGGGCAAAATTGGGGCTTTTCGTCGTCGCCGATTCTAAGTGCGTGTGCGTTTCCGCCACGGGCCTAGAATCGACGTGGGAGCACATTTTCTAGGATCTAGACATCGTTTAGAGCGCGTGGGTAAATTTTGAGCCGATTCCGAGTTCGTTTGGTGTGCGTTTCAGGAGGTTTTCTGAGCCGCGCACCACGTGTTCGTCGAAATGACCGAACGGCCATTTCGACTTGGTTTCCTCGTTTCGGGCTTGTACGCGCGTTGGGTTAGTATCGGAGAGTGTGTGCTAGAGGTTTCGAGTTATATTTTATATATTTTAGGGTATTGGTGAGTGTCGGGGTCGTTGGGCGTGAGTGGGGCGCGTTGTCGTGTGTTGTTGTGTGTAGTGTTGTGTAGGTGTGTTTGTGTCTTTATATATATATTTATAAGTGTGTCTATATATATATATGTATATATTTATATGTATGTGTGTTTATGTATATATATTTATATATATATGTGTGTATTTATATCTATGTGCTTGTGTGTGTATATGTCTATGTATATATATATATGTATATGTATAAGTGTGCTTGTGTGTATATGTATATATATAGATGTGTATATATATATATATCTTAGAGTGTGTGTGTGTAGTGATATGTATATATATATAATTGTATGTGTGTATATATATATTAATATAGGTGTTTATATATATATATATATAGCTATGTATATTTATAGGTGTGTGTGTTTAAGTGTGTGTGTATTAGTGTGTGAGTGTGCTAGTGTGTGTGTTAGAGTGTGTAGTTAAGTGTGTGTATATATATATGTATCTAGTTGATATATATATAGATATATATGTAGATATATATATATAGAGTGATATATATAAGTATATAGGCGTGTGTGTGTGTGTGCTTGTGAGAGCGAGGGGGGTGAAGAAACTGAACTGCAGCAGCAGCAGTTCAGCTGCAACAGCAGCAGCTAGCTGCTGCTAGGCAGAGCAGCAGCAGCAGTATGAAGAGGGAGCAGCAGCAGCAGCTCCAAGAGGCAGCAGCAGCAGCATCAGCACAAGCAGCAGCAGCAGCTAGCATAGCAGGTAGCAGCGAGGATTGGCGTAGCTAGTGAGGGAGAGAGAGAGTGTTATATATAGAGATATAGATATATTAGATAGATATGTAGATAATTAGATAGGTAGATAGTTACTAGAATAGATAGATAGATAGTATTATAGATAGATCTATCTATGGATAGATACATAGGTAGATAGGTAGTTATCTATCTAAGGTGTATATATATCTATATACATATAGTTATATGAATACCTAGAGATATCTAGATAGTATAGTAATATATATTTATGTATAGGTAAGGTATATGGGTAATTGGGTATGTGTGTGGATATCTATATATATAGGTATATACATACTTAGATATATATAAATATAGTAGATATCTATATTACCTAGCCTAGATTAATAACTAGGTGCATAACTAATAGCTAGATAGCTAGTTAGAGGGCTTTAGAGCGAAATCCCAATACCTTGAGTTACCGAGGTATCTCGATACCTTGAGATATTCAAGGTATTGAGTTTCGAGCGGGGTATTTGAGCATTAGCCTAGGAAATGCTTGGGAGTGATTTTTATATGTTCATATATATATAATTACGCGTGCTAGCATAGGTTTTAGCGGGTTTAGGCGGGGTGCGTGGCCTAGGGCGAGGTATCGGATACCGAGGGTATCCCGGTATCTCGATTAGGCGAGTTTGTGAGTTTAGTAGCTTAATGAGCTCGGTTTGACCTAGAATTTCAGGGGCACCCTAGTTTGACCTAGCTTTGACCATAATTGTCCCCGTTGACCGTAAAAGTCAACGTTTGACCTAGTTTTGACCTAGAGTTGACTTTTGGACCACGGGTTGACTTTTTGACCCGATTTTCACCGGTTTGACCCGTTCGACCTAGAATAGCCCTAGAAGCCTATTTTTAATTATTTTATATCAGTTTAAATGCTTAGAACCCTGTTTAATTCTGCTTTTCGCATTAGGTCCTTGCGACACCGGTCCGGACCTCGATCCTCATCAGTTGCTCAGGACATCAGGCGAGTACCTACCTCTGATAGTTTCCATTTCATGATAGCGTTTATATCACCTGTTCTAGAACTGTAATACTTGATTCTGACACTTTATTACACGAGCTGGTACTAGTGGATCCCGTCATGAGGTGCTATCCCCCTTACCGTGTTCAGCGGATACTCTATCACGTGTATTTCATCATGTGCTTCGGGTATTGATTATCATGTGCTTCTTGTGCTCTCGCCTTCGTGTGCGCGAGCTATTATCATGTACGTAGCGTGTTGTGGTTGGATCCAATGGTATTAGTGGGGGAGGGGAGTAGTGAGTTGGTTATATGATCAAAGCCAAACAGTATTCATGTGTATGTCGGTTATGCAACTCACGCATAACGGAGTTATCGTAGTGACTTTCATGTGCAAACCTAAGCCGATCATATAACGAACTTGTGCTCAAGGCACTTAGCTAGTATTCATGTTTCTCACCTGCAGTTACTTTTCCACTACTTGTATTGTTCTCCAGTTTACATTGCAGCTATTTATTGTGCTCCAGCTTATATTTATTCCCTGTGCATCTTGATTACTTTTCTATTGCTCGTCATATACACCTTACCATGTATTTGGAGTTGCTTTCAGAATTATGTACTTCGCTCCAGTCCTGACTGGGCATATTTTTTCCAGAGGATCCTGAGGACTATTGCCCTACGTTCTACGGGCCTGGTATTGACGATTGTTGTGACCCCGAGGAGGAGTGCGCCGAGGAGACGCCGATAGCACCCTAGTTAGCTAGGTTGGTTTCCTGGGTTTTTCCAGTGGTTGTATTTTGGATGACTGTACTTATTCTTTTGATGCTGTGTTGTTGTAGCTATTTGTAGACTTGGACTGTATTATTTTGGATTGTCTTGCTCTCTTGGTTCTGTTTCTTTGTTTATATCATATCGTGCTTATTTCTTTCCCTAGATTTTGTGATTGAGATTCATATATATATATTGCGTGGTTGCCTTCCTTCGGGAGAAGATTATTTTGATATATATATATTGCGTGGTTGCCCTCCTTTTGGAGAGGTCATGCCGGATTTTTCAGTGAGATATAGATAGATATGGTTGACCTAGAACGGACCTTTACAGCGTTCTACCGCCGATTCTGCGGCGTAGGCTGGACGTACTCACGGCTCATGCCCGATTTTCGGGTGCGGGTCGTGACAAAAACCCTAAAATAATTATTAAAAAAATAATACAAGCACTATTTAAATATAATTAATTAAATACAATCCACTATTTATCAAAAATAAAAAAAAATACCCTATTTTCTAGAATTGGGTAGTGACAAGTCTACCCTCCTTAAAATAATTTCGTCCTCAAAATTAAAAGACGAAACTAGGACAGGAATGCAAAGAAAGAACCATACCTCAGGGCTCGAAGAGATAGGGGTATCGCTCGCGCATTTTATCCTCCCTCTCCCAGGTCGACTCCCCTGGAGAGTGATGCCTCCACACGACGCGAACCAAGAGAATAGTCTGGTTCCTCAACACCTTCTCCCGCCGATCCAGAATCTCCACCGGCTGCTCTGGATAGCTAAGGGTAGGTCCCACCGCGATCTCCGAGTGATCCAATACGTGACTGGGATCCGCCACGTACCGTCTCAACTGCGACACGTGGAACACATCATGAACTCCCTCCAGCGTAGGCGGCAACTCAAGCCTATACGCCACGGCGCCGACCCTCTCGAGGATACGGAAGGGTCCAACGAAACGTGGGCTAAGCTTCCCGCCTCCACCGAAGCGAATAGTGCCCCGCGTCAGAGAAATCCTCAGGAACACCAGATCTCCAACCTAGCACAAACAAGGTCTCTGCACTTAGTCTAAAATAAGCAATCACAAGCAAACACAAGAACAAAATCTAGATTCTAAGCTATACCTCGAACTCCAAAGGTCTCCGGTGGCTATCGGCCCAATGCCGCTGCCTGTCCTGCGCTACCCGAAGTCTATCTCTAATGAGCTTGACCTTCTCCGCTGCATCAACCACCATCTCCGGGCCAAGCAAAGCTCTCTCACCTACATCATCCCATGACAACGGAGTGCGACACCTCCGTCCATACAACGCCTCAAAAGGTGACATCTTGATACTGGCTTGGTAGCTGTTATTGTAAGCAAACTCTACCAAGTGCAAGTGATCCTCCCAAGAGCCTCTGAAATCCAAAACACAAGTCCGGAGCATATCCTCAAGTGTCTAAATGGTCCTCTCTGACTGACCATCTGTCTGCGGGTGATACGCACTACTAAACTTGAGCTGGGTGCCCAAGCTAGCCTGCAGACTCCTCCAGAAATGCGAAGTGAAGCGACTGTCCCGATCTGATACTATGCTCACTGGAACTCCATGCAGTCTGACTATCTGGCGCACATACATCTCTGCTAGTCTCTCTGTAGATGTACCCACTTTGAATGGTAGAAAGTGGGCCGATTTGGTCAACCTGTCCACGATGACCCAAATCGCATCCTTCCCGCCTGGAGAACGGGGAAGTCCAGAAACAAAATCCATGGTCACATGCTCCCATTTCCACTCCGGAATGGGTAACGGCTGGAGTAATCCTCCTGGCCTCTGCCTCTCCGCCTTCACCTGCTGGCACACTAAGCATCGGGATACGAAGCGTGCTACCTCCCGCTTCATCCCGTACCACCATACATGCTGTCTCAGATCTCTATACATCTTGTTGGCACCTGGATGCATAGAGTACTGGGATCGATGCGTCTCTTGGAGAACCTTCTCGCGCAATGACCCACTCGGCACACACAACCTGGTACCGTGCCGCAAAGAACCATCATCAGCAATGGTGAAGTCATCTGCTAATCCCATCTGAACCTGCTCCCTGATGCTCCTCAGGGACTCATCCTCAAACTGTGTAGCCCTGATCCGGTCTACCAACTTTGACTGAATCTGCAGTCCCCACATCTGCATCTCAACTCCAGGCACTATCACCTCAATGCCCAAGCTCTCTAGATCTGCCAGAAGATAACGATCTGTAATCAGGCACATAGCTACCGGATACCTGCTCAATGCATCCGCAACTACGTTCGCCTTCCCTGGATGGTACTGCAACGATATATCGAAGTCTTTCATCAACTCCAACCATCTCCTCTGCCTCATGTTCAGCTCTTTTTGGGTAAACACATACTTCAAGCTCTTGTGGTCTGTAAAGATCTCCACACGCTCTCCGTATAAATAGTGTTTCCACAACTTCAGAGCAAAGATGACCGCTGCCAACTCCAAATCGTGGGTAGGGTAGTTCTTCTCATGAGGACGTAATTGCCTGGAAGCATAGGCAATCACCCTCCCATTCTGCTGCAACACACAACCCAGTCCCTTCTCCGATGCATCACTATAGATAGTGAATCCTCCAGAACCTGATGGCAATGTCAACACTGGAGCTGTCGTCAACCTCCTCTTCAGCTCATCAAAGGCGATCTGGCACTCCTCTGACCAAACAAACTCCACGTCCTTCCGAGTCAGCCTGGACAACAGCTCTGCAATCCGGGAAAAATCCTGAACAAATCTCCTGTAGTAGCCTGCCAGTCCCAAGAAACTCCTGACCTCGGCTACTGAACTCGGAGCACTCCATGCCTCAACTGCCATGATCTTTCTCGGATCTACCGAGATACCCTCTCCAGTCACCACATGACCAAGGAATTCAACCTTGTCAAGAAAGAACTCACACTTCGAGAGCTTTTCATAAAGCTCCTCCTTCCTGAGAGTCTCCAGCACTATCCTCAGATGCTCCTCGTGCTCCTCTGGGGTCTTCGAATACACCAAGATATCATCTATAAACACCACCACAAACCTGTCCAGATGCTGATGGAACACCTTGTTCATCAGATTCATGAATACTGCCGGGGCATTAGTCAACCCAAACGGCATCACCAAGAACTCATACTGTCCATATCTGGTCCAAAAAGCTATCTTCGGAATATCCTCCTTCCTGACCTTCACCTGGTGGTAGCCTGTCCTCAGATCAATCCTGGAAAACACCCTCGCTCCGCTCAACTGGTCAAATAGATCATCAATATGCGGCAGCGGATACTTGTTCTTGATTGTGAGGTTGTTCAGAGCCCTGTAGTCGATACACATCTGTATCGACCCATCCTTCTTCGGCACAAAAAGTACCGGAGCACCCCACGGAGAAGAACTAGATCTGATAAATCCCTTGTCCTGAAGCTCATCCACCTGCTTCTTCAACTCTACCAGCTCACTATTGCTGACTCTATAGACGTGCTGGGATATCGGCTCCGCGCCTGGCACCAAGTCTATAGAGAACTCCACATCTCTGTCCGAAGGTAACCCTGGCAACTCCTCCGGAAAGACATCCATATACTCCTCTATCAGTGGATGTAGCAACCTCGGCTCTACCACCAGGGCTCCGCAGAAGACTCCCTCGGTCTGCTCCGCTGCTCCTCTGGCAAACTGAAACTCTGGCTCACCTGGCAGACTAAACAAAACTCTGCCTCCACGACAATCTATACTAGCACAATGCGTACTCAACCAATCCATCCCGAGTACAATATCGTAGCTCGAAAGTGGCATTACGAGTAGGCACACACTCAACTCCCGGCCTCCCAAGGTAACTCTCCGGCCTCTGCAGACATCACGGACTAGGATGATACCACCCTCGGTCGTGATCTTGTAGAGTCTAGCTAAAGGTTCAGCAACAAGATGGTGTCTAACAGCAAAAGATACAGACACAAAGCTATGGGAAGCACCGGAATCAAATAAAGCAAGTGCTGGAATGGAATCAAGGAGAACAGAACCTGAGATAACGTCACCAACTGGCTCGGCCTCGTCCACTGTCAGGGCAAAAGCTCGCCCCTGCTGTCCTTCTCGGTGCTGCTGCTGGTGCTGGGCGAACCTCTGCTGCTGAGTCTGCAAAGGCGGTCCTCTCTGCTGCGCTGCAGGTGCTCTGGCTGGTGCCCTCTGAGCGGCTCCTCCGCCCTGAGCTGTACGGGCAAGCGCTGAAGGACAATCCTTCAGCTGGTGATCTGCTACGCCACACAATAAATATCTGCCCAGCCTCTTTCTGCATATGTCCCATCCGTGCCCTGGCTTCCTACAGAAAGGGCAAACGATGGGCTGCCTCTGGCCCTGCTGCTGACCCTGCCTCTGCTGCTGGGGCGCCTGCCGGAAGGGCGCCCGACCCTGACCCTGGTGCTGCTGGGTCTGCTGGAATGGCCTCTTGGCTGGGCCTGCACTGCTACCTGCTCCTGAAGCATCTCTGCTCCTCTTCGTCTTCAGCTCCAGGTCATCCTCAGCTCTTTGTGCGTCGCTGACAATCTGCTCGAAGGTCGCCTCACGGTCGCTCCTAGTCAAGGACTTGACCGCCATGACCAAGCCCTTGCGGAACTTCCGCGCCTTCGCTGCCTCAGACAACCCCTCAACAAATCTGCCCAGACGGCAGAACTCCGCTGCATACTCGTCCACCAGCATACTCCCCTGGACGAGCGCCTCAAACTGACTCTCTAAGGCACTGAGAGCCAAGTCCGGGAAGAACTTCTCCTTGAAAAGCTTCTTGAAAGCCTCCCAAGTCAATCCCGGAACTGCTATCCGCGTATCTGTGCGGAACCAAGTGAGGGCAAGGTCGAACATCTGGCTGCCCGCTGCCTCTATCTGCATGCTGGCTGGGATCATCGCCAGCCTGAAAATGCCCTCTATATGCTCGATCCAGTCGTCGGTGTACAGGATCCCCTCTGTGCCGCGGAACTCCTTAGGCCGCATCCTCTGAAAATCGATGATAGTACCCGGCCTAGGATACTGAGCCTGCTCTGGCTGTGGCTGGATCTGAGCCACTCTGTCGACCGCTGTCATAGCCACCTGATGAGCATTCTCAATGCCCATCCTCATAACATCTGCCTGGCGGTGCTGCGCATCCATCATCTCTCGGAAGAATGCGAACAACTGCGTAGCATCTACTGGCACAGGCGGTGGTGGAGGAGGTACCACCGGGACAACTGGGGTGGCTCTCGGATCAATGGGAGTAAGGGGATCTTCGAGAGAAACTGACGCTCCCTCAACCGCAGGAGTGGCGAGTGGAGCGGTAGCGGCTGCCGGAAGTCGAGCAGGTCGAGAGGTGGCAGACCTCTCGGTGGCAGCTGCTGGGGCGGTGCGCTGAGATCTGGTCTTCGGAGGCATCCTGAACACAGATCAAAAGAAGTCAATACAGTGCAAGAAACGATAACATCAATGAAGGACAGTAATATTACAAAAGAAATAATTTCAGAAAAATTAAAAATAGCAAAAGGAAGTAGGAAGGGTCCTAGTTGTGATTGAGCACACTCTCTCTCAGCCTATCTCCTATATCCTATTGCAGGTAACCCTAAAAAGTAGACCTGCATGGGCCACCACCAAAAATGTGTCACGACCCGCACCCGAAAATCGGGCATGAGCCATGGGTACGTCCAGCCTACGCCGCAGAATCGGCGGTAGAACGCTGTAAAGGTTCGTTCTAGGTCAACCATATCTATCTATATCTCACTGAAAAATCCGGCATGACCTCTCCAAAAGGAGGGCAAAACCACGCAATATATATATGAAATCCTCTCCCAAAGGAGGCAACCACGCAATATATATATCAATGATCTCAATCACAAAATCTAGAGGAAGAATATAAGCACGATATGATATAAACAAAGAAACAGAACCAAGAGAGCAAGACAATCCAAAATAATACAGTCCAAGCCAAAATAGCTACAACATCACAGCATCAAAAGAATAAGTACAGTCATCCAAAATACAAACCACTGGAAATAACCCAGGAAACCCACCTAGCTAACTAGGGTGCTATCGGCGTCTTCTCGGCGCACTCCTCCTCGATCACGGGGTCACAACAGTCGTCAACACCAGGCCCGTAGAACGTAGGGCAATAGTCCTCAGGATCCTCTGGAAAAAATATGCCCAGTCAGGACTGGAGCGAAGTACATAACTCTGAAAGCAACTCCAAATGCATGGTAAGGTGTATATGACGAGCAATAGAAAAGTAATCAAGATGCACAGAAAATAAATATATGCTGGAGCACAATAAGTAGCTGTAATGTAAACTGGAGAACAATACAAGTAGTGGAAAAGTAACTGCAGGTGAGAAACATAAATACTAGCTAAGTGCCTTGAGCACAAGTTCGTTATGTGATCGGCTTAGGTTGCACATGAAAAACACTAAGATAACTCCGTTATGCGTGAGTTGCATAACCGACATACACATGAATACTGTTTGGCTTTGATCACATAACCAACTCACTACTCCCCTCCCCCACTAATACCATTGGATCCAACCACAACACGCTACGTACATGATAATAGCTCGCGCATACGAAGGCGAGAGCACAATAAGCACATGATAGCACATGAGAATCAATACCCGAAGCACATGATGAAATACACGTGATAGAGTACCCGCTGAACACGGTAAGGGGGATAGCATCTCATGACGGGATCCACTAGTAGCAGCTCATGTAACAATGTGTCAGAATCAAGTATTACAGTTCTAGAATAAGTGATATAAACGCTATCATGAAATGGAAACTATCAGAGGTAGGTACTCGCCTGATGTCCTGAGCAACTGATGAGCATCGAGATCCGGACCGGTGTCGCAAGGACCTAATGCGAAAAGCAGAATTAAACATGATTCTAAGCATTTAAACTGATATAAAATAATTAAAAACAGGCTTCTAGGGCTATTCTAGGTCGAACGGGTCAAACCGGTGAAAATCGGGTCAAAAAGTCAACCCGGGGTCCAAAAAGTCAACTCTAGGTCAAAACTAGGTCAAACGTTGACTTTTACGGTCAACGGGGACAATTATGGTCAAAGCTAGGTCAAACTAGGGTGCCCCTGAAATTCTAGGTCAAACCGAGCTCATTAAGCTACTAAACTCACAAACTCGCCTAATCGAGATACCGGGATACCCTCGGTATCCGATACCTCGCCCTAGGCCACGCACCCCGCCTAAACCCGCTAAAACCTATGCTAGCACGCGTAATTATATATATATAAACATATAAAAATTACTCCAAGATATTTCCTAGGCTAATGCTCAAATATCCCGCTCGAAACTCAATACCTTGAATATCTCAAGGTATCGAGATACCTCGGTATCTCAAGGTATTGAGGTTTCGCTCTAAAACCCTTTAACTAGCTATCTAGCTATTGATTATGCACCTAGTTATTAATCTAGGCTAGGTAATATAGATATCTATCATATATATATATATATCTAAGTAGGTATCTACCTATATACATATATATATCCACACACACATATACACTTATACCCATTACCTTACCTAATCATAACATATATATATATATATATATATATATATATTACCTATCAAGATATCTATATATATATATATAACTATAGGTATATAGATATCTATATCTTAGGTAGATATATCTAAGTATCTAGCTATCTACCTATCTATAATCTATAAATCTAACTATCTACCTATTATCTACTTATCTAAGTAACTACCTATCTATCTAAGTAACTAATTAATCTAACTAGCTATCTATCTATCAACTAATCTATCTAACAATCTATATATATAGCTAACTATAGATATATATATATCTATATATATATCACTCTTTCTCTCCCTCACTAGCTAGTGCGAATGCTGCTGCTGCTCGCCTAAGACGCTGCTGCTGCTGCTGCTGCATAATGTTGCTGTTGCTGCTGGCTTTGCTGCTGCTGTGCTGCTGCTGCAGTGCAGCAGCAGCTGCTGTTGCTGCAGATGGTTCAGCCCCCCCCCTTCCTCTCACATACACACACACACTCCCATATATATACCTATATATATCATCCTCTATATATATATACATACATATATATCTATCTATATATAACTAGATATCTATATATATATTCACACTCATCTACACACTCTAACACACACACTAACACACTCACACACTAATACACACACACACTCACAACACTAACAACACACACACACATAAATATATACATAGCTATATATATATATATAAACTTAATATATATATATCTACACACACTCTCAACTATATATATATATATACATACACCCAAAATATATATATACATATACACACACACAAGCACACTTACACATATACATATATATATATATATACACACATAGACATATACACACACAAGCACATAGATATAAATACACACATATATATATAAATATATACACATAAACACACATACATATATATATATATAGATACCTATACACTAACACAACACAACACACAACAACACCCAAACCACACGCCCCACTCACGCCCAACGACCCCGACACTCACCAATACCCTAAAATATATAAAATATAACTCGAAAACTCTAGCACACACTCTCCGATACTAATCCAACGCGCGCACAAGCCCGAAACGAGAAAACCAAGTCGAAATGGCCGTTCGGTCATTTCAACGAACACGTGGTGCGCGGCTCAGAAAACCTCCTGAAACGCACACCAAACGAACTCGGAATCGGCCCAAAATTTATCCACGTGCTCTACATGATGTCTAGATCCTAGAAAATGCACTCCCATGTCGATTCTAGGTCCGTGGTGGAAACGCACACGCACTTAGAATCGACGACGATGAAAAGCCCCAATTTTGCCCGAAACGCCCGTTTCTCCGCGACGCGGCTTTCCGTGTCCGAACGGAGACACGCACTCACCCTCAAGACACCCGACAATGTCTACCTAGGTCCATCTAACCTAGGGCATCACCCAAAATTGGGCCAAATTCGGATTCCACCCGAATTCGACACAAAACCTAATGTCAAAGTCTCTAAACTCACCCAAACTAGTTCCAACTTCCTCCTACGGGTAGGGTTAGGGTCTAGGAGGGTTCTACAACACTAATTATACTACATAAAAGTAATTAGAAAGGGGAAAGTTAGGTTTTACCTCTTGGGAGTTGGAATCCCAAGGCCAAAGTCTCACAACCCCTAGAAATCACCTCCCTCAAGCTCCAAGCCACCAAAACTAGCTCCCACACTAGATCTAAGCTCCTCACACCTAGGTTAGAGAAAATGTAAGGTTAGAGTTAGCTTAAGGAAGAAGGAATGAAAGAAGAAAGAAGAAAAGTGAAGAAGAGACTTACTTTGGAGAAGAAGGAGGAAGGAACAAGAAGTGGAGAAGAAGAAATGAAGAAGAAGAAGTAGAATGAAGAGAGAGGGGGCTGAGCTGCTGGATTTCTCACGGGTGGGTTAGGTAGGGGCCGGCCAAAGCAAATATAAAAGGGTTTACACAAGTCCAAATGACCAAAATGCCCTCCCGAAACTCAGTTTTGGGTTTCGGGTCTCCAAAAACACTCAAACTAGCTCCAAATCTCTCCAACTAACCTCCTAAAAATAAAATAATAAATCTAAGCCCCAAAATAATTCTCACAAGGGTGTGGGTTGGGTCGGACATGGGTCCACTAGGGTCTGACATGGGTCCAGGCTAGCCAAAACCCTAAAACAATCATTAAAAAAATAATACAAGCACTATTTAAATATAAATATAATTAATTAAATACAATCCACTATTTATCAAAAATAAAAAATAAAAAAAAATACCCTATTTTCTAGAATTGGGTAGTGACAGAGTAGTGGCATATCAACTTGCGCTACCACCTTTCCTTGAGAGAGTACTTGCTGTATTCCACGTATTGCAACTCAGGCGATATGTGACAGACAGCAGTCATGTTTTCAACCATTCGGAGATCGCCATTAGGCCGAGTTTGTCGTACCAAGAGAAAACTGTGGGAATCCTTGATCATCGAGAAAAGGTATTGAGGAATCAGACTATTCCCTTGATCCACGTGGCATGGAAGTATGGCACACCAAGAGAATATACTTGGAAGCGTGTGGACGACATGCGTAAACGTTTTTCGAACCTATTCGTAAGCCAAGATATAAATTATTTTGTTAAATTATATCTTATGCCGTCTTTGACTTCTACCCCGGCTTAGTTTTAATTTTGAGGACGAAATTTTTATAAGTTGGGTAGAATGTAAACCCCCTCGACCAGATTTCAGTATTTTTAGGATATTTTGTACAATTTAGGATTTATGGCAATATTTTAATTTATTTTGCCTACATATCCTATTGACTTGTGCACCTGTCCATCACCGAATTATTTGGAGCTTTACCTTGACTGTTATTCCCGAACAAAGTTCACATACCTGTCCTAGACATGTTAGACTATTTTCTTGAATTTTGTGCAACTCCCAGATACTTTATTTTGAGCCTCGTTTGAGATGCACAAATATCGTTACAAACATCCGTATTTATTCCCTATTTAATTTTCTGCTCTATACCTATCTCTGTACCCCTAGGGATTTTAGGCCAACCTGCACCTGTTTTGCCCAAACAAAAATACGTTAATTTTCTACACTGAGTATACTACATTTAGTGTATTGACACCGTAGAAAAATTATGACCCTACCTGCCTCTAAATAATTAGAGAACACCGTGCGCAGTATTTATTTATTAATAAATACGATGACCCGTATCACCCAGAAAACCAGGCCCTGTCCCTGCCCAGGCTCACCCCCACCCCCCTCAGGACCCTCACACAGCTTTCCCCTTCAATTCTGTGAATTTTAGCATTTTCAGGAATCGGGTATTTTCCAGACAATTTCGTAAATTGTGCAATTTCCCAAAATAGGACCATTATGCAATTTATGAAATTTGCAAGGACCTTTCTGTAAATTTTGTGTGAGGTGTCAGTCCCCTATTGGCCGGTGAACCTGCACCGTCCATTTGGAGACGAAAAGATCCCGAAAAGATCCAGGAAAATATCCCAAAATATCCTAAAAATATCTATAGATATTTTATATATTAAATTAATATAATTTTCTTTATAAGAAAACAAAAGAAAAATAAAAATAAATAAAAATAAAAACCTAAAATCTACCCCCTCCCCCGCAACTGAACCCCCCTCGCCGGAGCGACAGCCGACCCCGCCGCCGGAGCCGCTCCGCCTCGTCGGCGCCGTCCCCTCTCCCCCTTTTCGCTGGCCCCGCCCTCGTCGACCCCGACTCCCTCTCTCCTCCTCCTTCCTCTCTCCCCCTCCCGCTGGCCCGACCCCGCCGGTGAGCTCCGCCCGCCGCCGCTCCTCTCTTCTCCTTCTCCACCGACCTTCCCCAGCCCCCGAGCCCATCTCCCCTCATCTCCCTCCGCCTGACGACCCCCATCACCGCCCGCCACCACCACCATCACCAGCTTCCTCCTCCCCAGCTCCTCCTCCTCCTCCTCCACTCTTTTCCCCTCTCGGCGAGCCCCTCCAGCCAGAGCCGACCCCGAGTCCGCAGCACTCACGACAGCGCAGCATCCCCTCCGGCTTCGACAAGGCCGAGCACCCCCACGTCAGACCGGCGGCCGACTGCTGAACCGCTGTGCAGTCTTCTTCCGATGGCCGCTGTGCAGTCCGACCGACCTCGCAGTCCTCCGGCGACATTCCAGCGTTCAGATGCCCTAGGGAGGACACGGACACAGCCGTCTTTAACCCTGACACGTGTCGGACACGTGTCGGACACGAGAAACGCAAGTTTTTGGAGTCCTGTTCAGGTATATTTTTCTCTCACCTCGTAGCTCTGTTTTTAATTCCGTCAGTTGCATCGCGTAGGCTGTGTGACCCCCTCGGTGCCCGTGCAAACCGTTCGGAGCATCGCGTCCTGTGACGATCGCGAACCGCGATCCAAAAACAGGAAAAATAACGACCCGATTCACCCCGGAACTGAGTACGCCCCGCCAAACGGGATGACTTGGTCGCACGCGGTCTTTACAGAAATGTGCGTGTCGTTGATACGGACGTGCAGGATTTTGCAGAAGTTGATTTGCATGTGCGTGCACACCGGAATCAACGCGTATCCGCCGACAACGTCCCGTATCCGCCTGTTCTGGAATACGCTGCAACTTTGTGTACACACGTCGGATCAAAACGAAACTTGCGCCATCGGACTCGTAGCAATACGCTGGTCCTGTGAGCCAAGTTTGGTTCGATTCTGAGAACGTTGACAAAATTGCGTATCTTGGGCCCCACAAGCTCCACTTAACGGGCAATTTTGTGATCGGCATATCGGAATCCAGTTCTGGACATTCCGTTGGGTTCGTATCGACGTTCTGGACTTGTTGACACTAAGTTTGGCGAATTTGGAGACCTTTGACCCTGACACATTTTTTTGTGCAAAGTGGCCCATATATGGACCCCACTTTGACCGGAAACTGTCATTTTTGGCCCTGTGTCCAAATTGGACTTAAGGACAGGCGTTTCTAAGGCGTTGACGTTAGGACTTGTGTCTGACCTAGTGTCTAGTAGACCCACCTAAAGTTGTGAAGTTATTGATATAACTTCTCAGGCCTTGACACGTATCATTATACGTCACAGAGTGAGTACATGTAGGGACGCGTGCCTCATGCGCGACTGGCCATCAGTGTGAGCAACACGTGTAGCGATATTTAGCTCAATTGTTTATTTTATTGAGACTTGCATCATAGTTCGAGATGTCCACGTCGTTTTCACGACTTGTATATCTATATTGGGCGGGAAAGATTACTAGTAGCCGTATGGGACACCCCCTCCCTGATGTTATATCCTTCGTACCATGCCCCTCATGGTCGATTGCAGAG
Organism: Iris macrosiphon; assembly: GCA_036927795.1. Classification (NCBI taxonomy): domain Eukaryota; kingdom Viridiplantae; phylum Streptophyta; class Magnoliopsida; order Asparagales; family Iridaceae; genus Iris; species Iris macrosiphon. The sequence continues at coordinate 84,050,198 of JAYESA010000020.1, read as the reverse complement.
TGCCCATGCATCTGGGGGCAAGTGACACATATACTAGCCAGTCATGACGATTGGTGAATTACGTCAGCATATGTCTAGCCGACACATTCCCATGCGTACTACCAGGTCTTTAAATTGTATTCACTTAGATGGTTAGCACATCCCATTTATTTATTTATTCAGTATTTACATTATGGCATGTTATTTTTATGTATCTTGCTATGTCCCTCTGAGGACCTGGTCCCCTGCCAGGTGTATATGTTCTTGAGCATTCGCAGGAGAGCAGATCCAGGCATGTTACGTATATCCCGAGGAGGTCTTCTCTTCGAGCCTAGTGATTGTCAGATGTTGTTCTTATATGGTGTGTATCTGGTTCCTTTTATATTCTATTTCGGCAGTGGATTTGTTTCCATCCGACTGTCATTCTTTAGATATTTGTTATTGAGATCTAGTTATCTGATTATTGGTTATTCCTGTATATGTGATATTCTGTGGATGAGATTTAGATATTACCCTGTGACTTGTGATTAATTATACCACTGGTGAACTATTGTTCATTATACAGCGTACGCACGTATATATGGTTTCCATATATTGGAGTTGCCATATATACGAGCGGCTGGCATGGTTACGTATCCTAGTCCTACGTATTTTGGGACTGGGATGTGACAATAGGGGGACAGCAAGACTGGAGGAAGATTGTCGAACATATACACGGAGCTAAAAATCGTGGACAACAGTGGTTTCGCGAATCTCGCTTGCGCTTGGCGCCTGCAGTATGGCATATATGGAGAGAACGGAACAATCGTATCTTTGAGGGTCTAGTGATATCACCTATTGGTATCTTACATAACATTGATTATGATGTATCAGCAATGAGGAGTTAGTACTACCTCATTAGAGTTGGTGATGCAAACATTTTGTTTGGCTTGAGCAATATAATTACCTTCTTCAAGGTAATTATATTGCTCAAGCCAAACAAAATGTTTACATCACACAACTCTAATGAGGTAGTACTATATATATATATATATATATATATATATATATATATATATATATATATATATATATATATATATATATATATATATCAGGAAAGCTTCAAAAATGATTACAAGATCAATCATCCCATATCCGAGAACTAGGATTAGTATTGCTGAAGATAAAAATCTAGAACCTACAAAGAACAAACAACACATCAAGTCTTAGTTTTCCCTTTAGCTAAAGCTTTGGCACGGGAGGAGGAAGATGACCACAGATTCATGATTTACTGGGGTGTCACCCTATAAGGATTCTTAGATCTCCTAGTCTTGGTCTTCTACTCTGAACCAGGGGGGTCATCCCCCAAAGCTACCACATGCTACACAGGAAGGCACGCACCTTAGATGATTGATGACTGAGATTCCCTAGTAGAGGAAGTCCTATTCTCAACCAGATAAGCCTTCGGGCCTTGGCGTGCTATTGTAGGCGCCCAAAAATAAAATCTGTACGCTTAAAATTATATGTAGTAGTGAGAGTAAGGATCGTTTTCACGGAGAGTAATTAGCTAATTTATGCTATGTGAATAAGAACTAGAGAGGAGAAAGTTTTGAATTAAGTAAAATCAAATTAAGAAGAACAAATAAAATATCAAGAGAAATCAAAATAACAGGCATTGGTCTAAGTCAACATTCCCCATCGGAATATTAAAACTGATCATCGATGCAAGCATATATTATTTCATACTTTGAATATTCATCGTTGAAATTATTTTTCTATCTCCTTTAGACACAATTAATTTAAAAAAGCGATCTAATTAACCGTAACTACTAAACAACCCTAGACAAGCACTAAATGTTTAATCTAGTAGCGTATTAAACGCAATGAGATCGATGAAGCAAAATAACACAAGCACAAACGGTTGCATTTAATTTAGTCGATTGTTTTCCTCCTAGATCTAATAATTTCCAAAGCAGAAAAGCATTAAATCTTGGTTGCTTCACAAATTAGAGGGATCAAACCATTATGAATTCGATATCTAATTTAGCAGTAGACTGCAACGAATAATAAACTAGTAGGCCTCCTAGCAATTAAACAAGACAATCATGTAAATACGTATAAGAAAACATCTGATACTCAAAGCATAAATCAAACATATGAACACAAATTAGATCTCACAAGTTTTATTGATTCCGAGGCTTCCGTCTCCTTCGACCAATAAGACTTTAGCCACACATATTCATAAAAACTTCAAAAGAAAGGTTGGAGAAGGAGAAGAGTGGTGTGTAGTAGTTTTCTTTTCTCCTAATTTTTACCCATTTTATACACTTCAAATTAGTTGTTTGAAGCCCACAATCTCTCTCCACAAATCCTCTAAGAGTTACAACATCCCAAACAATAAAATAAAATCATAGAATAAGTAGAAAAATGGTTAATTGAGTTTAATTTTCGTGCACAACATAGTTTACTCAATTTCAAGCCTGATTTGGTCCATGATGCGGCTAGAATCTTGGAAAACTCAAAACAGAATATTTGTAGATCTCTGTCTTATCTTTTTGAATCATTTCGAATCACCTTAATTGGACTTTGAGTGAGAGAGATATTTCCAGTTTACTAAAAGGTGTCAAAACTATCCAGAATTGTCAATTAGCTCTATTTTACATTTAGTGTCTCCAATTGCATCCTAGATCAAAATATAAGAATAATGAGTAACTTTAGACATCAAAAGAGTATAAAAGAGTAAATATTAAGGATAAAAATATGACATTTTATGTTATCATTAAGCCTTCCAAGCCCTACTCAGTACCACCCCTCGAACCATACATAGATGAACCAACCGGCAGTGCAGAGCTCGATACAGGGTGATGAACCGCAAGTCTAACCTTTGCAGCGGCGTCTCCTATGTAATACCCCGTTCCGTTCCAGCGGACTGCCGTCTCAAACAGCAAAAGTGCAACTGTCCCGACCCGCTTTGCCTCAAACGAGAAGCAAAGGATATCCAGATTTGTCCCTACAGGAATCCAGCTTAAGCTTTCAGAGGCTCGCTTGGCGTATCGCTCTACCGAGGTGAATCATCGCTAAGGTTGGTAGCTATGGTGAACTTGTCTTTGCTTAGCCAGCACACATAAAACATAGATATTTTATGCTAGTCGTTAGGTGAATCACCCCATGTATGCTAATAAGAAATCAACGCACCTAGCTAAGGGAATAATCCCAACTTGTATTGCTTATGCTAGAACATGGAAATGAAATATTGCTTTTATATATGTTCAGACCCTCGCATGCTACCCTAGAACGTGTTGCTCGGGAAGTCCCCTAATGATCTCACTCCTCGGCTTACCTTCGGGCCCGAGCCAACGTGAATATTTGTGTTTATACAAATGCATGCTTGTCTGCTTGAATGTTGCCTTATTTTCATCTAAACCCCGAGAGACTACTAAGTAGTCGTTCCGTGCATGATTGAACCTGCAAGTATCCGGGACCGTTGGGTCACCAGGCAGCCCCGAGCCAGGGGAATACATCAAGGCAAGTTATTCACTGATCAAAGAAACAAGATTCGAGTATCTAGTGTACTCGTGTACTCGTGTTCTCGTGCACTCGTGTTCTCGTGTTCTAGTGCACGCATGTTCTCGTGTATCTCGTGATAATTGGAAGACCTAAATTGCATGTCGCGGACTAGTTCCACGGACGGTCACCGGGGCACTAGGGCCGATCCGGTCCGGATGGAGCTCGTGTGTAGTCATCGTGTACGGGACTGGGTAGCTTACAGCGCATCGTGTACTCTCGTAGCATGCTATCCTTGTCCTTGACTATGTCCATAAATGGCTATGCCAGCGACTCGTGTTCATATAGATAAGTCATCCTCGCTTAGCGGCTATCCGTGTGCGAGCCATTACATCGCATCAAGAAATAACTTAACACCTGAACGATCATGCTATAACGACCCTCGTGTTTGCATATGCTATGCCTCCTGAATGTTATACTTGCCCATGCTTGAATTAACAATGCTTGCCTTAGACAGGGAAGGTAAAATGGTAAGTTGGTAAGTCTTGCCGTGTTTCCTCTCATGTCGCACGGCGCACTGCCACACGAGTTAGGCTATCAAATATTTGCATAAAACTGATCCTAAGGCAACTAAAAAGATAACTTAATAGTTGGTGCACGGAACCTGTATTACGTGTTTGGATTTGTCGAGCGGGCGAGTAGCTTCCCCACCAGTGCATTCAATGTACTGATAATCCACCAGTTTGTATGCAGGGTACGGGAGAATCTCGTTCGGTGCGGATGCCTCATTCGTGCGTGCTAAGGTGTGGAGATCACTCCGAAGCAGCGGTGCATCCGGAACAGAAGCACATATAGAAGACATAATGTTGTGAACATCGCCTGAACTTGCCTGATCATCGCCTGTACAATTATTCCACAATTGTGGCCACTTGGCACGCTTTTACTGTTTCAGAGAGAGAGGCTTAAGCGACTTGTAATCTCGGCTATACGCCGCCTGTAACACTTGCTTATATCAATAAAGAGTTGCTTTACTTCAACTTGTGTTATTCAATGCTTCTGCTATATTGTCGACTCAGTGAACCTGTTACCAAATCGCTATGCGTTTATGATTCCGCTGCACTCGGACAATCTGTGCGACTCTGTGGCTTAGAACTCTTACCGCCAGCCAATGGACCACGGCCTTGCACGGGCGTGGCTCACGCTCGTGCGGCATCACGTCCGGATGGGTCAAAGCGATCGTTCCGCGGGAGCGCTGGTGCGGTGATTCTCGCCTAGCGGGAACAGCCAATTTGCCTGCGGGAGATCGGGGCGCGACATAATGGTATCAGAGCCTGGCTTCTACGCCTTTGGACTTCGATTCGATATCTCAGTTTCGAAAGCTCGTTCGTGGGTTATGTGCACGCTCTCTTTCAATGCCTCGATGGGATGTTCCAACAATAAGTCTAAATACTTTCAAAATACGTTTTGAATGATATGCTTGCTTGTGTGATATTATGCTGCGAGTGGCCTTTGTGCCAACTTGTGCGAACCCTTGAGAGTATCGCTAGTAGCTTGTCCGATTTTACTAACTCTAAGTTTGGTTGAATGCATCTATTCGAGGGACGCCTTGAACTTGTGCACTATCCAAGACTTAAGAAAAGGTGAAACTCGAGTGCTAAGACTTCGCTATCACTAAGCTGGTTGACGTGCTCACGCTAGAAGTGCACTTCGAAAGTGCACACGATCCAGACTAAGCGATATGCTGATCTCGATGCTAGTGCAAGTGAATATCCAAATAAAACAAGTACAACGACTTGTATAGGTTTGCCTCAGCCTTGTATCATTAAATCAAAATTGATTGAAATGTACTGCTTGTCCTCAGTAAGTCTCGAGGACGAGACTTTTTCTGAGTTGGGTAGGATGTAACACCCCGTTCCGTTCCAGCGGACTGCCGTCTCAAACGGCAAAAGTGCAACTGTCCCGACCCGCTTTGCCTCAAACGAGAAGCAAAGGATATCCAGACTTGTCCCTACAAGAATCCAGCATAAGCTTTCAGAGGCTCGCTTGGCGTATCGCTCTACCGAGGCGAATCATCGCTAAGGTGGGTGGCTACGGTGAACTTGTCTTTGCTTAGCCAGCACACATAAAACATGGATATTTTATGCTAGTCGCTAGGTGAATCACCCCATGTATGCTAATAAGAAATTAACGCACCTAGCTAAGGGAATGATCCCAACTTGTATTGCTTATGCTAGAACATGAAAATAAAATATTGCTTTTATATATGTTCAGACCCTCGCATGCTACCCTAGAACGTGTTGCTCGGGAAGTCCCCTAACGATCTCACTCCTCGGCTTACCTTCTGGCCCGAGCCAACGTGAATATTTGTGTTTATACAAATGCATGCTTGTCTGCTTGAATGTTGCCTTATTTTCATCTAAACCCCGGGAGACTACTAAGTAGTCGTTCCGTGCATGATTGAACCTGCAAGTATCCGGGACCGTTGGGTCACCAGGCAGCCCCGAGCCAGGGGAATGCATCAAGGCAAGTTATTCACTGATCAAAGAAACAAGATTCAAGTATCTCGTGTACTCGTGTTCTCGTGCACTCGTGTTCTCGTGTTCTAGTGCACGCATGTTCTCGTGTTCTCGTATATCTCGTGATAATTGGAAGACCCTAAATTGCATGTCGCGGACTAGTTCCACGGACGGTCACCGGAGCACTAGGGCCGATCCGGTCCGGATGGAGCTCGTGTGTAGTCATCGTGTACGGGACTGGGTAGCTTACAATGCAGCTTGATGCGATGCAATGACTCGCACGCGGATAGCCGCTAAGCGAGGATGATTTATCTATATGAACACGAGTGCAGCTGGAATCATAAGTACTGCATATCAATTTGTAAGCAGGGTTCAGCTAAGTCGACGAAGTATAGCGGGAAGCAGGTTGGAATAACAGCAAGGTTGAGAGTAAAGCAAGCTCTTTGATTGAATATAAGCAAGTGTTACATCGCCTGAACATCGCCTGAATTAGCAATCGCTCAAGCCTCTCTCTTTGACTTGCCTGATCATCGCCTGTACAATCATTCCACAATTGTAGCCACTTGGCACGCTTTTACTGTTTCAAAGAGAGAGGCTTGAGCGACTTGTAATCTCGGCTATACGCCGCCTGTAACACTTGCTTATATCAATAAAGAGTTGCTTTACTTCAACTTGTGTTATTCAATGCTTCCGCTATATTGTCGACTTAGTGAACCTGTTACCAAATTGCTATGCGTTTATGATTCCGCTGCACTCGGACAATCTGTGCGACTCTGTGGCTTAGAACTCTTACCGCCAATCAATGGACCACGGCCTTACACGGGCGTGGCTCACGCTCGTGCGGCATCACGCCCGGATGGGTCAAGGCGATCGTTCCGCGGGAGCGCTGGCGCGGTGATTCTCGCCTAGCGGGAACGGCCGATTTGCCTGCGGGAGATCGGGGCGCGACATACTACCACGACCGCCCTACCCAAGGGCACAATGATGCCCGACTTAGGAGCTTTAGGCTGGAAAAGCAGGGCGTCCTCATCCGACATGATGCAGGGCTAGTCTACCTCGCTTGAGGAGGGGGTGCATGTCGGAAGGACTCCAAGAATCGGAAGCGGCAGAAGCCTGGTGGTAGGAAGGAGAGAAGGGGAGCGGGGAGTTACCTATTGGCTTGGGGAGGGCTCTGACCGAATCGGTGCCGTAGAAAACGGCGACGATTAGGAAGTGACCGAAAGGGGACGTCATCAACAACTTCCATCCCCAAATCCACAGTCCCAGACTTAGATACCGCCTACTGAAGCTGACTAGTCAACGAATACCCACACAAAGCGACCCCCTCGCTATCAGCGCCCGCGGCCTCAAGAAGGACACCACCCCCAATAGAGTGTTCCAGAGGATCTATAAAAACTGTTGCGGCCACAAAAACCAGGACCGAGGCATTGGCCGAGGCAAGAGACCCACAAGCCTCAGCCTCAAAGGGCCCAAAAAAAGATACCATAGATTCTTGCCTCTCCCCGAGGGAGACGGGTGGATCAACCCCAGTAGACGAAGATAGAAGGGAATCGGCCCCAACCCCGAACTCGAAGATTGGGGGCCCAAGAGAACCCCCTCTCGACTCGGCAGCCATCCTCCCAACCAATGAACCCTAAAAGGTTCCGACCCCGAAGCGATGCTCTTTGGGGACATCGCAGGCTCCTTCTCCTTCTCTTCTGGGTGTCCTTGCCTTTCTGCTTCTCTCGCACAATCCCAAGCTTGCAGTCCTTCTTCAAATGGCCTTGATGAATACAACCACTGCAAAAGATTTAGCAATCTTCATAATCGATTTCTTGCCATAAGCATCTGCCATATGGCAGCTTGATACCAATTGTAGACGGTAGAGGCATGCTAAGGTAGATATCCACCAGCACCCTCGCCCGGCTAGGCCTGGATACCGCCTCAGTAGCTCTGTCAATCAAGATCGGGGAACCCAAGCACTGAACAAGATCAAACACATATGCATTCAAGTAGAGAAAATGTGGCATTCCCTGAAGAAATACGCAGATTGGAGCCACCGACAATTCCTGATACGGATCAAAATCCTGAAACCACCGGAATACACGCATGGGGGGCAAGACCAACATACCAGATCTCTTTCGATCTTAGGAACAAGAAATTGACTTCCAGTGATCGTTGAATCAATAAGTGTTTACCATCTATCACACCAACAGAGACAGGCCCTGATAAACCTAAATTAGCGAGCATCCGTCTCACCAGCGGACGCGAAAGGGAAAATTTGCCAATGAGGACAAGCCAGAAAGGAGCCACTAGCACAGAAACCTATTCCGCACTAAATTCTACCACCGGTACTCCTTGGTCGAAAGAGAAAGGGCGCGACGGAAACGACAATGGGGAGACCAGGGGAAGAACTGAAGAAGTGGCTACCAGGGGAGCAGAGAGAGGGGAAGATGCCTCCTGAAGGCTAGAGAGGACTGGCGAAGCCGCTTCCGCCTGCCGACGGCCGCGAGAGTTAAAAGCTGCCAAAGCTGCAGAAATTAGGGTGGCAGCCGAAGGCTCCGCCAGTGATGGAGAGGTAGGGGAAGAGGAAGGGGGATAGCCACCGGTGCCATGGCTTGCCGGCGTCCAAGCGCAGACAACAGAACGAAAATGCCCAAACTCCAGCTAGGACCGACTCTCGAGCGCGAAAAAATTATATATATATATATATATATATATATATATATATATATATATATATATATACATAAAAATATTAACCATGAATTTATTATAAAAATTGTTATTCCTAGAAAATGAACTCAAACAATCAAGAAAAATGTCTCATATCTTAACCACTTGAATTAGAGTTATTTAATTATAAATATATTATAATAGGTAGTTAAATATTTGGTTAATTTTTATAATTAATTAGTAAAGTATTTAGGTAGTTACTTAGTTATCTTCTTATTAATTTTTTAATTCATTTAAATGATGATATATATACGACTTAGACGGCTTAGTTTTGAGCCGTTTCTAAGCCGCATTCTAATAGTACTAGTTACCTTCACGAGCGTTGCACGTAAAAAAATAATATTGCTAAAAATATATAAAATATAAACTATTTTAACATATTTTAAATATGATTTGAATATATTATAATTAGAATTTTTTATAGATATTTTTTTGGAATTTTGCGTATATATTTAGCTAGATTTTTTTTTAAATGTTTTAGGATTTATTATATGTTCAAGTAGATAGAATGATTTTTATTTTTATTTTATTTTTTCTATACTGCGCACGCATACGTACGTGATATTAAATTTCTTTTTTAATTTTTGAATATTTTATTAATTTCTTTTCTGTAAGTATTTTGTTGCGGTTCCAAATGACTCTGAAGTTTTCAATTTTATTAAGAAAAGAGTGGGTCATGGAAGATAAGATAGAAAGTTTATTATTTTTAAAATTTTTGAACCGTAACTATTTTAAAATTAATGAGGAAGGTTGTTTCTAGATTTTTTTTTTAATTAATTATATTGATGATATACAAACGGCTTGATCGGCTCAATAAAAGCCACCTTATATATATATATATATATATATATATATATATATATATATATATATATATATATATATATATATAGCGTTGCACGTAAAATAATTTTTTTTCTGATATTAATATAAAAAATTTCAAATATATATAAATTAAGATATATTATATATTTTTTAATTAGAATTTGTTATGTATTTGATTATATTTTAATTATAATTAGTTATGGATATATTTCTACTTTTCATAAAGTTCCTTGAAAACGGTTAGCTACGTAATATTATCTAATTATAAACAAACATCTCTTTTAACTCATGTGGTTAAGGTGAGAGGTATCTTCTTGTTTGGCTTTTTTCGATTTCTTGTAGTGTTATTTATTATAAATTTAAATTTTTTCAATAATTTTTTTAAGTAATATTAAATTTTTTTATAATTAATTGATGATATACATACGGCTTAGACGGCTAACTTTTGAGCCGTTTTGAAGCCTCATTATATTATGAAAGATGAAATATATATATATATATATATATATATATATATATATATATATATATATATATATATATATATATATATATTTCATCCTAAAAAGAAAAAAATAGTAAAATAATATAAAAGGTAATAAGTTAGCAAAATTTTCAAAATGATAACAAGTCACCAATCTGGCCGACGACACGAGTGTATGCACTCATGTCGCCAACAACATTGGCGACCTGGCTGCATTTTTTTTTTTCGAGAACATGAATTATTTGTAAAAAAATCGTCACTAAAATTCTAATTTCGTAATTATAATTTGTCACTAAAAGTTCAATTTCTTTCTAAAATTCAAATCTGATAACATGTCGTCAACACGACTGGCGACTTGAATGCAATTCGTCATCAAAAGCCCAATTTTGTCTCTAAAAGTTCTTTCCTCACTAAAAGCATAATTTCGTCACTAAAAGCATAATTTTGTCACTATATCTTGTCACTAAAATATTTCGTTAGTCTGTGATCATGAAATTTTTGGGGAATACATAAGAGTGAAAATCTCGATCTCTTATATATATATATATATATATATATATATATATATATATATATATATATATCAAAAAATTTGTTTCAAAGAAAGTATTTTTAATAAAATTAGATAAAAACGAAAGAATATAGGAGAAATTATCTGGAACAAAACGTTTCACCAGAATTATTGGCTGAAATTTAACATTGTTCAAATTTTGTCAGAAACTCGAAACGTTCAGCCAGAGTTATTTTTGATTTGTCAAAATCTAATAAAATATTGACGAGACATTATACATGCAGGAGAAAGGGAATTTTGTTGCTATCAGCAGAGAGACTGATTATTGAAAAAATTGTTTGTTTTAGTAAGAATTCTACAGAATTTATAGAATCATCTCCTTTGATTGCGTCCTCCGTGCCATCGAAGTATATGGGGTTCAGTTTACAAAATCTAACAGATGTCCCAGAGTCTGTTCTCTCGCCTCGTTCTAAGGCCATTTGCAACCCTTGGTTCAACTGGACATTTTGTTCCTACTACTGGACACTACTAGAAAAAGCGGGATTAGCGACGTATTTAAGCAACGTCACAGAAAACGTCGCTAATAATATATAAATTAGCGACTCCATGTAAAAACGTCGCTAGAAGTCGCTAAATGGCGACATATAGCGACGTTTAGGGACTTTTATTAAGATTTTAAAAGATTAGTCGCTATAAGTTCAATTAAGGTCGCTAAACGTCGCTAATATGTCTAATTTAGCGACGTTTAGCGACGTATATAACGACGTTTATATTAAAAATATTTAGCAACGTGTTTAGCGATGTCTATGACGTCGCTAAAATTTAATTTAGCGACGTTTTTATTTGACGTCGCTAAACGTCGCTAAAATTTGATTAATTAGGGCTCGGTTTCGTTTTTCCCCATCTGTCAAAAATATTTCGATTTCAAAAACCAAAAAATCCCCCCCCCCCGCTCCGGCGACCGGCTCTCCACAACGGCTACTCCGGCTTCCCCCTCCTCCTCCTCGAGCTCTAGGTAAACCCTAATTCTCTCTCTCTCTCTCTCTCTCACAGGACACACATGTGACACTGACACTGACACGACACACACACACAGACACTGACACTGACACTGACACGACACACACACACACACACACACTAACACAGACACGACACACACACACACACACTGACACTGACACTGATCATGACCTAGGGTTAGGGTTAGGTTTTTTGACCTGGGGTTAGGGTTAGGGTTAGGGTTAGGGTTTTTTATCAGGATTGATTCCTAATAACGATTAATTTTGTCACTTTTTTATAGCATAAATGTAAGTTGGATTTCCTATTAACCTTTTCATATCTGAGTATTTTATACTTTCTCTTCTGTTGAAAGAGAAGAAAAGGAATGAATAAAGAAAAAAAAGAAACAAAAGAAGCCTAAGAAAATTAGGGAGAAGTAAGAAACAAGTTGGTCTTCTGTCTGTATAGCAGCTTATTCTGATGTAATATAGTTAATTTCCTCCTGCTTTTTTCATCAATTGAGGAGACTGAATTCCTCGTCTAACATTTCTCTTTTCAAATATAATATCATAGTAGTTTTAACTAAAACTCTGTTGTATGTGTGGTGTTTTGGTCACCAAAATTGTTCCCTAAAATGTATAATCGGGCTTGTCTTGAATGTGCTGGTTGTGTTTACACTTCCCTAAACTTGTAAAACAATATGATCATTATAACTGGATCACAGTTGTTCAGGTTTGTTTGTTATCACCATATTGTTCTCGTGTTTCGTGCTAAACACGGACAGGTTATGGATTGGGATAAAGTTGGCTAGGGTTGGGTTTTGATTCATGGGGATGCGTAAGTATGGATTTGTTTTTTTAAAACAAGGCGAAGGATGAAGTACTCAGCCAGTAAGTGGGAGATTGAGGACATTTCATAGTTACCAGACCCTACAATTTATCATAGCCTGTAAGTTCATATCTAACGTCGACACCAGACTCCAACAAAACTAGGAAAACATTTCTGAAACTCAAGGAAATGAATCATACATTTATAGGATCCTACACTTTTGGGGAATGGTTTTTTGATAAAAGTAATTTTTCAGGTGGACAAGACATTTATATTCTGAAGTTAAAAATGCGGTACACATATGTTTTTTTGAATCATACATAATGCGGTAAACATTTCCTAACACCTACCTATCCCCCACGATCACACCCTGACACTACACTCGACACACACATGCACACTAAAATGTATGTGCACTAAACGTCGAGAAAGCAACAGAAGCAGTGACTATTGGCACCAAATGCCAGTGCGTATAGTGTCTGTATTGTTAGTGTTATTTGTGTGGTTGGTATTGATACTTTTATATTAGTTAGAGTGTGTGTGAGAGTGTTATTGAAGTATGTAGGGAGGGTATATCAAAGTTGAGGGTATCATAGTGGTGTCCTATGGTAGCAGCAAATGAGTGAGGAGATGGTGTATACTGATACAAGTGTATCAGTGAGCGTGACTCAAGTTGGGTTTTAGATGTGCAATGGTGAATATGTGAGGGGCTCGGGATTGAGTGCCCACAAGCACATAGATTGAGGTACACATGTAAGCATGGCAAGTAGAGGTAACAACAGCAGTGAGCACTGCTTACTAGCAGTGAGCAGGGGGAGACTTGAGGCATATCAGCCCAATGTGCATTGGAGCATGCTGAGGTAAGTCAGTGAGCTAGGAGTGTGGTTGGGGGCAGCTGTAGTTCTGTAGTATGGTACACTATCTGTAGTGTGTTGACTGCACACTTATAGTGCAGTTCATAGTGCTATGGGGGGAGAGGTAGTCAGATAGTCCACCGTAGGAAGAACTGCAGTAAGCATCAATGTGGGGGAATCAGGTTGCTGTTTAGGTGTAGTTCAGTGGGTGTTGTGTTCAGATTTGAATACAGTTAAGTCCAGGGAAGGAAGTTGATTGTGGAACTTGAAGTTGATGACTGTTAGTTCAGTGGCACACTGTCTGTAGTTAGATGATTGATGATGGTTAGTATATGGTGAAGGTTAGTGTCAGGTAGTTGTAGAAGTATGATAATTAGATATGACTTTTAGTTTGGTATTCGAATTAGAGGCCATGATGTAGTGTCAATTATTAGTAAATGTTAAGTTATATGTTAAAGGGTGGTTAGTGTTACATATTAGTTGGGTATTGTTCTCAGTTTGTAGGTAAGTTAATACTTGATGACTGTTAGTTGATAGGTATATGTGTTAGTTTAAATGGTTAGTTGTTTTGAATATTGCTTATTTTAGACTTTGATAAATGAAAGTATGTATTATATCAGTTATGATTTTTATAGTACGGTTAAGTTATGAAGTTAGGTGATAAACCACCGTATGTAATGATTTATATGATACATACTGTCATTTTTGCAGAAGTATCTAGAAATGGATATGAATTACTATCTGCGTTATCGTTCGTGGATGTACAACCGTCATCCTGATAACATGTGTGGTGTGCGGGATAAATTTATTGAGGCTGTACAGCAGTTTCTGCAGTCGCCAAGGCGTTCTCTCAGTACATGAACGGTACCAAAATTAAGTGTCCGTGTGTGAGATGCCACAACAGGAAATATCATCCAGAAGTGAAAGTCACATATCATTTATACTCGAAGGGCTTCACGCCGAATTACTATCAGTGGACCACGCACGGAGAACTTGTGTCTCTAGCATCAGAGTCGAAGCCTTATATGGAGCCGTATATGGATGTCCACGACCACGATGCTTACGACGATGGTTGGGTGAACATGGTTTATGATACGGCGGGGCCTAGTTTCAATCCGGACAATTATGATGCGGCAGGACCTAGTTGCAATCCGAAAAATTATGATGCAGCTGAGAAGGCACCGAATACCGATGCTACAAAGTTTATGGAGTTGCTAGAGAATGCAAGGACTCCACTATATCCTGGTTGTGAGGATCATTCACCGTTGGAGGTGGTTACAAGATTATTGAGCATCAAGTCTGATTTTAACATGTCGCAAGAATGCTATAATCGACTGATTGATTTGATTTTGAAGATCTTGCCCGAGGGTGCAAAGTAGCCTAAAGACTTCTATCGATCTAAGAGGATGGTGAGATCGCTCTGGATGAGATATAAGAAAATCGATGCATGTCGCAACGGGTGCATGTTGTACTACAAAGACGACAAGGATGAAGATGCGTGCAGATTCTGTGGTGCTGATTGCTACAAGGCCACTGTTGCATAGACTGGTTCTTTAACCCAAAATTAGACCCAACACCAACCCAAACCCCCTCTCACACCCTCAAGGTTCATACTAAACATCATACACCATTTTAACCCACTACATCACACCAAACATGGTATTTTACCTCATACAATCCCAAATTCTATTATTTGTTCAATTTCCCTATTGTTAGGGACCTTTATGCAAAAATACAATAAGGTGTCCACCTCCCATTAGATACCAGTCATGAAGAAATCACCCCCCCCCCCTCTTTGACCGGTCCACCTAAGATTTTTCCCTCCATTTGGTTGTACTACCTACTTTTTCTCTTTACATCTCCACCCTCAATTCAAACCAAAGCCATCTCCACCCTCCTTCATCATGTAGAGGCTTCCCTCATACCTAGAAGCAACCCACAGCCGGCCCTAATCCCATGGTGAACACCTACCCCTCTCTCTCTCTCTCTCCTACATGTACACCTACTCCCTCTCTCATAAAACCCACAACCATCATCTTCAACCCGAAACCCTAAAAAAAACTACAACCTCCACTCTCCTTCACCCGACCACCTCCCCCTTCTTCCCCGACCACCTCCTGCTGTATCCCGTCATCTTTGACCGCCTTCCACCACAGCCTGCTTCTCGACTTCGGCCTCGACCACGGCCAACCCACCGCCACAGCACCTCCAACCTTCCTAAACCACCGCCACTCTCCTCCTCCTCCTCCTCCTCCATTCACCTCATCATCATCACCATCTCGCACCCTTCATCCCCGACCTCCCTTCCAACTCCGACCAGTCTCCCATACCGCCACCACAGCCAACCACCTCCACGGACACCATTATCACCATCTCCACCGCCACCATCATCACCATCTCCACCGCCACCGTCATCACCATCACCACCGCCATCATCGCCATAACCACCATCACCAACACCGCCATCATCATCATCACCAGCACCCTTCCACCCGACTCCCCCTCCGTTCATCTTTACCACCTTAGCCACCATCGACCCCGGCCATCACCCCCATCTCACCGTCTCCACCACCATCAACAATCACCGCCACCACCTTAGCACCGTCACAACCACCGTCACCAACTTCACTGTCATCAACATCATCATCACCATCACCAACACCCATCCACTCTACCCCGACCTTTACCGAAGACCACCACCACCCTAGCCACCATCCTCCCACGACCATCCCGCCACTGCCAACATCCAGCCACCGCCGACCCAGCCACTGCCGCTGTCGCTGCAAGCTACTGCCATTGCCGCAATTGCTGCCAGTGTTGTTGCTGCTGCACTGTGCTCGGCCGGAGCACCACTTTCTCCCCAACCGGAGTCTGGCCATCCTCGAGCAGTGAGCCGCAGACATCGCCCCTCTCGGCCACGATCACGACTAGGTACATTTGCCCTTCTTTTTGTCATATATTGTTGCATCGATGTGTTATTGAATGTACTGTGTATTGTGAACCCTTGTGCATTGTCTACGTGTGCATGTTTTAGAATAGTATTAGTGTTAGTGTATACATCATAGAAAGCCTGGTTATTTAATGTGTTATACCTGTGTTGACCTAGGTGTTTAGACAACCTGGCTTTCTGCACACATACCCTATTAGCTAGGACTTGGATTTTTGTGTTATATGTTATTTGGTATTGTAGCATATTTGGTAACTCGTATCATTGCTGTTGTCACGACCCGCACCCGGAAGTTCGGGCACGAGTGCGTGGATACGTCC
The DNA here is from genome assembly GCA_036927795.1 of Iris macrosiphon. NCBI lineage: Eukaryota > Viridiplantae > Streptophyta > Magnoliopsida > Asparagales > Iridaceae > Iris > Iris macrosiphon. The sequence goes on along the minus strand of JAYESA010000020.1, from coordinate 84,033,731 downwards.
AGCCTACGCCGCAGAGTCGGCGGTAGTACGCTGTCTAGGTCAATCCATAATTACTAACTAGCTCATTCACAACAACATAGGCAAGATAATAAGGAGAAATAAAACTTAAGATTGCAACTGAAAATAAATGTGACAACAGATTCAAATGTTTAAATACAGAAATTCAATATTCAAATCGGGGACAAACCCGATAAATAAGATAAGAAATAGAAATGAAAGATGGCTACTACTAGCTACTCAGCAGCAGGGGTCTCCTGGGTGGGTTCTGCTGACGGCGGGTCGGGTTCGGCTGAACCCGACCCGACCAGATAGGGCGGCTGGGCTGGGCTGGTTAGCGGGCTGGGCCGCGGCCCAATGGGCCAGGGAAAAAGAAAATAAAAATAATAAATAATAAATAATAAATAATAAGTAATTAAATAATTAGAAAATTAATTAGTTAATTAATTAAATAGTTTTCAGGCATTTAAAAATATGTCTGAGGCCCAGAAAAAATCCAGAAAAATTACCCTACGTCCAATTTTCCATTTTACACCCAAAAATATTATTTTTATGATATTTTAATATTATTTATTGCCAATTAAAAATCATTTATTAATTAAAAACCTTGATTTTAATTACAGAAAATTCCAGAAAATTGGGAAAAATCCAAGATTTAATAATTTGAAAATTTTGGGGGTTTACAACCTACCCAACTTACAAAAATTTCGTCCTCAAAATTTAAGAATAACAAGGCACGAAAAGAAAGGCCGAGAAATAAAATACACCTCAGGGTTCAAAAAGATAGGGGTATCGCTCTCTAATCTCGTCTTCTCGCTCCCAGGTGGATTCGCCGGGAGAATGGTGCTTCCAAGCTACGCGAACCAGGGAGATAACCTGGTTCCGTAGGACTTTCTCCGAGCGATCCAGAATCTCCACGGGTTGCTCTTGGTAAGTCAGACTTGGGCCTACTTCGAGCTCTGAGTGATCCAAAATGTGGCTGGGGTCTGACACGTACTTCCTCAGCTGTGACACGTGGAAGACGTTATGTACTCCATCCAGAGAGGGTGGCAACGCCAGTCGGTATGCCACTTCTCCGATTTTCTCCTGAATGCCAAAAGGTCCAATGAATCTTGGGCTGAGTTTTCCACTCCTTCCGAACCTAATGGTGCCACGTGTCGGGGAAATCTTTAAGAACACCAGCTCTCCAACCTTAAAATAGAGTCATAATCAAGTCTTAGTTCCATAATAAAACGTTTAAATTGACTTGAATTTCATAAATTTAATTACCTCAAATTCCAAGGGCCTTCGGTGGCTATTTGCCCAATGTCGTTGCCTGTCTTGAGCCACTCGAAGTCTATCCCGTATCTGTTTTACCTTCTCCGCTGAATCGATCACCATCTCTGGTCCCAGCAAGGCTCTTTCTCCAACGTCGTCCCATGATAGCGGGGTACGACATCTTCGTCCATACAGAGCTTCAAATGGAGTCATCTCAATACTTGCTTGGTAGCTGTTATTATAAGAGAACTCCACCAGATGTAGATAGTCTTCCCAGGATCCTCCAAAATCCAGGACACATGTACGGAGCATATCTTCAAGTGTCTGGATTATACGTTCCGATTGTCCATCAGTTTGGGGATGATAAGCTGTGCTGAATTTGAGTTGCGTCCCCAAGCTGGCTTGTAAGCTCTTCCAGAAGTGAGAGGTGAACCTTGAATCTCGGTCGGAGACAATACTTACTGGAACTCCATGCAGCCTAACAATATGTCTGATATATAAATCTGCCAGCTTCTCTGTAGATAACCCTACTTTGAAAGGTAGAAAATGTGCAGACTTGGTCAGTCTATCTACTATCACCCAGATTGCATCCTTTCCACTAGGTGTCCTTGGAAGTCCGAAAACAAAATCCATTGTGATATGTTCCCACTTCCACTCCGGAATGGGTAGGGGTTGAAGCAATCCTCCAGGTCTTTGTCTCTCTGCCTTGACTTGCTGGCACACTAAACAACGAGATACGAACCTGGCTACTTCTCTTTTCATGCCATGCCACCAAACATGCGTCCTCAGGTCCTTGTACATCTTGTTGGCTCCTGGATGTATAGAGTATTGCGATCTGTGCGCCTCTTGCATGATTTCTTCTCTTATGTCTCCTTGAGGTACACATAATCTATCGCCATGCCTCAGTGATCCATCTTCATGAATTCTGAATTCTTCTACTAGTCCAGCTTGCACTTGACCTCGAAGGCTTCGCAGGCCTTCGTCCTGAAACTGAGTCTCCTTGATCTTGTCCATTAAGGTAGACTGAATCTGCAAGTTCATCATTTGGCCTTCTTTTCCTGGGATAATTACTTCAATACCTAAACTTTCCAAGTCCTCCAGCAGGTGTCTGTCCATAGTCAAGTACATCGCCATAGGATACCTGCTTAGAGCATCAGCAACTACATTTGCCTTCCCAGGGTGATATTGAAGAGTGATATCAAAGTCTTTCATTAGTTCCAGCCACCTTCTTTGCCTCATGTTTAGCTCTTTCTGAGTGAAGATATATTTTAGACTTTTATGGTCTGTAAATATTTCCACCCTTTCTCCATAAAGATAATGCTTCCAAAGTTTAAGAGCAAAAATGACAGCTGCCAATTCTAAATCATGAGTTGGATAATTCTTTTCATGGGGTCGAAGCTGTCTAGAGGCATAGGCTATTACCTTCTTGTTCTGCTCCAGTACACAACCTAGACCTTTTCCAGAAGCATCACTATAAATAGCGAAACCTCCGGTTCCGGAAGGTAAGGTCAGAATAGGGGCAGTAGTCAGCCTTTTCTTCAATTCCTCAAAGGCCTGCTGACATTCATCAGTCCAGGTGAACTCTTCATCCTTTCTTGTTAATTTTGTCATGGGCTCCGCAATTCTAGCAAAGTCCTTCACGAACTTCCGATAGTAGTCAGCTAGTCCCAGGAAGCTTCTAATCTCAGCTACAGAGTCTGGAGTGGGCCAGGATTCTACTGCCGCTATCTTCTTAGGATCTACTGCTATTCCATCTCCAGTCACAACATGTCCCAAGAATTCTACTTTGTCTAGGAAGAAGGCACATTTAGATAATTTTCCATAAAGTTTTTCCTTCCTCAAAGTCTCCAATGCTAACCTCAAATGTTCTTCATGTTCTTCGGGGGTCTTGGAGTAGATCAAAATATCATCAATGAAGACCACTACAAATTTGTCTAGATATGGCTGGAAAACTCTGTTCATTAGGTTCATAAAAACTGCTGGAGCATTCGTCAACCCGAACGGCATTACTAAGAATTCGTAGTGTCCGTTCCGGGTATTGAAAGCAGTTTTAGGGATGTCTTCCTTTCTCACCCTTACTTAGTGGTAACCAGACCTCAAATCAATCTTTGAAAACACCCGAGCTCCACTCAGCTGATCAAATAAGTCATCTATCCTGGGCAGGGGATACTTATTCTTAATTGTTAAGGCATTCAAGGCCCTATAGTCAATACACATTCGGGATGTTCCGTCCTTCTTGGACACAAATAATACTGGAGCTCCCCAGGGTGAGACACTAGACCTAATGAAGCATTTGTCTTCTAGTTCTTTGATTTGCTTATTTAGTTCTATTATCTCCTTCTTGTTAATTCTGTAGGGATTTTGAGATACTGGTGCTGCTCCTGGCACTAAGTCAATGGAGAATTCAACTTCTCGGTCTGGGGGTAGGCCTGGGAGATCCTCAGGGAAGACATCAAGGTATTCAGAGATGATAGGTAGTGGCACTTCTTCTGTTATTAGGGCTCCACAAATTTTATTATTACCCATTTCCCTAGAACCTCTAGCAAATTCAAATTCTGGCTTGTCAGGTGGCCTGAAGATTACACTACCTCTGTGGCAGTCTATTGTGGCATGATGTTGACTTAACCAATCCATACCCAGTATAATGTCAAAACTGGGCACTGGCATTACAAGTAATCTAGCATACAGTTCTCTTCCACATAATATGATAGGACAATTGTTACAGGCATCACTAACCGGAATGATTCCTCCACCGGTAATGATCTTATAACAATTCCTAAGGGGTTTAGTGAGGAAATCTACTGACATGAATGAATGAGAAGCTCCAGAGTCAAATAAAGTAATAGCTGGTATTGAATTTATAAGCACAGAACCTGTGATCACGTCTGCTGTGGCCTCAGCTTCTTCCAGAGTCATTGCATAAGCACGGCCTTGCTGCGGTGCACCCCTCTGTTGCTGTTGGTGCTGAGCAAAGCGTTGTTGTTGTGTTGGAAGTGGGGGTCCCCTCTGTTGTACTGCTGGGGCCCTGGCCTGGGCTGGAGCCTTTGGTGCAGCTGGGCGTTCTTGAGCAGCTGGACAGTCCCTCATTTGATGCGCTGCTGAGCCGCAGTAGAGGCAGGCACCTAGCCTCTTCCTGCAGACTTGCCAAGTATGACCTGGTTTTTGGCAATAGCCACAAGGGGCAGCTTGTTGGTTCTGTCTTTGAGCCTGGGGTTGGGGTGCTGGAGCTCGAGGGAGAGGACGCTGAGTTTGCTGCGGGGCCCTCTGCTGTTGTTGCTGGTGCTGTTGTTGAAAAGGGCGTTTGTTGGGTCCTGTATTTCCGGTATCTCTTTCTCGCTTCAGTTTGTGCCCCATATCTCTCTCTACGCCTTGTGCCACGCTCAGAATTTCTTCATAGGTACGAGCTCGGCTGGTGGTGACAGCAAGGCGAATATCCGGAGACAGCCCCTTCTTGAATCTACGGGCTCTGTCCTCCGGGGTACGAACCATGTACTCCGCAAAGTGGCTTAACCTGCTAAATTCAGCAGTATATTCATCAACAGACAGGTTACCTTGTTCTAGTCTCTCGAATTGGCTTTCGAGAGCTTCCCGAGCCACTTCGGGGTAGAATTTCTCCTTGAATAGCCTTTTAAAATCTTCCCAGGTGATGTCGGGAGCAGATAGTTGAGGTTCATCTCTGAACCAGGTTCGAGCAATGTCGAACAGTTGCAGGCTTGCGGACTCCACTTTGAGGTCATCAGGGACCCGGGCAGTCTTCAGGAGTCTCTCGACATTCTCTATCCATTCATCGGCATAGAGAATGCCCTCAGTTCCGTAAAATTCCAGGGGTCTTAGATTCTTGAAGTCTTTGGCACTCCCTGGCCTCTTGAGTGACGACTCCTGGGGCTTAAGAGCTTCTGAGAGGCTGGTCCGTAGAAGTGCCGTTTGTTCTTTCTGGGATTCCACCAATCCCTGGAACACTCCTAGCAGCTGTGCCCCATCTAGGGTAACTGCCGGAACAGATGGAGGCGGCGGAAGTGCAAGAGTCTCGGGCACATTCTGCTCAGCTGGTTCTGATGTGCCTCCTACTGTGTTCCTGGTCTGGACCATTCTGAAAGATTAAGGGATAGGAAGATCAGAATAGAATACTTGGAAATCAAAGGCGATAGGAAAAATTGAGCAGCAATGATATCAAGAATTGAAATAAGGACGCTATACTGTGAATGAGCTTTTCCTAGAATCCTCAATTTTATTCCATACCCTGTCCTAGGGTATTACCCTATTTTAGGATAGGACCTGCATGGGCCACCATAAAAACGTGTCACGACCCGCACCCGGAAGTTCGGGCACGAGTGCGTGGGTACGTCCAGCCTACGCCGCAGAATCGGCGGTAGTACGCTGTCTAGGTCAATCCATAATTACTAACTAGCTCATTCACAACAACATAGGCAAGATAATAAGGAGAAATGAAACTTAAGATTGCAACTGAAAATAAATGTGACAACAGATTCAAATGTTTAAATACAGAAATTCAATATTCAAATCGGGGACAAACCCGATAAATAAGATAAGAAATAGAAATGAAAGATGGCTACTACTAGCTACTCAGCAGCAGGGGTCTCCTGGGTGGGTTCTGCTGACGGCGGGTCGGGTTCGGCTGAACCCGACCCGACCCTATAGGGCGGCTGGGCTGGGCTGGTTAGCGGGCTGGGCCGCGGCCCAATGGGCCAGGGAAAAAGAAAATAAAAATAATAAATAATAAATAATAAATAATAAGTAATTAAATAATTAGAAAATTAATTAGTTAATTAATTAAATAGTTTTCAGGCATTTAAAAATATGTCTGAGGCCCAAAAAAAAATCCAGAAAAATTACCCTACGTCCAATTTTCTATTTTACACCCAAAATTGTTATTTTTATGATATTTTAATATTATTTATTGCCAATTAAAAATTATTTATTAATTGAAAACCTTGATTTTAATTACAGAAAATTCTCAGAAAATTCCAAAAAATTGGGAAAAATCCAAGATTTAATAATTTGAAAATTTTGGGGGTTTACAGCTGTGCATGGTATTTGAGGACATGACTGCACCCTCGACCCTGCTAGTTGACCAGTTGTGGCCCCTTGATCTGTGACTAGTCAACCCTAGCCATCGTATTTAATTAGAACGTTTATTTGGTTTAGTATCTGCGTAACTCATGACGTTGCATAAGTTGTACTTGTGTACGTGATTAGAATAGTGTAATATAGTGACTTATATTTATTGTTATTTATTCATAGGCATCCAAGACGATTCTACCTTGGCTGCGGGTTCCGGATCATTACTTGTGCATACCAGAGTTCCAGGCAAGTATACCTTGCCTTATTGTACTGTTTAAATTCGGATATTATTTAGTTGCATATTTTATTATTTTAATATTAAAAAATTGTGTACGTCCGAGAAAGACTCGGGTGCAGTCAATAAAGGCGTTAACGTTAGAACTTGTGTCTGACCTAGTGTCTAGTGGATGTACCTAAAGTTGTGGAGTTATCGATATGACTCTCCAGGCCTTGACATGTATCATTGTACGTCACAGAGTGAGTTCATGTAGGGATGCGTGCTTCATGACTGACTGGCCATCGGTGTGAGCAGTATGTGTGACGGTATTTAGCTTAGTTGTATATTTCTTTAGTGACTTGCATTATAGTACGAGATGTCCACATCGTATTCGTGACTTGTACATTGGCATTGGGTGGGAAAGACAATTAGCATGCGTATGGGACAGACATTTGGCTACCATAGTTTCAGAGTGAACTACGGGGTCGTGAGCCTCAGTGTTACTCGGTTATGGGCTATGTGTTACCCGGTTATAGGCTCAGTGCTACCCGGTTATGGGCGTATATGCTTGTCGATACATCTAGCAGAGGTTACTAGCTGCGCGCTATCATGAGCGGCGATGTAGTCAGCATATACTCCTGGCATCCAGTTTGCAGCTAATGCTAGGTACTTAGCCTCTGGCTTGACACTATGTTTTATACCTTTTACCTACCCATACGTACCAAGGTTGTCTTCAAGTGTATTTCACTTAGCTGGTTAGTTCACCCTCGAGTTTACACAGTATTTACTTTATGGCATATATTTTTGTATCTTGTTACGTCCCTCTGAGGACCTAGTTCCCTTCCAGATCCGGACGAGCACTTGTACCCGACCATCTATTGAGCAGGAGTAGAGACATGATTCATGACTGAGGACTTTGAGGCACTTCCAGAGGAGTTTCTGTTATTTGGGTACGCAGTTGTTTCGGACTAGAACATTCTTATCTAGCTAGTTGACACTCTAGTCTAGTTATCTTACTTCTTTCTGCACTTTTATTCCATTGCTATATTTTAGTGGGTTTGTCCCTATCCGACTATTTCAGATGTATTATGGATATTCAGACTCTTTGTATTTCATTTACCAGCACTTGCTCCAGTCATTATTATATTGTATTATGTGGATGAGATTAGACATTTACCTGCTGTATGTTAGCATATTAGACTTGTTAGATATTAGGATAGCATAGTACGCTTCGTCGGGTCCATTAAATTGGGTAATCCTTCGAAGTCGTATTAGCTGGCCATTGCCACGTGGCCTGGTCTCGTGTATTTTGGGGCTGGGGCATGACATGGTTTTAGTGGTGGCCCATGCAGGTCTCTGCAGGTCTCTGTTTATCGTTTGTGGTATGGTATCATGCCAGCGAGCCTGCGATAGGATAGAAATTATTAGATCTCATCCACCTTAAACTACCGCCTTTGAACCTCCTTCATATTTAATTATTTGAATATCTGCATCCTTTTTGTTATTCCCGTACTCTTTTAATGTAGTTCTATATCTTGCAGAGAGATGAACTTGCGTAGCGGACGCAGGGCATACGGTGCCATTGTGCCATCCGCCACCGCGCAGAGGGAGGATACATCCCCTGGTCCACCTGGAGAGCATCTACTACCACAAGCCCCGGTGATACCACTGGCCCCGTTGATACATTGGCACGAGACTTCTCAGGGTGATCTGACGCAGCAGCACGAGGGACAGACTTCACAGACGGTCCCGACACAATACATCGAGGGTCAGATTTTGAGATCCACGCCGATACCGCAGCCCGAGAGGCCGACGTCTCAGGAGACAGCTACAACACAGCCAGAGGTCCCATTGCCACCATCTCTGCCCTTTCTATAACAGATGCCACATCCAGAGGGACAATCGCAGATGTTCCAGTTCTTCCAGGCCATGATGCAGGCACAGTGGTATCAGACCGAGACTATGAGACAGAGCTTGATGGCAGTTCTGGAGAGGACACCTGCCCCAGCACCCGCACCAGCACCTGTACCTATTCAGGTAGCTGGTACTGTTCGAGGGTTTTGTCAGATGGGCCCGGATACCTTTTTGGGTAGCGAGACCGTAGAGGAGATCTCCGACTGGGTCGCCAACACGGAGATGTTACTGGAGGCTTCTCATCTACCTCCGGACCTTTGGATGACTGCAGTGAGGGCCCAACTGAAAGGCAATGCCCATCACTGGTGGGACTCCATGGAGCGCAGCGTCGGCAAGAATCAGACATGGGAGCAATTTCTAGAGTATTTCAATACGAAGTACTTTTCGGCTACGGTCAGGAATGCACTATACTCTCAGTTCCTGCACCTGGAGCAAGGGAACATGACCGTAGACGCGTATGATACGGAGTTCAGTCGACTTAGTAGATTTGGTGCCGCCCTGATACCCAATGATCTGGAGAAGGCCAGAAGATTCCATCATAGACTGACGTATGAGCTACAGAGGTACACTACCACCCAGGCGGGGATCTCTTACGAGGAGGTTCTGTCAGAGGCTAGGATCCAGGAGGCTATTGGCAGAGGATCGAGACATTCCAGTGTAGCTGCACCAGCTAAGACACAGCCAGGAGCAGGAGGACTGATCCGTCATCCAGGAGTGCAGACGCAACAGAAGATTGTGCCGATCAACAAAGAGAGCTACCGACATGTCACTTTTGCAGAAAGAAAGGACATGTTCAAAAAGATTGCAGGAGAAGATTAGGACAGTATTTGAGGTACGGATCGAACAAACATCAAGCTCAGGAGTGTTCCCAGTATATCAATAGAGCCCAGCAGATAGTGCAAAGGCCAGCTCTACCGGTCCTAGGTATGTCCGTAGCATTGCTTGATGAGTTATAGCTTATTATGTGTTTATTTTAATTAGGACAAAATTCTTATAAGTTGGATAGATTGTAAACTCCCTTGACCAAATTTAGGTCTACCTGACTTAGATAGAGAGACTAGGGTTAGTTTAGAGCCATTTAGAATTAGAACACAGTGTTTTAGATTTATTATAAAATATTCGTATCACTTTGTGCACCTTACCGTTGCTTCGATATTTGGAGCGCTACACTAGCATTTGCCTTCAAACAAATTTTACACACTTTTCCTAGACGTGCCAGCCTTCCATTCTGACCTTTGTGTAACTCATAAATACCCTTTTTTGTACTTTATTTTAGTCGCACAATATTCGTTACAAACGTCCATTCTTAAATCCAAATAAATCCAACATTGCATCTTTGTCCGTTCCAATCAAAATTAGAGACACAACCTCGATCCATTTTGTGCAACCAAATTTATGACAATATTATATTCTAAGTCTACTACGTCCATGACACTTGTGTCCTACCCAATTTTAATCTCATGTACTTCCAATTAATTAAAGAACACCACTTACACTAATTTTAATTAAATTGGTGTAAGGACCTAACCTAACCCAAAATTAGACCCAACACCAACCCAAGCCCCCACTCATACCCTCAAGGTTCATACTAAACACCATAAACCATTTTAACCAACTACATCACACCAAACATGATGTTTTGCCTTATCCAATCCTAAATTTTATTATTTGTGCAATTTCCCAATTGTTAGGGGCATTTATGCAAAAATGCAATGAGGTGTCCACCTCCCATTGGATCCTAGTCATGAAGAAATCATCCCCTCCCCCTCTTTGACCGATCCATCCAAGATTTTTCCCTCCATTTGGTTGTACTACCTACTTTTTCTCCTTACATCTCCACCCTCCATTCAAACCAAAGCCATCTCCACCCTCCTTCATCATGTAGAGGCTTCCCTCATACCTAGAAGCAACCCACAGCCGGCCCTAATCCCAAGGTGAACACCTACTCTCTCTCTCCTATATATACACCTACTCTCTCTCTCCTAAAACCCACAGCCATCATCTTCAACCCGAAAACCTAAAAAATACTACAACCTCCACTCTCCTTCACCCGGCCACCTTCCCCTTCTTCCCCGACCACCTCCTGCTGCAGCCCATCATCTCTGACCGTCTTCCACCACCCCCTGCCCCTCGACCTCGGCCTCGACCACAGCCAACCCGCCGCCACAGCACCGCCAGCCTTCCTAAACCACCGCTACTCTCCTCCTCCTCCTCCTCCTCCATTCACCTCATCACCATCACCATCACCATCCCACACCCTTCATCCCCGACCTCCCTTCCAACTCCGACCAGTCTCCCCTACCGCCACCACAGCCAACCACCTCCACAGCCACCATTATCACCATCTCCACCGCCACCATCATCACCATCTCCACCGCCACCGTCATCACCATCACCACTGCCATCATCGTCACAACCACCATCACCAACACCGCCATCATCATCATCACCAGCACCCTTCCACCCGACTCCCCCTCCGTTCATCTCCACCACCTTAGCCACCATCGATCCCGACCATTACCCCCACCTCACCGTCTCCACCACCATCAGCAATCACCACCACCACCTTAGCACCGTCACAACCACCGTCACCAACATTACTGTCATCAACATCATCATCATCATCATCACCATCACCAACACCCATCCACTCTACCCCGGCCTTCGCCGGAGACCACCACCACCCTAGCCACCATCCTCCCATGGCCATCCCGCCACCGCCAGTATCCCGCCACCACCGACCCAGCCGCTGCCGCTGCCGCTGCAAGCTGCTGCCAGTGTTGTTGCTGCAGCATTATGCTCGGCCGGAGAACCACTTCCCCCCTGTCAGAGTCCGGCCATCCTCGAGTAGCGAGCCGCAGACATCGCCCCTCTCGGCCACGATCACGACTAGGTATATTTGCCCTTCTTTTCATCATGTATTATTGCATCAATGTGTTGTTGAATGAACCGTGTGTTGTGAACGCTTGTGCATTGTGTACGTGTGCATGTTTTAGAATAGTATTAGTGTTAGTGTATACATCATACAAAGCCTGGTTGTTTAATGTGTTATACCTGTGTTGACCTAGGTGTTAGACAACCTGACTTTGTGCATACATACCCTGTTAGCTAGGAGTTGTATTTTTGTATTATACGTTATTTGGTATTGTAGCATATTTGGTAACTCGTATCCTTGCTGTGCATGGTATTTGAGGATATGACAGTTGTATGTTTTAGCGGCGTGCACCCTCGATCCTGCTAGTTGACCAGTTGTGACCCCCTTGATCCGTTACTAGTCAACCCTAGCCATCGTATTTAATTAGAACGTTTATTTGGTTTAGTATCTGCGTAACTCATGACATTGTGTAAGTTATACTTGTGTACGTGATTAGCATAGTGTAATATAGAGATTAATATTTATTATTATTTATTCATAGGCATCCAAGATGATTCTACCTTAGCTGCGGGTTTCGGATCATTACTTGTGCACACCAGAGTTCCAGGCAAGTATACCTTGCCTTGTTGTACTGTTTAAATTCAAATATTATTTAGTTGCATATTTTATTATTTTAATATTATATAACTGTGTGCGTCCGAGAAAGACTCGGGTGTAGTCAACGAAGGCGTTGACATTAGGACTTATGTCTGACCTAGTGTCTAGTGGACGCACCTAAAGTTGTGGAGGTATCGATGTGACTCCCCAGGTCTTGACACGTATCATTACACGTCACAGAGTGAGTTCATATACGTACGCGTGCTTTATGACTGACTGGCCATCGGTGTGAGCAGCACGTGTGACGACATTTAGCTTAGTTGTATATTTCTTTAGTGACTTGCATTATAGTACGAGATGTTCATATCGTATTCGTGACTTGTACATTGACATTGGGCGGGAAAGATAATTAGTAGGCGTATGGGACAGACATTTGGCTACCTTAGTTTCAGAGTGAACTACGGGGTCGTGAGCCTCAGTGTTACCCGGTTATGGGCCATGTGTTACCCGATTATGGGCTCAGTGCTACCCGGTTATGGGCATATATGCTTGTCGATACATCCGACAGAGGTTACTAGCTGCGCGCTATCATGATCGATGATGTAGTCATCATATACTCTTGGCATCCAGTTTGCAGCTAATGTCAGGTACTTAGCCTCTGGCTTGATGCTACGCTTTATACCTTTTACCTACCCATACGTACCAAGGTTGTCTTTAAGTGCATTTTACTTAGCTGGTTAGTTCACCCTCGAGTTTACACAATATTTACTTTATGGCATGTATTTTTGTATCTTGTTACGTCCCTCTGAGGACCTGGTTTCCTTCCAGATTTGGACGAGCACTTGTACCCGACCATCTACGGAGCAGGAGTACAGACATGATTCGTGACTGAGGACTTTGAGGCACTTCCAGAGGAGTTCCCGTGATTTGGGTACGTAGCTGTTTCAGACTAGAGCATTCTTATCTAGCTAGTTGATACTCTAGTCTAGTTATCTTACTTCTTTCTGCACTTTTATTCCATTGCTATATTTCAGTAGGTTTGTCCCTATCCGACTATTTCAGATGTAATATGGATATTCAGACTCTTGGTATTTTATTTACCAGCACTTGCTTCAGTCATTATTATATTATATTCTGTGGATGAGATTAGATATTTACCTGTTGTATGTTAGCATATAATACTTGTTAGTATATTAGGACAGCATAGTATGCTTCGTCGGGTCCATTAAATTGGGTAATCCTTTGAAGTCGTATTAGCTGGCCATTGTCACGTGGCCTGGTCCCGTGTATTTTGAGACTGGAGCGTGACACACACTTCCTTGTGCTCTAATTAAATTGCATAACTTCCCACTCACGAAATTAATTCTTTAATCCTATGTCGCGTACCTATGTTGTTGCCATCGATTTGGGGACACAAACTCAATCCGTTTTGTTGAACCAATTAAAGGGCCCAAGACTGACACCAAGCCTACACCATTGATGACCTTTGTGTTACTCCTAATTGAGATCCCATGTACTCCCATTTAATTTAAGAGCACATATGATACTTTGTTTAATTAAATTGGGGACACCAACTTAACCTAACCCCAACTTAATCCAACACCTATTCATAAAGCCCATACAAAACACACAACACTCTTTCATCCTACAAAACACCAAACACCACTTTCCACATCAAATCCTTATCTTTTTCCTTCATGTGTAAACACCTAAATGTTAAGGGGCTTAATAGTAAAAATGGTGCTAGGTGTCACCCTCCTATTGGTGAAAACTAATGAAGAAACTCTCCCCCTTGCTATGTATAACTCCTTCATGAAGCATCATAACCCTTAATCCAAATCCCCATCACAACTACACACTCCCCCTATATTAACGCACACACTCAACCCCCCATATGTGGCCAACCCTAATCCCTAGAAAAGAACCTAGGAATCCCCCCTCCCCCACTCTCTCTCCTCCCTCTACTTATACAGCTAACTCCCCTCTCTTATTCTTCTTCTTATTTTTTATTCTTCTTCCTCTTATTCTTCTACATTCTTCAATGGCCTCACCCGCAGCCACCATCACCTCCTCCGCCACGGCCACCTGCAGCCACCATCACCACAAGCAGCCACTCCTCTACCACGGCCACCCGCAGCCACCATCACCACGAGCAGCTACTCCTCTGCCACGGCCACCCGCACCACCACCTTCACCTTCCTTCGGTCTACCACACAACCCCATCAAGCAACCACCCATCCCCGACCAAGCTCGACGACGTCGGATGTCGAACGCAAGTGACACGAGTGAGCTCGACCCTCCCCTCGACCGACGGTGCAGTCCACTGCCACTAACGCCCGCGTCGAGCGTCAACCATCCACTTCTCCAGCCGTGCTCACCCCATCCAGTGGTCAATACCCCGATGTCAGCCTCCCTCTGTCTCCTGTTCGATGACCTCCATGGTCATCCGCTGACCGTCGCCGTCCTGGCCTCCCTCGCAGCCGAGCTGATGCCGCAGCAGCTGCTGCTGTTGCTGCGCCGACTGCTACTGTCGCAGCTGCTGTTGCCGTTCTGTCCGCTTCTACAACGCTGTAGCCGGCCCCATGAGATCCTCGACCACCGACGAGCACCCCCTACTGGCCTGCCTCCCTCGAGTGTCCCCGAGCCTCGCCATGGCTGAACATCTCCTTTCCGCGGCCGCAAGAAACCGCAACTCGAACCCGAGTTCAGAAATCCGAGTTCAACCTTCTCAATTCATGAAGTGATATCTCCCTCCTTGCTCAACCGATCCTTGAACTGATTCTTCGGGTATGAACCCTATTTAACCCTTTGCAATGTGTTCAATTAGAATATTTTAGCTTGCATTCTATTGTTAGTAATTAGAGTTCCAATTCATGAGAAAAACAGTTTTATAAAATTTGAAAATCTTCGATACGGAGTTGGTCCCTATAAACCGGACAATCTCGTTGCATACCGATTGCACCGAAAGGTGCGTACAATATTTTTCGACGTTTGGGCTTTGACGAAATTCAATTCGGTCCCGTGTGCGCGACGAAACGAACCCGTATCCGTCAAAAATCTCTGTATTGTAACTTTTTATAATTGCCCAATTACTTTATCCATGCTTGTCGTATACTTTTGCCATTGGACTCGCGACGTTCGACTTATCCTGTGACTCAAGTTTTGCCTGATTCTGAGACAGTGGCCGGATCGCCATTTCACGGGCCCCACGATCCATTCTAGTAGACATTTTTTTGATCGGCTCATCAGAATCCAAATATGGACATATCGTTGAGTTTGTATCATCGTTTAGAATTTGTTTGACCTATAATATGCTAACTTTAGAGACTTTTGTTCCTAACATATTTTTTGGTGCAAGACGGGCCACTAGTGGATCTCATGTTGACCAAAAACTACATTTTTGCCCCTGTGTCCAAATTGGACGTATGTATATACTTTTCTGAGTATCTCACTCATTCCGGGACTGTTGGTGATATTTTTGACAGCATCCGAAGATATCTGCTCCAGTTTCCATCTTGCGCTGTTACTTCTTTGGCGAGTTCGGGTTCGAATCTTTGCCTGGCTTCCAGGCAAGTGTACCTTGCCATCATGTATCTCAGTTCTAGATTTACTGTTTATTCTATCTATGCATTGTGTGTACTTTGGATCAGAATTGTTACTTAGCGTCCGGGTCATATCCGGGTGTAGACGTTCGTTGGTAACGTCTAGTATCGATTGATAGATGTTCGCGACACCTTGATGTACCTACTTGGTTACATCGGAATCCTAGGACACATTCAGACACCGTCATCGTGCCAGACTTCTTGTATCCTGATAGTGTCAGCATGACCGAAATCTGTGATGACTTTAGGGTCGTGATTGTTGATAGTTACTTCAGTATGACGAGACTGTTAGATAGAGGTTCAGGCTCAGCGAGCACTCGTTGACCGTATTGGGAGGAAAAGACAGTTACTAGACGTTTGGGCTACTTTGCACGCGCTATATATTTATATTCCCATTTATGTAGAGATCCTATATCCGGAGTCGTAGTATCACCCGTGTGACTCTGTGCTCGGAGCTACGGTACGCCCCGTGTGTCTCTATGCCTCGGAGCTACGATTTTATATTTGAAAAGCCCACGCCTCGAATATTGTCTTCTAAAATTGTGTCTCACTTAGGTGGTTATACTAGATTACACCGGCGTATCACATGTTTCCTTTATATTTTACTATGGCATATTATTTTTGTACCTTGTTATGTCCCTCTGAGGACCTGGTTCCCTGCCAGATTGTAGGGTCGATTGCTGACGGGAGGCTGGAGCTGCTCATGAGTTTTATACAGGTATTGTTACTCGATATTTGTATTCACTTCTTTATTATTCAGCTATTATGATCTTTGCTTACTTTCTGCTAGTATAGCCCAGTATTTGTAGACTCATATTATTTTCTTCGAGTCTATTCGGACGAGTGTAGTGTGGGGTTCACACCATGATACACGTTGTCCTTTCTTTATTACATATCATTGTGGTTTGAGACAAAGACGTATAGACCATGTTATCTGGATAGTAACCCTCATTTACAGCTTATACGTATTCAGAGTCGGACTGGAGTCCCCTTGGTACGTAGCTGGCCATTGACACATGGCCTAGTTCCTTGTATTTTGGGACTGGGGCATGACACTTTCCACTGCTGAAGCATAAAGAACTCGTTTCATATCTTTTTTTCATCCTTGGTAGATGGGCACCGCTCCACAGCAAACTTAAAGTGAGCTCCAAGGGGGTTGCTCACTTTCTTTGACCCATCTATCCCTCATACTGAAGTACTCGATAAATGTACTTCTCTCAGGATAAATAAAGCAACTTGAACCCTCACTCTCTTTTGGCTGATTTACATCCCAATAATAGTCTTTAATGTGCCTAAATCGTTCATAAAGAATATCGCATCAAGTTAGCGCTTCTACTCGGTTATCCCGGTGGCATTCTGATCCACCAATAACATATCATCCACATAGAGCATGCAGTAAAATAATAAAATCATCCATGAAAAAATATTTCACAAACATACAATGGTCTGAAATCATACTTGCATAACCATTCTCCCCATAAACGACTCAAAATTTCTATATCATTGTCACAGATTCTGCTTCAGACCATATATACAAACTTGTCTTCAATCGACAAACCAAATATGACTTGTCTTTTTCACAGAATCCCTATGGATGGTTCATGTATGATTTCTCCTCTAGATCATCATAGAGGAATACCATCTTCAAGTCCATATGTTCAATATCTAAATTAAAACTAGCTACTAAACCTAGCTAACTTGATGACCAATAATTTTTTTATTGAAATATATACCCTTTCACTGATTGTAGCCTTTGACTACCAGTCTTGCTTTGTATCGAGGGCTAGTAGCATCTTTTGTATGCTTTATTCTTAGTATCCTTCTAATCTTTAAAGGCTTCTTGTCATTTGGCAACTACACCATCTCATAAGTAGAGCTTTCTTGTAAAGAACTCATCTCCTTCTACATAGTCTACATCTACTCCTACTCATATTTATTTTCTATCTCCTCTATAAAGCTTTCAAGATCTCTTCCATCAATCAATAGTACATACTCATCTGGTGAGTACCTCATGGATGGTTAATTCTCTCTTATACTCCTTCTTAACAAAACGTTTAGTGCTAGTTGTATACTGACAGCTCCATTCCCTTCAGGAACTGCCTCCTCAGCATGCTTATCTTATCGAGGGTCACCCGAATCACCATCAGTAAGCTAATGAATAAGTTTGGGAGAAACTCCATGTACTGGCTCTTCCAAAATTAGATATTTTGTAGTATCCTCTAGAAATATCTTGAAGAACGATAACTCTAACTTAGGCAAATCCTCAGCTTCAGAAGGCATATTTAAATCCTGAGTGTTGGTCATGGTCTGATCATCGATAAATACTATGTCCCTGCTTTGGTAGAGCCTTTTCTTTTACGGGATCATAGATTCCATATGAAAACTCATCCCGACCATAGTCAATAAAGATGTACTACATCGTCTTCGGCTCAAGTTTGGTCCTCTCGTCATTCGGTACATTCATGAATTCCTTACACCCAAACACTTGAAGGTGACTGTATGAAAATTCCTTACCATACCATAATTTACCTTATAAAGGAGTACTAATCACCCAAATAATTGTCTGGTAAGTTTGCCTCTGACAGCAAATAACATACCCTCTCCATCAGTGTCATGTTCATACGCTCTATAATACCATTGAGCTGAAGCATCTTTGGTGAAGACATTCGGTGTCAAATCCCTTGCTATTTGTAATAATCATCAAATGGACCAATATATTTATCGTCATTATCGGACCGAACATATTTTAACTTCTTGCCAATCTCCCAACGGAGGCCTAAAACTCCTTGAAAGTATGCAATAATTATTCTTGGTCCTTATAGTATAGACCCATTTTTTTCTCGAATAATCATCTATAGAAGTTACAAAAGAAGAAGCACCATTTTACCTTTATTGAACCGTAGACGTCCAAGTTAACCAACTCGAGCAATGTTAGCTTCCTTGAAGATGTGTGATTTTTCGAAAGATACCATATTCTGCTTTTTACCTATCCAATGCATATACCTCTCCAGTTTTGTAGACTTAATCCCTGAAATTACTTTTCTGTTCAACAAGTAGCTCATTTCTTTCTCTTTAATATGGAAAACTGCATGTGCCACAACTCGATAGACAAATCACTGACTGTGTTTACCATATGTGCCCATGTCCATTCCCTTCTAAATAGTATAGACCAAACTTGTTACTTTCTCTGGCAATTACCAACGAACCTCTAAAAATCTTCTCTTGATAATTTCCAAAGAGATTCCCTCATCATGCAACCTTTTAATCAATACCAGGTTGAAACAAATATTAGGGACATGACGAACACATTTGAGAACAATAATTGCTCTCGTATTTGTCCTTAATTAAATGCACATATCCTATAGACATAGTATTTGACACATTTTTGTTGCCCATTATCAATGATCCATAGTCTCATGTCGTGTATGTTGCAAACAATGTCGATCTATTATGAGATATGTGCAACAAAGCCCCTAAGTCTACCAGCCAAGAATTGTCATCGCATGCGACGTTCATAATAACTGCATCACCTATAATAATAATGTCACATCCATGTACTGAGATGATTGTTGTTGTGTGCTCACTCTGCCTCCCTTTGTCCCCCTTCCTCTCTCTTTTCTAAGCAAAATATTTTCGCTTGATATGACCATTCTTGCCATAATATTAACATTCAGAGTCCTTGTACCGGCTCTTGGACTTACTATTGCTCTTGTCCCTGTTATCGTCCTGATCCTTGCTTTTACTCCTGCCTTGGCTTTCTAAAACAAACATCGCTGAATGGAATGTGGATGAAGTACCTTGAGATCTTTTCTACATCTCTTCATTCAATACTCTACTCTTGGCGAACTCCAAACTAACTATGCCTTTTGGAGCTGAAGTGATCATGGACACTCATACAATTTTCTACTAGTCTAAAAATGTACACAATAAGTAAAGTCCCTATACTTCATCATCAACTTTACTTCCATGTAGAGTAAATGGTCAACCATGCCCTGAACTCACTCAAGTAATTTGTAATGGATGAATCATCCTTGTACCTAAGACATCATCTGTCGGATCAAAAATAATTTATTTATCACGGTCTTCTTCGCATACAAGGATTTTAATTTCTTTAATAATGTATTTGCTTGCTAAATATTGACCATATAATTATCTACATTATCGTCCACAAACAGCCTAATATACCTACACACGTTTATATGCTCAAAATTTTAGTCCTCAATGGATTTCCCACTAGGCTTCTCGGAAGAAAAATGTCGAAAGATGCCGCTTCTTGACGAACAACAAATATTTTATCTTGCTCTGCTAATAGTAATAATTGGAACCGTTTAGGTTTATCATACTTACCAATTTTATGTCCATCTCTTCTACTCAGTTTGTTTGTCAACTCCTGACACCTAACAACCACTGCCCTGATACTATTCTAACCAAAGCGCTGAATATCATTCTGACCAAAGCTCTTATACCACTCTATTAGGAACAAAATACAAAATTATTTCCCAAACCAAGAGAACTTGTGAGTACCAAAGAAAAATGCATAAACTAATATGCTAAAAATCATAGTAAAAGACAAACGCAACACCGAAAAAACCATGTGACAATCGGAGTCCAACCAGAAAAAATCTCTACAAATAGAAAAAATAAAATACACATGAGTAATTTATAAACTCCTCCATCAATCCACACAGATCACCATAACACTTCAACAAAAATAAATAAATCATAAAGAGTATACAAGAAGATTACGAAAGACTAGACAACAAGTAAAGAATCCCTCGGAACGATCTCTCCTCGAAACAAACCCCGAAACTACGAATCTCTATCTTCCTCACTTAGAAAGTTGCAACTTTGAGAAAGCTCTCTCATTTTATCTTCTGATAGTAGATGATAATAAATTAGGGTTAGAAAAGACCTATTTAAAGCACCCCAATCACGAATGGATCTAGACTGTTGATCATGATCCAACAGTGTGATAAAATAACTAACTTTGACCTTAGCCCCGACATCAATATATCAATGGTATATTGGTAGCGGTATTCCTATGGTATACCAAAAATTTTCAACTTCAAGTCAGAACTATTTTAGGACAAAATGCTATTACACCTGTACATTGGCGGTACACCGACATCGGTATAGTATACCGCTGACTTAATACTGTATTTTCTAATAGCTTCCGATACATGCTAAAATTGAACCGCATTTACCGCCTTCGAATTTTTGGCCTTCTTCAACACACGGATGGTCCTCGTCGTACTTCGGGATGTTCTTCACATAGGTTTATTTTCAATAACAAAAAAACAGAACAATTCTCTTAACAAAAATATTTTATAACTTGTCTAATATAAATAATTCCTATTATAATAGTCTGTAATTACATAAAAAAACTATAGACAAGAAACAAGAGATTTAGAGAATGTAGCCGTGGAGAACCCGATCAACGCGCGATCACTATACTCAGTTGACAATCTGACTTCAAATGCAAGGACCGAAGGTTGCAAAGTGCTTTCAATGCTCACAAACACTATTTGGCATAGTGCTCTTGCAAAGGGTGCTCGATATGCTCCTAGCTCATAAAATTATGGAGGGTAGAATTGAGCAACAATATGACTCTAAAGCCCAAGAAATGATGCTCTCAATCTTAAGTGCAAGGACAACAAAGTTTTCTCCTTCATAGGTGAGAGAAACTTCAGTGTTCTTCAATGGAGCATCTATTAGAGGTAATATGAACGTAGTAGACCCAAGAAGAACACTTTAGAATTCTTGTGGAGGAAGACTAAGTTTTGAGGAAATGTTTGGGTTAGAGTGCTCCCAATGCTCACAATGTTAGGCAGAGTGCTCTCATAAAAAATGCTCACAAACACCTCTCCTACCTCCTGGTTGTACAAAAATTAAGATATTTATAGCTAATTTGTACTGTAACGATAGTTTACAGATTTTTGCACGCAAAAATGAGCAATTATGCACTTTTTACTCATTTTTGTGTAGGAGCATTTTGTGTAAAAATTATAATACTTTTACTGAACATAAATTACAGAACTATGCCGACGCATAACGTACGCACAAATCATTATTTATGCACCATATGTCATCTGTTATGGGAAATGTCATTAATTTCCATGATTACGACGACGTAATCATGGATGACATTTCAACTTCTGTAACGAACCCCATTAAAAGCAACATACGCTTTGGAATTCGAAACATCATATATTATTCCATGTCATTATTAGAGAATTTAGAGCATCATCTTTGACTGGAGCACTTAAGCGTGGAAAATCTTTAACACAAATCACCGTTGAGCTAAGACCTAGCTCTTAAACAAAGAAAATTTTCAGCGCATAAGAACTCTGTGGTTAAACGTAAAAATCTTGAATATTTTCATCATGACATAATGTCACTGCTTGCTGTGCATGTCTTCCACGTGGAGAGTCTTCTGTGAAGAATATAGCATAGACGAGTCTTTACCTGAGCGTTATGGCTCTTAAGCGCAAAGCACTAATGTGTTTAAACGTTGTAGACTTGGTCTATTTCTAAACAGTTAGCACTACAACCAACTATGCTTGCCACGTGAAAAGTCCTCTCAGCGTCGAACTTGGTAGCTGACAAACTCTTAAGCTTTGGTAGTTGATCTCATTTTTGCGCGTAAGCACCCTGCGCATAAATGCTATATGGAAGCCGATTTGCACTCTTTTGAGAGTGACACTCTTTTGCATTTACGATCGACTTTCTTTACAATGTAGAAATTTTTCTTCAGACAGCTTTGCAGGACATGAACTTGATCATTTTTTTAGCGCCAACAAGGTTGGAAACCTCTTCCAACACCAAGAGTTTTGTCTCAATAATGATTGTTTTAAATCTTATTCGGACTTTTTGACTAGGCCCAGCTCTAACAAAAATGAGGTCGTAGGCAATCCTGAAAATGGGAGCCTCTATATAAAAAAAATTTGAGCTATTTGTAAAATTTAGAGGATTTTATAAAATTTAGAAATCCTTTATAAAAGAGGCATTTTTTGTTTCCCAAATTGCTAATTGCTAATTTGCGTCACCCCCTATTTTTTTATTAGGCAACAATTTTTTTTGGTGGTGGTGGGGTGGGTGTAACGCCCCGCAACCGCACGGTGCGTTACGCTGATGTTTGTGGTATTAAACGAAAGAATGAAAGTGTATTTCAATGACGGGGTTTATACGAAACCCGCGCCCTTTGGTTTACAAACAAACTTGTACAATTTAATCCTATACGAGGATGTGGGAGTACAATTTATTTAATCTGGGTATAAATTGCTATAGGTGTCTGATATGCAGTCGATCACTTTAGCCCTTGGACCACACGATGTTGAAGAAGTGCCGTGGAAGACAGGTAGCAGCTTCGAAGGTTACAGAAGAGGGTGGGTGCACGATGCCAAAGTCGTCGATCCCTGCTCTTTGCCTGAGCTCTGGATTCTCTCTCTCTCTCTCTCTCTCTCTCTCTCTCTCTCTCTCTTGACCTCCGGTTCGATCTTTCTGGGAAGTTCGACCTTGTTCGATCTTCAAGTTTTCCGTTTTTTGACCTTGTTCCCCATTGATAGGGGTCTCTATTTATAGAGTTTTGGTGACAGTGACCACTCTGTCGGTATAAAAACCGAGGAGTGAAAAGTACAGCACCCTTTTACACAACGGTTAAAATAACCAATGCCTGCGTATAGATGACCTTTTGAGTGAGCATGTGACGCGTGTCCAACTAAGGGGACAAAACGCGTATATCTGCTGTGAAGATCACGGCGTAGAAGCCACGTAAGTAGGTATCCCTTGTATAGAAGAGGTTGGCGTAGAAGCCAAATGACTGTCACCCTGGCGTAGAAGCCAAATAGGCATAGAAGCCGAATAGGCGTAGAAGCCAAATGACTGTCACCCTGGCGTAGAAGCCAAATAGGCATAGAAGCCGAGTAGGCGTAGAAGCCGAATGGGCATAGAAGCCGAATGGGCATAGAAGCCGAGTAGGCGTAGAAGCCGAATGGTCGTAGAGACTGAGTGGGCGTTTGAAGCCGAATGGTCGTAGAGACTGAGTGGGCGTTTGAAGCCGAATGGGCGTAGAAGCCGAATGAGCACAGATCTTGAATGGGCGTAGAAGCCGTTGCGTATCGTGCCAGAGTGCTGATGTGGACGTCTTTAGCCGGAATTACGGCTTTTAAAGATATAATCAAATCTCTTGCAGAGATTTGCCATCCTCTTGTGCATTAAATACGGAGGCGTGTTTTGAAGGTCTGCAGCCCTTCTGTGCAACTGTCGCAGGGACGTGCCTCCAGAGAAACTGTCACCGCTCTGTGCAATTTAGACGTAGAGACGTGCCTCGAGCCCCGTACAAAGTGCAGCTTTTGACGTGGCAGGCGGTTTGTCTACTGCGGAGCGTAAAACAGCTCATGTTTGCCTGTGTAAAACAACGCAACGTATCCCCTTGTACGCGAAAGAGCAGTTTATGCTGAGGGGACGTCAGTAAACGACGGTTCGGCGATATTTTAACCAAATCCTCTGCATTAAATGCAGAGATCCGCCATCATACTGTGGTGCGCGTCCCGAGGGGTCTGTCCTTGTTTCCAGCCGTCGTCTGGGTAGCCGTGCAGCACTTTTTGTCAGGAGTCAGAGGTCAGGTTCACTGCATGACTTGACAGGTTCATTTCGGGGAAGACGAAGCGTTCCTCGTATGCTTTAACGCTGCTTTGAGAGCGGATGAGTTTTACGCCATGGAGGCGATGAAGAACCCCGTTTACGCTGGAGCGGCATGGACGTACTGCACTTACGCGGATGGTCCTTTGAGCTTGTACTCTTGATGGCTATGAAGGCCTCTGTTTACGCTGCTCTGCATCAGTATGCTGCGTAGCTCCTCCCAGTGTATTTTTCATGCTTCTACAAGACCCCCTTCAAAGCTTTTAAATTCCTCAAAATTTGAAACGCTTTGAATGAAGCATGAACGGCCCCTCGTAACTCGAAACATTTCTGAATGGAGCATTGAAACGGTCGATGCAGACTTTATGGCGGATTTATTGGGGACCGTTGTGATCTTTTTCGCCTATAAAAAGGCTGGGGGAGTTAACCTGTTCTCCCCTCATTCCCATCACCATGCAGAGATGATCGCCGGAGTTCGTCGGGTCGACCTGAGGAAGAAGGAGATCATGTTCTTCCAGCATGTAGGGAGCCGAAAAAGACGGTGTCACTACCACTTTTCCATATAGGGGTATTTCTGTAATTTAGCTATTTTAAATAATTATGAATTTAATTATTTTGCTGAGTTTTATAAACTAATTATATTTATTAGTGATATTTGGGTTAAGGTAGAAACCCTAGAACTCATTAGGACAGACCCTAGTGAGTCAACCCTAATTTGTAAACCCTGTTCTAGTGAAACCCTAGAATACAAAATTAGGGTAAACCCTCAAAACCCTAGACTGACTTAACCTGAGTCTATTAGGTCTTACATGACTTAACATAAAAGTTTAAACCTAAAGCTGTGCAAGGAAACCCTAGAACTAGGTTTATATATAAAGGAAGCTTCTCACAAAGCCATCCTTCATATAGACAGGAGAAACCCTAGCCTCCACAAAAGAAACCATCTCCCCACTCCAAAAATTCGAAACCCTAACCCTAGGTTCCATTTTCTCCTCCTCCAAGCAAGGAAATCAGGAAACTTGGGTCAAGGAAACTCGGGAAGGAAGAACTTTCATAGAAGAACCTTCCCTGCAGGTAAAACTCTAGTTTTATTCCTTTAAATTTCTGTTTTTAGATGGTAATGGCCATTAGGAACCCCAAATCTGTGTGTAATTCGAATTTAGGGTTTTTGGATTAGGTTTTGGTGAACAACAATTGTTTTTCCAATTAATTTAGGAACCCTAACCCTGGAATTTGGTATATAAACTGATTTCACTCTCATACGTATAGATTGATTATGATTTAGGGTTTAGGTTGGGTATTTTTGGAGTTCTTGATGTGGGATTCGTTTTTGCATATTACGTGTTTGATTAAATGCTTCACAGGATGAATACCTATCTAATTTACCCTAAAATATCTAATTTGATGAATGCTGTATGATGTCTATGTATAATTATACATATGTATATGAATTTGATGTGTTTGTACATATGTGTCTAGGGTTGCAGTTGTGTGTGTGATTTTGTAGAGAGGGTTCACTGTACGATCGGGGATGTGCAGTGAGAGGACTGTGCATAGTCGGGTTTTGGCCAGAACTGTGCAGATATTCAAGTGTGTGTGTGTTAATTCTGTAGGAGAGGAGCAACTGTATTTTCCTGTGTGTGGTTGGGTATTATGTATCAGATTTGCAGGTCCTGTGTGTACTGTAGTTTATGTGCCTGTAGGTGTAGAGTGGTGTGTGTAATTCTGTGAGAGAGTTAGAGAGGGGGCAGTGTTTGTGGCTGTATTTATGTATCAGTCAGTATTTATTGTGTGTGTCTATGAGCAATGTCTGTGTATCAATTAGAAGGGGTTAAGGGCCAAGCAGCAGGAAGTAGACACTGGTGTGCATTAGGGGCTCGGGTAGATGACCTTATATGGGGTTATATATGGTATAGTGTAATGTGTCTTGGTGTGTGGCTTAGAGTGTTGGAGACAAATGGTAATATGAAAAACTACAGTTGTGCAGTTGTGAATTGTTAGGTTAGTGATGCTACAAGATGGAGTAGGGTGTGGGGGATTTCAGTCTGAGAGGTTCACTGCAGTATTGAAAAACTGCAGTTGAAGCTACAGAGTGCAAATATTGATGAAATGGAGAATAGGAAGGACTGCACCTGTGTGCAGTCCATATTGTAGAAGGATGTGCAGGTCAGTAAAATTTCTGTGTGTTTTGGGTTCATTGTGTACTCAGGTTGAAGGGGAACTGTGTTAGGGAAGAGGATATGCACAGTTGGATTCTGTGTGCTGAGTATCAGATTTTCAGTGAGGAGAGGCACCTGTGTGTTCTCAGAAAAAGGTTAATTGTGTGTGTGAACAGGGGATCCTAGTGTGCAGTAGGATAAATGCTGTGTCCATGTGTAATCAAGTTTGTGTATATACTGTTAGTTTGGTGTCCCAATGTAAGGTGACTGTGTTAAGTATCAGTGAAGTGAGCTTGTGTGTAGTAGATGTTCCTGTGTGTGTGCCCAAGTTTTTATTCTCCAATTACTGTGTCTGTGTGTAGCTGTGTCTACATGTATAGGTGTGTGTAGGTATTTAAGATATGAGGTATGTTCAGTGAGGTTGGTTAAGTTCACTGAGTTGTGTGAGCTGTGTGATTTATCTCAGAGTATCCCTGTGTGTAAGAGCCTGTGTCAATATGAAATCAGTATGTTTATCTACATGTGTGTGTTTGTGTATCAGTTAACTGTGTAAAGTGACTGAGTGAACTCATGTATCAGTTTAGTCAGTGTAAGTACATGTGTCTGTGTGTATAGCTTATGTGTAGGTGTTACAATCTCAAGTAGATAGTTAAGTTAGAAAATCATGTATTACTTGGTAGTTGTTTCTATATGTATTGTCTTATGTACACATATAGGTGTATTAGTGAGGTGTTGTACTGAGGTATCAGGAATTATGGGTAAAATTTGTGAGGAATCAAGGGATACCAAGTATCAAATGAGATATGTACCAGTGGAAGGAAGGTAGGGTATTCTATAGTGTATTATATACACTAATGCAAGTATCAGTGTTTAGAGAGAAATAATGTAACTGAGTTGGAAATTAAAGGTGAGAACTTTAATTTAGATACTGCAATGTAGGTGCAGTATCCTATTAGAGGGTTGTAACAGGTGTGGGTTATATGTATGTGTAGTATTAAACATAACCTAGGTGCCAAGGTTGGTTAATACTAATTAAGGTGGAGTACTAGCAAGATAACTAATATAAGTTACTTATATACTAACTAGGCTCTAGGATATAGTTATAACCTAATACCTTGTAGATCCTTAACACTAAGGTTTTGTATAGCTAAGTAAGGACCAGTTTAGATAGGTAGTGTACAGTATACACTTCCAGGATTAAAGGCTGACTAGTGGACCTAGTATTGACCAGTAAACCTCAGAAATGACCTAGAAACCTCGTATTTAAATTGTTAAACATGTTATTCTTTTGATTTAATATCTGACATTAATATTCCATAAATAGGTCATTGTGATCCCACTTTGGACATCGATCCTCACATTTTGCTCAGGACCACAGGCGAGTACATTCTCTGACAGTTTTCATGGTTGATTACTTCTATAAATTGTAGTGTATTACATACTTGATTCCGACACTATGGATACACGGGTTAGCACCTTAGATCCCCATCATGAGGAGTCATGATTGGAATCCATCGTGCTAGCTGGGGGATGGGGAACTATTAGTAGATTATGTGATCATATCCACACTTACCATGCATCATAGCTCACCCCACATCTCACGTCGGGTGTGGCCTGACCATCATCATGCCTCATAGCTGTTATATATGATTAGCCTGACCATTATCATGCATCATAGCTAACCATATGGTTAGCCTGACCTTCAAGAATCATAGCTAATCATATATAACCAGCCTGATCTAGTCCCAAGCCGATCACATAATAAACTAATATTTCAACCACTTAGCTAAATGTTTTATCTTTATTCAGATTACTTGTTCTAGCATTCACTATTTATTGTTCATTGCTAGATGCTCTATTGTCTATTTCAGTTCCTCTGTACTTCACATGTTCAGCTTTTATTTCCATCTTGTATCTCTTACACTGTTTATAGATTTTGTCAATTTAATGAAACTGCTGTTAGTGCTTGTGCTTCGCTCCAATCCTGACTGGATAACAACATTTTCAGAGAACCTGGAGGACTTTTGCCCTACTCATTACGGTCCAGGAATAGAGGAGGATTTTACCCCAGAAATCCCAGAGGAGGTGCCTATCCTAGAGGAGAACATGCCTGCCCATGCTTAGATTATTTTTCTGCAATTATTGTTTTAGACTGAGACTGAGACTGAGATGTATTTATTTTTTTGTGACTTTGTGAGGTCATTTGGACCCAGGATTTGAGTTAAACTTCTTGTGATTGGTTTAAATAGAACTCTTTTCAATTCTCATCGTGCCATTATGTTTATAGTTGTGGTTGAGTATATTATAGAACTGTGATTATTTATCATTGTCCTCCGTACGGAGTTGAGACTATTGACAGGATATACTATGTTTGTGACCTAGACAGCGTTCTACCGTCGATGCTGCGGCGTAGGCTGGACGTACCCACGACTCATGCCCAATTTCCGGGTGCGGGTCGTGACACGTTTTAGTGGTGGCCCATGCAGGTCTAGTCTCCAGTCAGTAGTCTTAGATTCACATTAGAGCGATATATTAGTAATAGGAATTAGGCCAAGGGTATGCTCAATCACAATTTAGAGAATTCTGATCCTTATGATACTATTCTTAATGATTAATTCCTTTAGAAATTTTTACTGTCCTTCCTTGATGATATCGTATCTATTGCTTTAATTGAATCTTTCGATCTGTCTTCAGGATGCCGCCAAGGAGATCCCAGAGACTTGGAGCAGCAGATTCAGAGAGGTCTGCCACCTCTCGCGCTGCCGGACAGACATCAGCAGCACCTCCTACATCTCCAGGACAAGTGGGAGTGTCTGCAGCAGTCGGGGGTCCTCCACCACCTGTTCAGAGGGTCCCCGCAGCTACGACGGAGCTACCACCACCACCACCAGTTCAGTATCCAGGAGGTGTGCCCGTCGATGGGGCACAGATGTTCGCTTTGATTCAGGGCATGGTCGATGCCCAGAGGACGTCGGCAGAGGCCCAGAGAGTGCAGGCTGAGGCACATCAGGCCCAGACAGAGATGATGAGGGTGAACATGGAGAATGCTCACCAAGTGGCTCTCCAGGCTGTGGAGAGAGTCACTCAGCAGCAGCAACATCCTGGTCAGCAACAACAGAGGCCGGGCACCATTGTGGACTTCAAGAGGATGATGCCTCGGGAGTTCAAGGGGACAGAAGGGATACTCTACGCCGATGATTGGCTAGAGGACATCGAGAGGAACTTGCGTTTGGCGCAGATTCCAGAGGCGCTCCAGATCGAGGCCGCTGGCAGCCAGATGTTCGACATTGCCTTGACGTGGTTTCGCACGGAGCCGAGACTCTTGCGCGGGGGACTCACTTGGGAAGCTTTCAAGGAGCTCTTCAAAGAAAAGTTCTTTCCTGATGTCGCCCTGGGAGCTTTGGAGAGTCAGTTCCATGACTTAGCCCAGGGGAGCTCGTCCGTCGACGAGTATGCCGCGGAGTTTTCCCGCCTGAGCCGCTTCGCGCCATCGATGATTAGAGATCCGGGGGACAGGGCCCGGAAATTCAGAAAGGGGCTGACAAGAGAGATCAAGTCTCGCACGTCGGGACGTCGCACAGCTACCTATGAGGGCATATTGATGGATGCCCAAGTAGCCGAGGATGACTTGGACCTCAGACCCAAGAGGGGACGCGATGTTTCCGGGGGAGCAAACAGTAGTGCGGGACCAGGCAAGCGTCCACACTTTCAGCAGCAGCAGAGGCCCTTTCAGCAGCAGCATCAGGCACCAGCCCGAGGGCAGGTCCAGCAGCAACAGAGACAGAACCAGCCCGCCATCCAGTGTGCGTACTGCGGGAAGACAGGACATACCAGAGAGAACTGCAGGAAGAGGTTAGGCTCATGTTTATACTGCGGATCGATGACACACCAGCTGAAGGATTGCCCTACCATTCGTCCAGGTCAGGGTGGAGCAGCCGCCCAGAGAGGACCAGGCAGGGTACCTACCGTACCAGGAGGCCAACAACAGAGGGGACCACTTCCACCGCAGAATCAGAGGTTTGCCCAGCATCAGCAGCAGAGAGGTGCACCCCAGGGGCGAGCGTACGCCATGGCAGTCGAGGAGATCGAGCCAGCAGGAGACTTGATCACAGGTTCGGTTCTTCTCGATTGTATTCCTGCATTTACCTTATTCGACTCTGGCGCTTCCCATAGTTTTGTGTCTGTATCATATGCACTTCGACATTATTTAGACACAGAACCATTAGCTAGGACTTGCAAGATCATGACTGGTGGAGGTATTATCCTAGTCCGTGATCACTGCAAGGACCGGAGAGTGTCAGTAGGAGGCCGAGACTTGAGCGTGAGCTTACTCGTCATGCCACTTCCGGGGTACGATATTATACTCGGAATGGACTGGTTGAGCAGGCATCATGCTACTATAGATTGTTATAGAGGCACAGTATTGTTCAGACCACCAGGAGAGCCGGAGTTTGAGGTCGTCAGAGCAGCAGCGGAACAGAGCAGGAGCACATTTTGCGGAGCCAGGGCGGAAGAAGAGGAGTTGCCACATCCTCTGATAGCGGAGTTCCTGGATGTATTTCCAGAAGAGTTGCCAGGCTTGCCGCCAGACAGAGATGTTGAATTCTCTATAGACTTGGTTCCAGGAGCGGAGCCCATTTCACAACATGTCTATAGAGTTAACAACAGCGAGCTGGCAGAACTGAAGAAGCAAGTCGAGGAGCTGCAGGACAAAGGCTTCATCAAATCCAGTTCTTCACCATGGGGAGCTCCGGTATTGTTCGTACCGAAGAAGGACGGCACGGTGCGCATGTGCATTGATTATAGAGCTTTGAACAATATCACTATCAAGAATAAGTACCCGCTGCCGAGGATAGATGATCTTTTCGACCAGTTGAGCGGGGCGAGGGTGTTTTCAAAGATTGATTTGAGGTCAGGTTATCACCAGGTGAAGGTGAAGAAAGAAGACACGCCGAAGACAGCTTTTCAGACCAGATACGGCCAGTTTGAGTTCATGGTGATGCCATTTGGTTTAACCAATGCGCCGGCAGTATTCATGAACTTGATGAACAAGGTGTTCCACCAGTACCTTGATAAGTTCGTAGTGGTGTTCATCGACGATATTCTTGTGTACTCTAAGACACCGGAGGAGCACGAAGAGCACCTGAGATTGGTCTTAGAGACTCTCAGGAGGGAGAAGCTATACGGAAAACTCTCTAAGTGTGAATTCTTCCTTGACAAGGTCAAATTTCTTAGGCATGTGGTATCGGGTGACGGAATCTCGGTAAACCCAAAGAAGATCGAGGCAGTGGAGTCATGGGCTACCCCCAGTTCGGTAGCTGAGATCAGGAGTTTCCTCGGGCTTGCAGGATATTACAGGAGGTTTGTACAAGACTTCTCCAAGATTGCAGCGCCAATGACCAGACTGACTAGGAAGGATGTGGATTTTGTGTGGACGGAGGAGTGCCAGGCTGCATTTGATGAGCTGAAGAAGAGGTTGACGACAGCCCCAATTTTGACGTTGCCATCAGGGTCAGGCGGTTTTACCATCTACAGTGATGCTTCAGGGAAGGGTCTGGGATGTGTTCTTCAGCAGCACGGGAAGGTAATTGCCTATGCTTCCAGGCAGTTACGCCCTCATGAAAAGAATTATCCCACCCACGACTTAGAGTTGGCAGCAGTTATCTTCGCTCTAAAGCTTTGGAAACATTACCTGTACGGAGAGCGTGTGGAAATCTTCACAGACCACAAGAGCTTGAAGTACGTGTTCACACAGAAGGAGCTGAACATGAGACAGAGGAGGTGGTTAGAGTTGATGAAGGACTTTAACATCTCATTACAGTACCATCCAGGGAAGGCCAACGTAGTCGCCGATGCCTTGAGCAGGTATCCGATGGCTATGTACTTGACGACAGATAGACATTTATTGGCTGATTTGGAGAGCTTGGAGATTGAAGTGTTAGTTCCCGGTGCTGAGATTCAGATGTGGGGATTACAGATACAGTCCGAACTGATGGACAGGATTAGAGCTGCGCAGTACGATGATGAGACTCTGAGGAGTATCAGAGCACAGGTTCAGATGGGATTGTCGGACGACTTCACTATCGCAGATGATGGTTCTCTACGGCACGGCACGAGGATATGTGTGCCTAGCGGGGAGCTGCGCGAGGAGGTTTTACAGGAGGCACACCGCTCTCAGTACTCGATGCATCCCGGTGCCAACAAGATGTATCGAGACTTGAGGGAGCACGTATGGTGGTATGGAATGAAGCGCGAGGTAGCACGCTTCGTATCTCGGTGTCTAGTGTGCCAGCAGGTAAAGGCAGACCGGCAGAGGCCAGGAGGTTTGCTTCAACCTTTACCGATTCCCGAATGGAAATGGGAGCACGTGACCATGGATTTCGTTTCAGGGCTTCCACGTTCTCCAGGAGGGAAGGACGCGATTTGGGTAATCATGGACAGGTTGACCAAATCAGCCCATTTCTTACCTTTCAAAGTGGGCACGTCGACAGAGAGGCTAGCAGAGATGTACGTGCGACAGATTGTTAGACTTCATGGAGTTTCTGTGAGCATCGTCTCGGATCGGGATAGTCGTTTCACTTCCCACTTCTGGAGGAGTCTGCAGGCTAGCTTGGGCACTCAGCTCAAGTTCAGTACCGCGTATCACCCCCAGACAGACGGGCAGTCTGAAAGGACTATTCAGACTCTCGAGGATATGCTACGCACTTGCGTTTTAGATCTCGGAGGTTCTTGGGAGGATCATCTGCACCTGGTAGAGTTTGCTTACAATAACAGTTACCAGGCCAGCATCGAGATGTCACCATTTGAGGCTCTTTATGGACGAAGGTGTCGTACACCGCTATCATGGGACGACGTTGGAGAGAGAGCCTTGCTAGGACCAGAAATGGTCGTGGATGCAGCAGAAAAGGTGAAACTCATCAGAGACAGACTGCGAGTGGCGCAGGACAGACAGCGGCATTGGGCCGACAGCCACCGTAGACCCCTTGAGTTTCAGGTATAGATTGTTAATTTTCTGATTGGTGTTGTTTGCTTAGACTGCGTGCTAAGACTGTTGTTTTAGGTTGGCGATCTAGTTTTCCTACGGATTTCTCCGACGCGTGGAACGATTCGTTTTGGCAGAGGCGGGAAGCTTAGCCCACGCTACATCGGACCCTTCGGTATTCTGGCGAGGGTAGGTGCAGTGGCATATAGACTGGACTTGCCGCCTGCATTGGAGGGAGTGCATAATGTGTTTCACGTGTCGCAGTTGAGACGGTACGTGACAGACCCTAGTCACGTACTTGATCACTCGGAGATTGAGGTTGGTCCAACGCTCAGCTACCCTGAGCAGCCCGTGGAGATCTTGGACCGTAGGGAGAAGGTGTTGCGGAACCAAACTATTCCTTTGGTTCGCGTAGCATGGAGACATCACTCTCCAGGGGAGTCGACCTGGGAGAGAGAAGACGAAATGCGCGAGCAATACCCGTATCTCTTCCCGACTTGAGGTATATTTCCTTTTCTGGTTTCATCCTTGTTGTAGTTCAGTCCAATTTCGAGGACGAAATTTCTTTTAGGAGGGTAGACTTGTCACTACCACTTTTCCATATAGGGGTATTTCTGTAATTTAGCTATTTTAAATAATTATGAATTTAATTATTTTGCTGAGTTTTATAAACTAATTATATTTATTAGTGATATTTGGGTTAAGGTAGAAACCCTGGAACTCATTAGGACAGACCCTAGTGAGTCAACCCTAATTTGTAAACCCTGTTCTAGTGAAACCCTAGAATACAAAATTAGGGTAAACCCTCAAAACCCTAGACTGACTTAACCTGAGTCTATTAGGTCTTACATGACTTAACATAAAAGTTTAAACCTAAAGCTGTGCAAGGAAACCCTAGAACTAGGTTTATATATAAAGGAAGCTTCTCACAAAGCCATCCTTCATATAGACAGGAGAAACCCTAGCCTCCACAAAAGAAACCATCTCCCCACTCCAAAAATTCGAAACCCTAACCCTAGGTTCCATTTTCTCCTCCTCCAAGCAAGGAAATCAGGAAACTTGGGTCAAGGAAACTCGGGAAGGAAGAACTTTCATAGAAGAACCTTCCCTGCAGGTAAAACTCTAGTTTTATTCCTTTAAATTTCTGTTTTTAGATGGTAATGGCCATTAGGAACCCCAAATCTGTGTGTAATTCGAATTTAGGGTTTTTGGATTAGGTTTTAGTGAACAACAATTGTTTTTCCAATTAATTTAGGAACCCTAACCCTGGAATTTGGTATATAAACTGATTTCACTCTCATACGTATAGATTGATTATGATTTAGGGTTTAGGTTGGGTATTTTTGGAGTTCTTGATGTGGGATTCATTTTTGCACATTACGTGTTTGATTAAATGCTTCACAGGATGAATACCTATCTAATTTACCCTAAAATATCTAATTTGATGAATGCTGTATGATGTCTATGTATAATTATACATATGTATATGAATTTGATGTGTTTGTACATATGTGTCTAGGGTTGCAGTTGTGTGTGTGATTTTGTAGAGAGGGTTCACTGTACGATCGGGGATGTGCAGTGAGAGGACTGTGCATAGTCGGGTTTTGGCCAGAACTGTGCAGATATTCAAGTGTGTGTGTGTTAATTCTGTAGGAGAGGAGCAACTGTATTTTCCTGTGTGTGGTTGGGTATTATGTATCAGATTTGCAGGTCCTGTGTGTACTGTAGTTTATGTGCCTGTAGGTGTAGAGTGGTGTGTGTAATTCTGTGAGAGAGTTAGAGAGGGGGCAGTGTTTGTGGCTGTGTTTATGTATCAGTCAGTATTTATTGTGTGTGTCTATGAGCAATGTCTGTGTATCAATTAGAAGGGGTTAAGGGCCAAGCAGCAGGAAGTAGACACTGGTGTGCATTAGGGGCTCGGGTAGATGACCTTATATGGGGTTATATATGGTATAGTGTAATGTGTCTTGGTGTGTGGCTTAGAGTGTTGGAGACAAATGGTAATATGAAAAACTGCAGTTGTGCAGTTGTGAATTGTTAGGTTAGTGATGCTACAAGATGGAGTAGGGTGTGGGGGATTTCAGTCTGAGAGGTTCACTGCAGTGTTGAAAAACTGCAGTTGAAGCTACAGAGTGCAAATATTGATGAAATGGAGAATAGGAAGGACTGCACCTGTGTGCAGTCCATATTGTAGAAGGATGTGCAGGTCAGTAAAATTTCTGTGTGTTTTGGGTTCATTGTGTACTCAGGTTGAAGGGGAACTGTGTTAGGGAAGAGGATATGCACAGTTGGATTCTGTGTGCTGAGTATCAGATTTTCAGTGAGGAGAGGCACCTGTGTGTTCTCAGAAAAAGGTTAATTGTGTGTGTGAACAGGGGATCCTAGTGTGCAGTAGGATAAATGCTGTGTCCATGTGTAATCAAGTTTGTGTATATACTGTTAGTTTGGTGTCCCAATGTAAGGTGACTGTGTTAAGTATCAGTGAAGTGAGCTTGTGTGTAGTAGATGTTCCTGTGTGTGTGCCCAAGTTTTTATTCTCCAATTACTGTGTCTGTGTGTAGCTGTGTCTACATGTATAGGTGTGTGTAGGTATTTAAGATATGAGGTATGTTCAGTGAGGTTGGTTAAGTTCACTGAGTTGTGTGAGCTGTGTGATTTATCTCAGAGTATCCCTGTGTGTAAGAGCCTGTGTCAATATGAAATCAGTATGTTTATCTACATGTGTGTGTTTGTGTATCAGTTAACTGTGTAAAGTGACTGAGTGAACTCATGTATCAGTTTAGTCAGTGTAAGTACATGTGTCTGTGTGTATAGCTTATGTGTAGGTGTTACAATCTCAAGTAGATAGTTAAGTTAGAAAATCATGTATTACTTGGTAGTTGTTTCTATATGTATTGTCTTATGTACACATATAGGTGTATTAGTGAGGTGTTGTACTGAGGTATCAGGAATTATGGGTAAAATTTATGAGGAATCAAGGGATACCAAGTATCAAATGAGATATGTACCAGTGGAAGGAAGGTAGGGTGTTCTATAGTGTATTATATACACTAATGCAAGTATCAGTGTTTAGAGAGAAATAATGTAACTGAGTTGGAAATTAAAGGTGAGAACTTTAATTTAGATACTGCAATGTAGGTGCAGTATCCTATTAGAGGGTTGTAACAGGTGTGGGTTATATGTATGTGTAGTATTAAACATAACCTAGGTGCCAAGGTTGGTTAATACTAATTAAGGTGGAGTACTAGCAAGATAACTAATATAAGTTACTTATATACTAACTAGGCTCTAGGATATAGTTATAACCTAATACCTTGTAGATCCTTAACACTGAGGTTTTGTATAGCTAAGTAAGGACCAGTTTAGATAGGTAGTGTACAGTATACACTTCCAGGATTAAAGGCTGACTAGTGGACCTAGTATTGACCAGTAAACCTCAGAAATGACCTAGAAACCTCGTATTTAAATTGTTAAACATGTTATTCTTTTGATTTAATATCTGACATTAATATTCCATAAATAGGTCATTGTGATCCCACTTTGGACATCGATCCTCACATTTTGCTCAGGACCACAGGCGAGTACATTCTCTGACAGTTTTCATGGTTGATTACTTCTATAAATTGTAGTGTATTACATACTTGATTCCAACACTATGGATACACGGGTTAGCACCCTAGATCCCCATCATGAGGAGTCGTGATTGGAATCCATCGTGCTAGCTGGGGGATGGGGAACTATTAGTAGATTATGTGATCATATCCACACTTACCATGCATCATAGCTCACCCCACATCTCACGTCGGGTGTGGCCTGACCATCATCATGCCTCATAGCTGTTATATATGATTAGCCTGACCATTATCATGCATCATAGCTAACCATATGGTTAGCCTGACCTTTAAGAATCATAGCTAATCATATATAACCAGCCTGATCTAGTCCCAAGCCGATCACATAATAAACTAATATTTCAACCACTTAGCTAAATGTTTTATCTTTATTCAGATTACTTGTTCTAGCATTCACTATTTATTGTTCATTGCTAGATGCTCTATTGTCTATTTCAGTTCCTCTGTACTTCACATGTTCAGCTTTTATTTCCATCTTGTATCTCTTACACTGTTTATAGATTTTGTCAATTTAATGAAACTGCTGTTAGTGCTTGTGCTTCGCTCCAATCCTGACTGGATAACAACATTTTCAGAGAACCTGGAGGACTTTTGCCCTACTCATTATGGTCCAGGAATAGAGGAGGATTTCACCCCAGAAATCCCAGAGGAGGTGCCTATCCTAGAGGAGAACATGCCTGCCCATGCTTAGATTATTTTTCTACAATTATTGTTTTAGACTGAGACTGAGACTGAGATGTATTTATTTTTTTGTGACTTTGTGAGGTCATTTGGACCCAGGATTTGAGTTGAACTTCTTGTGATTGGTTTAAATAGAACTCTTTTCAATTCTCATCGTGCCATTATGTTTATAGTTGTGGTTGAGTATATTATAGAACTGTGATTATTTATCATTGTCCTCCGTACGGAGTTGAGACTATTGACAGGATATACTATGTTTGTGACCTAGACAGCGTTCTACCGCCGATGCTGCGGCGTAGGCTGGACGTACCCACGACTCATGCCCAATTTCCGGGTGCGGGTCGTGACAGACGGCATCTTCGAGCAAGTGTCCACTGCGACGATGGTTCATGGAAGGATATCTCAGCCTCCCTTGCCCGGGATAATCAGCAACTTTATATGGATTTTGCCCAGGAGAGAGGAAGGGTCGTATTTGACCACACCGCTTGCAAGTGGTGTCTTCTCCCGTTGCCTCCGGTGACGAGAGTCAGACAGACTTGCTCTGTCCCGGCTTGAGCGGCGCATGAAGCGAGGGATCTGCATAATTTATGCAAGCCCCAACTCTGTCGTTCTCTCGCCGTTGATCATTGCCATGTCAGTCAGTTTGCTGGAACTGACTGACTGCTGGAGAAGATGGATGAAGAATTGAAGCCCAGCGAGAACCTGTCAGAACAGCTTCTGGGCAATCTTCAGACGATGATGGGGAAACCCTCCTGTCGACGGAGTTTCCCTCAGTTGTAATCATGAAAATGAAAAGAAAACCCTTGTAGATTGGATTTCCCTCATATGTAATCATGACTTTAATCTTTAATAAAATCGTCTTGCTTCTTTGCATATGATCGTCTTGCCATACGTTGCTGTGAAGTCTGAATATGTGTAGCTTCGACACGTCTGATTCTTTACGCCAACTCTGATAAGAAGAGTATTAGGCCCTGTCCTTTACGTATAGCGAATAGTCCATAGAACGCTGTTTAAGCCTGTTGAACCTTTAGAAATGTTTTGTTGCTAAGACTGAGGGACCGCGTAGAGCTCTGAACTGCTGCTTCTGATGAGCAAAAATTTTGTTCAGACTTCGTCTTCAAGAATGATCTCTCGAAACTCCCTTGGAACAGGGTCGAGAAATGGCTGTCAAACTGAGTTGCCATCTTGACAGACAAGATATTCAGACTGGGGTCTGGATGAACCTCCAATTTTGGACCCGAGAAGAGTAATTTCTCAATGTTTGAACTCTATGTATTTTGGGTACTTGGGATACTTTGGGGTCAAGAACGAGTATCTTCTGTGTGAACTCTTTGCAATTGACCGCTTCGGGGACTGTTTGGATATGCAAAAAATCGTGGAGCGTGAAATCATCAGTCTGTAGCCTCTGGGCATAAAACACCATCGAGCGTGAAATCGTAGACTTGTGGTTCCTGAGCGTGAAGTCGTAGGTTTGTAGCCTCTTGAGCATAAAAGCTACCGAGCACAAAGGCATCCGGGCATAAAACCATAGACTTATAGCTGTCGAACGTAAAGCCGTAGATTCGTAGCTGTCGAGCGTAGAAAGCTCCTTTAGCGTAGGACTGGAGATCTGTAGCCTGTGAGCGTAGAACACCATCGAGCGTGAAATAGTAGACTTGTGGTTCCTGAGCGTGAAGTCGTAGGTTTGTAGCCTCTCGAGCATAAAAGCTACCGAGCACAACGGCATCCGGGCGTAAAACCATAGACTTATAGCTGTCGAACATAAAGCCGTAGATTCGTAGCTGTCGAGCATAGAAAGCTCCTTTAGCGTAGCACTGTAGATCTGTAGCTCCTGAAAAGAAAATTTCTCCGAGCGTGAAGTTTACGGATCTGTTGTTTCTGAGCATAAACTGAGCGCCACCGAGCGTGAGATCATCGATTTGGTATCTGCTGAGCGTAAAGTCGTAGGTTTGTTGCCTCTCGAGCATAAAAGCTACCGAGCACAAAGGCATCCGGGCAAAAAACCATAGACTTGTAGCTTGCGAGCGTAAAATCGTAGATCTGTTGTTGTCGAGCGTAGAAAGCTCCTTTAGCGTAGGAACCGCTGAACTGCTTTGCGCG
Source organism: Iris macrosiphon (assembly GCA_036927795.1). Taxonomy (NCBI): domain Eukaryota; kingdom Viridiplantae; phylum Streptophyta; class Magnoliopsida; order Asparagales; family Iridaceae; genus Iris; species Iris macrosiphon. Next base: position 83,993,996 of record JAYESA010000020.1, on the reverse strand, counting down.
AAGAATCTTTTTGAATTCGCTGACTGTCCGCCTTCTCTGAATAATAGGCTGACGTAGGACCCAATCATAACAAAATATTTGATTTAGGAGATTTGGTTAGGGTTTCGAGGAGTCCGTCCGAGGATTCGAGGAGTCGACTCGAACTCTATATATATCTCAAGCTTTTGAGAGAAAAACTTTTTATCTGTCTTCTGCGAAAGAGAGCTTTCGACTGTTCGAGTTTTTCTTCGTTCCTTCTCCGAGCACTTCGAGTCTTCAGAAATGGCGCCGAAACAAACCCCCTCCACTAAGGGAAAGAGCATAGGTTCTTCTCTCATCCTTCTGTCCCAGCGAGGGAGTCTTCGGTTGGGCAAGGTGAACTTCCTTTCGAGCGAAGTATCCCGCCGACGAGCAGCGCACCCGGTCTTAGAGGTAGAGCCTTTGGGGTGACAAAAAACGATGAAAAATCCTACGCACACGTTGAACGTGACCGCGGTAGGTCGTCTTCTGTGCTGATAGCCTCTTTGAGGAAGATGATGCACGGAGGCATTTTCATCTTTTACGCCCACATTTCTAATGTGCCAGCGTAAAAACTCCATATTTTCATAGTTTCGAGCGTAAAAAGCTCTGGCTACCAAAAATTGGCGTATATCGTAAAATTTGAGTTTTACGCTTGTGGAGGGAACTTCTGGCGTAAAATAACCAAATTCGTACAATCCTGGCGTAGAGCACAGACTGTCATTTGTTCGGTCTGTATGTTTGTACAAGATTTGTAATGACATATTTTCCTTGCACTTTTGCAGTTGATTTGGGTGAGTCTCCGCTGGCCGAGGTGATGGGTTCCGCTGTCGGGATGCTACACTCGAACTATCTGGAGGATCTGTCCCACGTGACATTTCCTATCTCCGGACCCCAGTACCCTGAAGGAAGGGGGATCTTGATATCGGCTCAGGGCGAGCGAATGCTGCTGAGCATGATCAACGGGGAGCCCCTAACGTACGTAGACGGGGAGCAGTACATCAAGTCAGCCTTTCTCTTTGGGGACATGATAGACAAGCAGTCCCAGACAAAGCCCAAGAGAGAACTCTGGGTTTTCCCTGCCGAGAGCGTGGTCTTGTATCTGCCCACGATGCCGAGAGATTATCCCATATCGGCTTTCTTCCATGCCACACATCACAGGAGGATGTCGTGGACGCTGACTCCCGATCTTCACGGCAAGCCGGGGAAGATCTTTCATCTGAAAGGGGCTGACCAGGGGTCGTTTGTCAGCCGCCCTTCCGGTGTTGTGACGTTGTTCAGAGGACTGTTCCCGGGCAGTGTCCCGAGTGAAGACAGCTCAGTGATCCAGCCGGTCCAATTGCCGACCTTCTGCAACGACTTCATGGGACGAGGTGGGGTATACCCTAAGAAGAATCCTCGGTGCAATGGGTGGATCACCCCAACAAACCTCCGATGGACTTGCCTAGTTAACTGGACCTTGAAGCACTTTCAGAGAGAGCTGGAGGGCATTGGACTGTATGCCGCTGTGAGTACGACGAGTGTCGGGTTGCCTCCCAATCCTAATTTGTTCTTGGCACTGATGGAGCGATATATTTCGCTCACTGGGACCTTCGCCACTCCACTGGGGGAGCTGGGATTGGCCCTTCATGAGATGGCAGTTGTCTCGAGACTGCCGATGGGGGATACCCCATATGAAGAGTATGTCCCCACCAACCGGGAATTGGGGGACTTGGACCCTCGGGTGGCGAAAGTGTATCAGGAGCTGATGTGTCAATACTTTGCATGCACCGCTTTTTATAACGAGCCTTCTGATTTGGCTCACATCACCAAGTGGATGTCCTACCTCTTCTTCCACCGAGCCAGGGCCGTCAAGTCGGAGAAAGCCTCGAGGGGCAAGAATGAGCCCGTGAACTGTTTGGGCGTGCTTAGTGCCCAGGTCATTGAGGATCTTATGGAGGAGGCTAAGGCTCCAGATCAGATTCTCGTTGATGGGGTAGGAAAGTATCCCGAAGGCACTAAGGCCTACAGTTACTTGAGGCGCTGCCGCAGGCCTCTGTCTAAGAAAGCCCAGCTGGCCGGTTTCCTCTCGATATGGCTGCGTCGAGTAGTAGTGCCTGGTACTGCGTCCGCGGACCACATTCACCGGAACATCCTGTGGCCGGCAGTGCGCCTGGTGTTCGGGACAAGACTGGGCTTGCTTTCTGCCATGGTGTGCCGTATACAGGCTGGCCTGAGAGCCATGACTGATGGGTTGCTTGTCGATGAAGCTCGGCATGAGAGTTTTCCCCGGGTGGAATTACCATACCTGTATTTGATGGGATGGTTAATTCTCCACAACCCCCGGGTGATGTCTCTAGGCTCTGGTAGCAGCTCGGGGGGTAATTTCTTGCTGAACTACAAAGACTCTCCCTGGAATGTGAACACCACTTTGGACTGTCGGCTGGTGTTGAACCTCAGTCACGGTTGGAAGCTCCTCTGTACTCCCCCTCCTGTACATCGCAATCAATCAGGGGTGAGGCTTGAGGATTCAGGTGGAGAGAAGACCGATCTTTCTCCGGAAGCTTTTAATTGGTTGGTCTGCATTAGACCCTCCCATCTGTTGTACAGGAGCGAAGATCATTGCTTCTTCGAGCCCTACTTGCCTAGTCGGTTTGCCCGGCAGTTTGGGTACGATCAGTTGCACGTGGGTAGGTATCCCTTGTGTAGAAGATCACGGCACGTGTCCAACTAAGGGGACAAAACGCGTATATCTGCTGCGAAGATCACGGCGTAGAAGCCACGTAGGTAGGTATCCCTTGTATAGAAGATGTTGGCGTAGAAGCGAAATGATTGTCACCCTGGCGTAGAAGCCAAATAGGCATAGAAGCCGAGTAGGCGTAGAAGCCGAATGGGCATAGAAACCGAATGGGCATAGAAGCCGAGTAGGCGTAGAAGCCGAATGGTCGTAGAGACTGAGTGGGCGTTTGAAGCCGAATGGTCGTAGAGACTGAGTGGGCGTTTGAAGTCGAATGGACATAGAAGCCGAATGAGCACAGATCTTGAATAGACGTAGAAGCCGCTGCGTATCGTGCCAGAGTGCTGATTTGGACGTCTTTAGCCGAAATTACGGCTTTTGAAGATATAATCAAATCTCTTGCAGAGATTTGCCATCTTCTTGTGCATTAAATGCGGAGGCATGTTTTGAAGGTCTGCAGCCCTTCTGTGCAGCTGTCGCAGGGACGTGCCTCCAGAGAAACTGTCACCGCTCTGTGCAATTTAGACGTAGAGACGTGCCTCGAGCCCCGTATGAAGTACAGCTTTTGACGTGGCAGGCGGTTTGTCTACTGCGGAGCGTAAAACAGCTCATGTTTGCCTGTGTAAAATAAGGCAGCGTATCCCCTTGTACGCGAAAGAGCAGTTTATGCTGAGGGGACGTCAATAAACGACGGTTCGACGATATTTTAACCAAATCCTCTGTATTAAATGCAGAGATCCACATCATACTATGGTGTGCGTCCCGAGGGGTCTGTCCTCGTTTCCAACCGTCGTCTGGGTAGCCGTGTAGCACTTTTTGTCAGGAGTCAGAGGTCAGGTTCACTGCGTGACTTGACAGGTTCATTTCGGGGAAGACGAAGCATTCCTCGTACGCTTTAACGCTGCTTTGAGAGCGGATGAGTTTTACGCCATGGAGGCGATGAAGAACCCCGTTTACGCTGGAGCGGCCTGGACGTACTGCACTTACGCGGATGGTCCTTTGAGCTTGTACACTTGATGGCTCTGAAGGTCTCTGTTTACGCTGCTCTGTATCAGTATGCTGCGTAGCTCCTCCCAGCGTATTTTTTATGCTTCTACAGCTGAGTCGGAATGTATGAGACAATAGCTGGTTACATTTTGATTTGTTAGATTTGGAAACGAGTATTGATTTAAGTTGGTTTCATGTGCAGATCGCTAGCGGAGTTCGATGGAAATCAGGTGTTCGTTCAGAGCAGTACTGAGATAGCTGGATTTGAGCGATAATGTCGTCTTCCTTAGTTTGATCGGTCGGATGATTTGGAGAGCACGACCTGCTCACACGGTCATACCAGTTGAGTAGATCGTGCTTTGCATCGGACCATGGGTTCAAGGGATCGGCCGTATCGGCAGGACATGATGCTTAACGAAATCAAACTTGGTGAGTGGGCTCTGTCCCTTCTCCTCTACTCCTTCATGCCTAATAATATAGAAAATACGTAAAGGCTTGAACACTTGGACTGGAACTTGGAAATCACTACACTGAGGCGTGCATAGAGTGTACGTCTTTTGCTTGGATAGGTTTGTGGCTTGATTAGTTTTCGTGTGGGTTAGTTGGAGCTAGAGTTGGATTACATTTGGGGCAGTTGGAGAGAGAAATAGAATTATGCTTGGACAGTTGGAAATATATCTTGGTTGGAACATCGGGAATTCGGGCGAGCGAGCGTGCATCCGTGCACAAGTATCACTTGGACGCTTTGTCAAGCAAAGCGTGTAGTTGTGGTTCGAAACCGAACAACTGCAACGGCGAGGGCATTGTGCCACTGTTGGGGCATTGTGCCATGGGATTGTTCTGAGCGAGGGGTGTTGCACCAATTGGAAACACTGTGTCGAGAAGCGGCATTGTGCCTATGGAAATAACTTGTGATTTGTGCCTTGGGCTATATGTTGGAGAATGGTTAGGGATATTTGGTTATAGATATTTTGGTTGGATATTTGGTTAAAATGAGTCTAGGATCATTTGGTGGGGCGAGAATGCTTGATCCTCTCGTCATACCTACTTGGTGTCTGCATGTCACGGACAACCTGTATTGTACAGGATTTCGTTTCCTCGAACGGGATAGGCTCCGGTGCACCGGGATTGTTCGACCATGTAGGAGACAATGGTAACGCGTCTTGGGCGCGATGCCGGTAGTTTGATACGACCAGGCGGGTTAGCTACCAGGCCTGGATCGGGTAAAACTGTCTATTGATTAGTCCGATCAACGTCATTTATGGCTTGGCCAGTGACTTCATATAGATAAGAGTTGGTTTGCTTTACTTTGGTTTGGTTTGTGCTTTTCGTGTAGGCGGCGACCACCTTGTCTCGATAAGAGTGTGCATATCGAGATTGGATTATGGTTTGGATTGAGGATGGATATTAAGGCTTGAAAATGGTTTGATAGGTTCTCGTGTTGCTTTGGTTTGATTAGGATGGTTTGCATGCTAGTTTTCTTCGAGTTGGTTATATATTGTTTGTCGATTTGTTTGAGTTGAATGCTTGCACGCTTAAATTGATTTATAGCTTTCCTTAACATGTCAAACCCTATGCCATGAAATGAATCTAGGATTCAACTAGAAAGATCACCATATAACTGTTTGTATTCACTATTTTACTTAGTGTCGGCTTAGACGAGGGGGTTACCCCGCTCACCAGTACGCCTGTGTACTGACCCATGTTTGTGGGCATTATTTCAGGTACGTAGGTGTAGTGGTGCTGCTTGGATATACGGGACATAATGTATGAACGGTAAGTATCTGGCATTTTATTTGGACCCTATCGAGAGCTTCGCTGCGTATACTCTGATGTGTGCTTGGTACACAATACTTGACTTTCGCTGCAACTTGGTCGTTTCGATGATAACTTTGGTGTTTGACAACATCGCCTTGTACGAGCGCAACTCCAGGCTCGTACGATATCACGTCCCGATGAGAACGATTGTCCTGCGGGAGCGCTGCAACGTGGTGATTCATGTTCAGCGGGGACTATTGAGCTTACAGGAGATTGGGGCATGATATATTGGTTTCAGAGCGCCTGGTTCATTTTCTCAGACTTGGTCCTTCGCTTCATCACAAACTCTAAATAGCTTCCGTGTGACGTTTAGCTCTTGGCTCTACTCGGTGCCACATTGGATGTTTCATGCAATAAGTCTATATATTGCTGGTTGTGGCTGCATGTTGTGCTTCGTTGTGTTGCTTTTGTTGGTTTTTGTTAGATCGCTTAGCATCGTTAGGCGTTGTTGCATTCGTGCAACAAGTTGGGTGGCGTTGCATTTGTGTAGCAAGTTAAGAGGTGTGTCGTTGTGTTGGCTTGGCTTGTCATTCGGGGAGTTTCTGATTGCACTCGTGGATCAGTTGGTTGGCAGACGAGATTGGTTATGTGGCATGTTGTTAGTAGAAGCATTAGATTAAGAATGGATCATTGCATGAGTTGCTCGTGTAGCGAAAGTGTTGGATGGAAGTTTGATTTTTGGCTGGGTATATCACATAGAGCATTGGCTGAGCAGGTTTGAGTTTGGCTTAGGAATATCAAGATAAGTTTGCACGAGTTGCTCGTACAGCAAATGTAGGAAAAATTTGGGTATTGGGTTGGATTACTTGGAAGAGATCGTTGTACGGGTTGGTCGTATAGCAAAAATATTCGACGGTTTGAGAATAGTTGGAAGTATCGAGAATGGAACCTGGTACAAGTTGCATAGTGAGATTGATGGAAAGAGTTAGATGGTTAAAGAATTGGCTGAGTTTTGTGTCAGACTTGAGTTGGGGATGGCAGGATCACGCATAAGGGATGGTTCGAACGAATTTTGGATTAGTGCAAAGGAATCGTAATGCGAGTAGCGACTTGATTAGGAGTGGTATATAGGATACCACATAGTGAGCAAGGCATTAAAATATTTTGGATAGACCTCAAAGAAATTGCCTCAACGAACACGGGTAACAGGAATACAAGTTGGTTGGTGCACATCGGCTGAGTTGAAAAAATGAAAAAAAATATGGAGCAAACGAATATTAAGTTAAGCATAATCGAGAACGGACTTGTGTAAATGAAAGTATCGTTGGACTTGGGTGATGGACGAGATCGGAATAAACAGATGGAAAGAGTGTTTAGAAATTTGAAGGATTGAGGCAGACCAAGTATTAGAAACAAGTTAAGATAACCAGATGGAAAGCCGAATATCAGAGTTCGCTTGCAAGATTTGGAAGTTCTGTAGAGCATTCTTGGATGGAAAGAGAGTTGAGCATAAGGAACAAATAGTTGGGATACGCTTGAGCAAAGCGATGGGTTAATTGAAGGATAGCGAGAACGAACTACGAATTTTGGAAACACATTGGAGCTGTTGGTTGAGCAATAAAACACGTCTCGGTTTGGAGGGACAATGTTATGGATTCACACGAACTTAAAGTAATTTGGATATTGGTGCTTGGGAAGCTTGGCTCAGGTTTAGTGGAAGTGGAATTTGGCAAAAATGGTGCAACAAGGGTAGACGGATTCTTCGGAAGACATAAACGAGCATGAGGCAAGTCTAGTTGATGTTGAGTCAGATTGAAAGTTAACTTGCAGTACTGAGGCGGATTGAGGCAACAAGTATATGCAATATGGATTTGAGATTTATGTTGGAACTGATGCACGAGTCATTGAGAATGTGTAGACTAATCGAAACATAGCAAAATCAAGATGGGCTAAGGAATGGATACGAGAGCAAGGATTATGGCGGATGAACTTTTGAAGATAGCTAAACGAGAGAGCAACGTTGGAGCAAATTACTGTACCGCTCGAGCAAGTTAGACGTGCATTGTGGAACACGGCAAATGGATAAGAATTTGGAGCAAGTCTTTGGTTTCGAAAATCATTGCAAGTAGTAGTACAAGAAGTCGAACATGGCAGTTCAAAAGATTTGATGGATTCAGGGAAGAACAACGGATTGATGGAAGATGGTTTCAACGAGCGCAGTTCTCGAATTGTGGCTTGGATAGATAGTAAGACTCTAAGTGGTTAAGCGGCATTTGGTTGATAGATCGTCAAAGGTAGTACATGAAGTTTTCGGATTCGAAAGTTCGTTCGGATAAAATTATTGGATTATGGCTCGGATGTGCAGATGAGATATAGCATGGTTCGTAGTAACTGTCCATCGTGATGACTTACAATTATCGAAGTAGCTTCGGGACAGTTGACCCTAGCGACTTGTCCGCCAAATCGGAGATGAATATTGTAGACCCATAGAACGACCCTTGCGGCGACGCATTTGGGAATGCGTCGAGGGCAGATGTGAGTAGCGTGTGTTGGAGATTGGCCTATTGACTGAGTGTTAGATTTGAGAGATCCTTGGGATAGCCTTCAGCTAAAGATGCAGCCAAAAGATCGAAGCGATGGTGGAAATGGCCTAGTCAACTGATGAGATTCTTAGTCGCAAATTTTTGAAGATAGCATCACCTCTGACTCGTCATGCCCCGGAAGGGAATATCATTCATATGAATTGACGACTGTGAAACTAGCTTGTGAAGTTAAAGTAATGGCTCATTCAGATCAAATCTTTGCGATACTGGAAGGGACAGATGTGCCTTAGATTTACAAGATGCATCAAAACTTAGTCTGGGATGCGTGCTCGTACAGAAGGCGAAGGTGATATCATGTGCTTCGAGGCAGTGGAAGCAGCACGAAGAACTATTCCATGCGCAACCTAGGAATTGTGGCGAGTGTGTCCACGTTGAAATCGTGGTGACACTATCCCTTTGGCGTGGCGGCGAGATCTTCGTGGATCACATAAACCTCAATATAGATGTTCACCCAGTGAGGTATTGAGATTTGAGGAAAAGGTGTTGGGCTGAACTGATCTAAAAGCAAAGTTTGATATTTGGGTAAGTCGCCTAGCTGGGGTAGTATCAGTTGAGATAATCGTTCAGTGCAAGAGATATATTTAGAGATGGTGCTAGTGTGGATTCAGGAATAGTTGGATGGATCGAGTTGGAACATGAACTAATTTGAGTCAGGTGGAAAGATCGTCGGTGAGAAATTATCGTACTTGAGAATAGCGCTTGTGCAAATATGTTGTAATAAACGTCAGGATTTGTTTAATTGAGAGTAAAGCAAATACATGCCTCGGACATAAAGATACCCTTGTAACTTGTCCAAATTCGCTATCGCTAAGCTCGGCTGAAATACAAGTATTTTAGGGACGCCTTAAATATGTGTTGATCCAAAACTAAGCGATATGAGGAATTCGTATTGAGCTGCAAGGAGGATGTAGGAATATGGAATTTGTGCGAGCGTTCAGCACGAACGAGATACTGAATTGTCACTACCCAATTCTAGAAAATAGGGTTATTTTTTATTTTTATTTGGTAAATTGTGTATTGTATTTAATTAATTATATTTATATTTATATTTATTTAGTGATTGTATTATTTTTTTAACGATTGTTTTAGGGTTTTGGCTAGCCTGGACCCATGTCAGACCCTAGTGGACCCATGTCCGACCCGACCAACACCCTTGTGAGAATTATTTTGGGGCTTAGAAATATTTATTATATTTTTAGTGGGTTAGTTGGAGAGATT